>JAJOZX010003718.1:0-320000 GCA_023014485.1 Bathynomus jamesi | reverse complement strand
TATTATGTTTGCAAGTAGATTTTTAAACAGTACAGTACTGTCATAAGCAAATTGGAAATAAGAAAAATGCAGGACATTAAAAATTCAGTGAACAGGTAATACTGCATTTTATTTTATACAAAAAACACAGGAAATCCAGTCTCAACGCTCAGCCTATTCTTCAAAGGTAAATAGAGAGGATTCACAGTCTCTGCTTTCGAGCCTTAATTTCTGCAAATTGATCAGTGACCTCATTAAAATTCACCTTCTTTGCATATTCATGTTCAGTTGAAAGTAAAGCCAGATTTGTCAATCTTGTCTGACTCATGGTCGAGCGAAAGAAATTTTTTAACAATTTCAATTTGTAAAAACTTCTTTCACATGAAGCAATAGACACACAGACAGTCAAAAAGAATCTCAAACACGGTGACAAGCTTGGCAAAGATTCACAAAAATCCCATTTCACAATAAACTCCAGAAACTGCAATGCTGTCCATTTCTTTGCCTCTTCAACGTTGATTTTGGCAGCTTCCAAATGCCTCCGAAGTCGTCCAATTTCCACACTGATATCTTCATCAGAGAATTCATCGAAAATCTGAGTCAAATTTGGAATATACTTCCGAAGTTCTTCTTCTGTTGCAACAACCAAAGTGTATGGCTGAATAACAGCGAAGATTGACAGAATTTGATCCATTGCCTTAGAACGAATCTCCAATTCTTGATGAAAGCGATCAAGACATTCAAACATAGCCCTTTTTACTTCCTCGCAATATGAGACCAGCATCCTTTGCCATCTCTCCTGGCATCCTTTTTCGGAGCTTTACTCTCCCTCTTCTCTCCATAGAAATGTATATTTCCTCACAATTTGTAGTTGCATAATTAATGGCCCTCTCCACAATTTAATTGCGCTGATCTTCAAGAAACAGTTTTACAGCTTGGAGCTTCACAATGCACTTTTCAATGCTGATTCCAACTGTTTGCAAATACTTTTGTGTGAGATTAATTTCTTCCAGGACTTCACACCAGAAAGAAAGGTAACTCAAAAAAGAGAAATCACCGACAGCAGACAGCAAAATCTGAGCTGATCCTCTTGTGTCCACATTTCCTTTGGGATCGCACAGTACTTCAAGGGTTGAGGTCAGCTTTTCAAAATTTGTCTTCACTGGTTTCACAGCGTCATAATGAGCACTCCATCTTGTCTGGGAAAGTCTTTTGACTGTCATGCCTACATTCTCCATCAGCACTTCCCATCGATGAGTTAAGACTGAAAAGAAGGAATAGACTTTCTCCAAGGTTCCAAAAAAAGTCACACATGAAGAAACGCTTCCAAATGAGTGCACTCCGCAAAAGTTCAGAGAATGATTTGCACAAGGCACAAACAAAGCCTTGGGATTAATCTCTCTGATCTTTGACTGTACACCACCATGAATCCCAGCCATACAGTAGTTGCAGCGTTGTCATATCCTTGACCACGGCACAGGTTTATGTCCAGTCCATCTCTCTCCAGATTAGAGAATATTCAATTATTCATTATATTTTAGTATTGATTAGTGTCTTCATGTTGATGCCTTTATTTTTCATGTATGTATTTATGTTTTGTTTCTATGTTTCAGAGTTCCATCATTGTTTAGCGTTATGGATATTGGTCAATAAACGTAATAACAAAAAGTGGAATCTTATTTATGATGGAACTTTATACAAAACAATAGTGAATCTCAACAGGTCAACATGCCCGTGGTGAAGCGTCCAATTGACGGGTGCGCATATGAGACCCCCGCACACAGCGACGCCATCGTAGCAGCACTCCTCACAGCCCACTGCACTGTCCGCTGCCGGCGCCACGGCCCAAGTGGAGAAGGTGAAGAGACCAACAATATCTTCAGCCGGTACGAGCGAGGAATGGTCATACTTCACATCGCGATGGATGGGTTATGTGGATACCACCAAAATCACGGGTCATGACAAAGTGGTGCAGCTACTGGAGTGCTGCGATGAACCCCTTCGCAAAGACCTCACACGATCAGCCGGTGGTAGTTTGACGGAGAAGTGAAAGTGAGGTGCTCGCAGCCATAAAGAAACTCGCAGTCAGAGAAGAGAGCACAATGGTTGCTAGAGTGGCGCTGCACAACATGCGCCAAGACCGTGACGAAACCGTGCGTTCATTCGGTGCCCGACTCCGTGGCCAGGCAGGGGTATGCAAGTACATCACCAAATGCTCGAGCTGCGATGCGGATATGAACTACATGGAGGCCATCTTGCGCGACGTCCTGACCCGCGGCATTGAGGACCCCGAGATTCAATTGGACCTACTCGGCAACACGAACCAGAGCATGACATTAGAACAGGTCTTCCAGTTCGTCGAGGCCAAAGAATCCGGCAAGCGCTCAGTATCACGTCTCCTCGACTCTCAGGGCGTCGAGGCTGCTAACAGTGCCTACAGACGGAACAAGAAGGACGCTCTGAAGGAGATGGCAGTCGGCAACCATGAGGTGTGCTCATATTGCGGCAGGAAAGGGCACGACAAACGTACCCCAGGCAGGGTCCAAAAGAAAGACTGCCCAGCCTATGGCCACACATGCAGCCACTGCCATTGTGAGAACCACTTTGAAGCAGTGTGTAGGAGCAAGCACAAACCACCAAGAGTCGAGATAGTAGCGAATTCACATGCAATATGCAAAGAAGGTGCTGTATTCGAGGCCCTCTGCTCGATTGCCACAACTGGCCGACGCCGCATCAGGAGAGTCATCGCCCTTGACCATCATCTTTATCATCGCCTTTCCGACACATAGATTAAACAAGCCTCCAAACCTCAGCCATTCATAAACCTCACAGTGACAGCCGTCGATGAAGATTACGCTGCATTCGGAATCGAGCTAAAGGCCGCGCCCAAGATTGCTACACTCGGTGCGATGGCTGACACCGGCTGCCAGAGCTGTCTGGCAGGCATCAAAGTCATCCACCGCATAGGCCTCAAACAAGCCGACCTATCCCCGTCACGATGAGAATGCACGCCGCCAACAACGGATGCATCAAAATACTCGGCGCCATCATCCTGCGACTCTCTGGAAAGGACAAAATCGGTAAAATGGTAACAACTCGTCAACTCACCTATGTCACGGACAACTCCGACAAACTGTTCCTCAGCAAGGAGGCATGCATCGCGCTCGGCATGATCACCGACGAATTCCCGATGATCGGTGAGACGTCTTCGCATCGACTCGAGGCAACCTCGGCAGCGGACACCGTGAGCGATAAGGTGCCAGCGAGAGATAGTGCTATCAGCAGCGAGAGCGGTCAGACCAGCCCATGCGACTGCCCGATACGTCAAACACAGCCCCGGCCGCCATCACAACTATCGTTCCTGGCGACTGAGAAGAACCGCGACAGACTGCGGCAGTACTTGGTCGAATACTACAACTCAAGCACATTTAACACGTGTGCGCATCAGCCGTTGCCAATGATGGAGGGCCCTCTATTGAAACTTATGGTGGATCCTCTAGTTGACCCGGTGGCATATCACACCCCGGTACCCGTCCCTCTTCACTGGCAAGATGACGTCAAGCGTGGACTCGACCAAGACATGAAATTGGGCGTAATCGAGCCAGTGCCGGTCGACGAACCGGTGACATGATGTCACCGGATGGTGGTGTGCGCCAAGAAGAACGGGAAGCCGTGCCGCACGGTCAACTTCCAGCCCCTGAACATACATGCCACCCGCGAGGCACACCATACTCAGTCACCGTTCCACCAGGCACGGTCAGTGCCCCATGGCAAAAAGAAGACCGTGTTCGATGCCTGGAACAGATACCATAGCGTGCCCCTCCGCGAGGAAGACCGTCACCTGACTACCTTCATCACTCCGTGTGGCAGGTACCGGTACCGCACGGCGCCCCAGGGCTATATCGCCTCTGGTGATGGCAAAGAGAATAATACCTTTTCGCCAACTCTTGAAGCCCGGCACGCCCTTCCGATGGGATGATCAACTCAACAATCTGTTTGAAGAGTCGAAGATGGTGATCACCAGTGAGATCGAGGAGGGTGTAAGTATATTTGACAAAACAAAGCCGACCTGTCTTGCGACTGATTGGTCGAAGTCAGGGATCGGATTCTGGCTATCCCAGAAGCACTGTGAATGTCCTGGTGCTGAACCCTTTTGTTGCCGCACTGGTTGGATGGTCACCCTCGTTCGCAGTCGCTTCACCCACCCCGCCGAGTCACGCTACGCGCCGATCGAGGGGGAGGCTCTGGCAGTCGCTGACGCACTGGAGAAGTCCAGGTACTTCGCCCTCGGCTGCAATGATCTCATCATCGCGGTTGACCACAAACCGCTGATGAAGGTGTTTGGCGACAGGTCGCTGGAAGACTTACCGAATGCTCGACTGAGAAATCTGAAGAAGACTCTCCGCTACAGATTTCGCATGATCCATGTACCTGGTGCGAGGCATCGCGCTGCTGACGCTACGTCCCGCCACCCCACCGGCGACTGCCAACCTGAGAAGATGCTCCTGGTAGACGACTTCTCCGCTAGTAGGCAAGACGCTGTTGCTGATGATGACCTACCGTCGGCAGCTGCTCTGCGCCACTCATTCTTAGCTGGCATACGCACGGAGGGAACGGCTGCGTACAACGACGAGGTTATGGCCTCCGCGATCTCAGCTCTGAACACGCTGCAGTCCGTTACCTGGACGTTTAAAGATAATTTTAAAAACAGGCAGATGTTTCTCAAATCTTAAACCAATATTTTCTCTAAGTTTTTCCAAGGTTTGTGTTACGATAGGAGCTTTAAGATTATCATAGAAAAATAAAATAGTGTCAACATAATGGCTCCACGAATCGGGACAGATGGCACGCCTAGACTTCATGGGGACAACCAATCACAACCCAGTGGGTTGGCCCCAGGACCTTGGGTTGGGTGCTATGCAGGCCTACGCGTCAAGCCCCGCCCAAAATTCACCGCTGGCATGCCCATATTTCATGGGGTAGCCAATCACAGCACTGTGGGTCGGCCCCAGGACCTCGGGTTGGCTGCTATGCAGGCCTACGCGCTAAGTACCGCCCAAAATTCACCGCCTGCCAACAGGGTGCTAAGGATTGCGCTTGTGGGTTGGTCACATGTCCCTTTATAAGAGCGAATCTCAATGCAGAGACCCAGTTTCTCGCATTTTAGTGCATTATACGCTATGAGTCAGCTTCTTTGTACAACACCCCCGACCTGATGGGGGGGGCGATGTCAATTACGCTCAAGCAGCGCTACACCTATTCAGTGCTATAGACCAGGAAGAATTTTTATCTACCCAGAGTGTCGCTGAAAATTGCGGGGCAGTGGAAGATCCTACAGGCAATTCAATTGAAATGTAAGTGATTATATTCTGCCGTTCACTCAGCGTTAACTTACAAAAGATGTCAATAAACGCGTTTTGAAAAATATTTTTAATTATTGTCTGTTCCCTCATATATATATATATATATATATATATTATATATATATATATATATATATATATATATATATATATATATATGGTGGAGCTTCAATAATTTTTCTCGATAATTTAAAGATGTATTTTCTCGTTTATAATTGGTAGCCTAATTTCCTTTTCCTTTATTCTGATTTTTTCTACAACGTAAAATTATTCCCATTGTTTTTGTCTGTTTGTTTCGTAACTATTTCGGTGTGTGTGTATATATATATATGTATATATATATATATATATATATATATATATTATATATATGAAAATTATTTCACGAAAGTAACACGTGAAAATATTTATGATGAATAAAACCACGAAGGAAAGGAAACACAGAATGGTGCTCAAGCGCTTTCGTCTAATGACATCCTCAGGAACACTGAAGTACATAGAGTTACAGCCTATGTATAGGTTACAGAAAATATATATATATATACAATAAACGGAGAAATTAAATTAAAATTAAAAATTAAAGGATTGTGGGAGGAGCATACAAATTTGTAAGGAAAAACTATCGATTTTTAGCACAAGATCAAATGAATTGTTTCCAGCCAATGTTATAGATAAAAAAAAACTACCGATTTTTAGCACAAGATCAAATTAATTGTTTCCAGTTATATATATATAAAAAATATACAAATTTATACTGGAAATCTGCCCGGGTTTTAGCACTCTGCCCTTCTTGTATATAAAAATAAATTGAAAAATAAAAGTTATTAGAGTAGCATACAAGTTTACCAAAGATTTAGCGTTCTACCCTTCTTATCTAAATCTGTTCTGAAGGAATTCAAAACAACAGGATCGAGTTGAAAAAGAGCTTTGCTTATGTTGAAGTTATTTGTAAGTTGGATAATGGCAGACTCAAGAATATTTTTATTAACAATGTTGCTAGAGTGAAATAAAACTGAAGCATTATTCCAATCAATACAGTGGGATAACTCTGACAAATGGACAAAGAGGGCACTGGACGACTGTCCTATTCTAACAGAATATTGATGCTGTTTTATACGTGTGTGCAAATCCTTTCCCGTCTGACCTATGTAAAAGGAATCACATTGTTTATAACTAATTTTATAGATAATGCCTGAATCATTGGTGGGACTATTTTTTACTATGATATTTTTCACAATATTGTTATATGAAAATACTACATTAATATCCAAAGATTTAAGTACATTAGCAATGCCTAAAAAGCCCGGGAAAAATGGAAGTACAAAAATATTTCTTGACAAAGTACGAGTGTTATTATTCACACGATAGAAAGTTCGTTTTGCCTTGTTGAGACAAGATTCCATAAACGCAGATGGATAACACAGATCACTTCCAATACCGTTGATTTTTTCTAATTCGGCATCGATGTATTCCGGACTGGCGATCCTAAGGGCGCGGAGAAACATTGATGAAAAAATGGCCCTCTTAGTGGGGGTGTCATGTCCCGAGTAAAAGTGTACGTAGGACAAATTGTTTTTTTTTTTCCGATAGATACTAAACTTAAAACCTGGGCTTTCCCTATGTACACGCACATCCAAAAACGGGATTGAATTGTCTTGTTCCACTTCTAAAGTAAACTTAATGGAGGGGACTTGATTATTTAACTGAAGGAGGAAGTTATCCAGGTCACGATTCATGGGCCAGATGCACAAAATATCGTCGACGTACCGCAACCAAGGGATGCCAACCCCCAGGATTCTCGGAATGTAAGTAATTTCGAAAAACTCCATATAAATATTGGAGAGGAGGGGCGACAAGGGGTTGCCCATGGCCATCCCAAACACTTGTTGATAATACTCGTTATTGAAAGTGAATTTACAGTCTTTGATGCAAAGCTTAATAAGTTCCAAAACAATGTGTGAAGGTACTGGCAGGTCATACTTATCTAATTCTTGGGAGAGAAAGTCAAGCATATCGTCAATCGGCACTTTTGTAAACAATGAACAAACGTCAAAACTGATCAATCTATCGTTAGTTTCAGTACGTGCATTATTCAATTTTTCAGTAAGATCCATGGATTTTTTTACATGTGAATCAGAGATAGTTCCGAGAATGGGGGACAAGACTTTGACAAGCCATTTGGAGAGTTTATAAGTAGTAGAGCCCACCGAGCTAATAGGGCGCATAGGGTTGCCAGGTTTGTGGGTTTTAATAAGACCGTAAACTTGTATGCTACTCTAATAACTTTTATTTTTCAATTTATTTTTATATACAAGAAGGGCAGAGTGCTAAAACCCGGGCAGATTTCCAGTATAAATTTGTATTTTTTTTAATATAGCATTGGTTGGAAACAATTCATTTGATATTGTGCTAAAAATCGGTAGTTTTTTTTATCTATAACATTGGTTGGAAACACACGTATAAAACAGCATCAATATTCCGTTAGAACAGGACAGTTGTCCAGTGCCCTTTTTGTCCATTTGTCAGAGTTATCCCACTGTATTGATTGGAATAATGCATCAGTTTTATTCCACTCTAGCAACATTGTTAATAGAAATATTCTTGAGTCTGCCATTATCCAACTTTCAAATAACTTCAACATAAGCAAAGGTCTTTTTCAACTCGATCCTATTGTTTTGAATTCCTTCAAAACAGATTTAGATAAGAAGGGTAGAACACTAAATCTTTGGTAAACTTGTATGCTACTTTATTAACTTTTAATTTTCATTTTATTTTTATATATATCGAAACTTGACCATCAAAGGCAGTGTTAAAACCCGGGCAGATTTCCAGTATAAATTTGTATTTTTATAATTCATTTGATCTTGTGCTAAAAATCGATATTTTTCCTTACAAATCTGTATGCCTCTCTGATAATAATCCTTTATTTTTATTTTTACTTCTCCGTTTATTGCATATATATATGTGTGTATATATGTAGATATGTATGTATATATGTATATATATATAATATATTATATATATATGTATGTATGTATGTATGTTGTTTATTTATTTATTTATTTTCTGTAACCTATATATAGGCCGTAACCCTTTTATGTACTTCAGTGTTCCTGAGGATGTCATTAGACGAAAGCGCTTGAGCACCATTTTGTGTTTCCTTTCCTTCGTGGTTTTATTCATCATATATATATATATATATATATATATATATATATATACACGGTGAACCAAAAGTAGGTGGACAGTAGGTTGAATACGGTTTGTGTTATATTATATTATAACTATGGTGTTCATTATAACTATGGTGTTTGTGTTATATTATATTAAATATTATAACTAAATTTATTTAAATTTATTTTGTATTATAGTATACAAAAAAATTAAATATGTATTCTCAAAATAAACGTTATCATTTACTGTCCACCTACATTTGGTTCACCCTATATATATATATATATATATATATATATATATATATATATATACATATATGTAAAAAGTGAACAATGAAAAATTCCTACACCATCATTATATGGATTCGTTGTCTTCATGCGATGCTTGTGTTCGTGTAGTTTTATGTTCGAGTGTCCATTTTTACATAAGAAACCAAAAATCGCATAAGCGAGTTTTGGATAGAATTTCGATTTGTACGTTTTTATTCATTCCTGTATTTTTCTAATTCATCTTTCTAATAACGACTTATACACTATGACGTCACAAAATAACTTTGTTCTCTTTACTTTCCCATACTTTGTACACTGAATCACGTTCTTAGTATTTGGACATCTTCCGTATCCAATATATGAAAATTCTTTAACATCATACTAAGGACGAAACACTCTATAGAAGTCATTATTTATATGTTATGTAGTATAAACATTATTATTTAACCATACTCATTCTTACATTCATGTTCTTTCTTGACCGCTATCCTTTATTAATTTTATTACTTTTTCATTCATCTACCTATTGTCTACTTATGCCCTATCAACTTATCAGTCTATGTTTACTCGTGTTAATTTGTGAGGCGCGAAACTTTATGCCTTCGTTCGAGAACACAAAAATACGTCTCGTATTATTTTTTTCATTTTTACTTTCAAGTGCGTTCAACCCTCGCAAGATATTCAAAAATGCTGAGATTAAATTATCGAATTCCGCTGACTAGCAGATTCGAGCGCCTCAAAGATAAAAATACCTCCGTTCACTCTGATTTCAAATTTATAACATATTATGTATATAAATCCAAACCATATGTGCCCCATGTACTTTGTATTATATTTAACATCTTAATTGTCTATTAATAAGAAACACTGTAAAAACAAAAAGTTATAGTAACTGTTTAACTGTAATTAACAATAACTTGCAATGTACTTCATTGAAACTAATTAAGTGTAATGATTTAATTTATCATGTAAGAATGTACTTCAAAATGGAAGTGTAATTAAACAACAAGTGAATATGAATTAATTGGTAATTGTAATCGTAATTGTAATGAACCAAAATTAATACGCACTCAGTCATGTACTAAATTTGTACTTGTGTACTATTACGAAATGATATCGCCTCCATAAATATAGACGGCGAAAAATACAAATTAGTTTTTATTTTTATTTTTTAAATTCTTATTTGCAATCATTCAAAAACATCTGATGTGTTTAAAAAAAAGGGGGAAACTTAACCTTCAACTGTCTCCCCCAAACATTTAAGCTATATTATACATGAACTTGTAAAATTAGGAGCACTTCATTTACCACTTCATGTAAGGCACTTCTTCATTAGACTTCATATTAGCACCTCATTAGGGGAGGGGCAGAGGCCCCTTGCCTTCTTAATATTTTTAGATTCCGGTCTGAGCCATGGTCGAAAGGGGTCGAACCTCTACCCCTGTAAATTCAGAGCAGTACCTGTATATTTTTAAGAAGTAAATTACCGTAAGAGAAACTTTTTATTTTTCCCTTCGAGCCGTGCTCTCTTCAGAACTTAGTAAGAAAAGTCGATAAGTTTAGTACCAAGAGAAAGTATCAGAGTATTATAGCGAGAGAAAGAGACAACCCAAGCACCATAGAAGATATCGGCATAACAGTCTGGCGAGTCTGTAGCCAAGAGTTTAACAGAGTGGCGACCCACCATTTAAGGCGACCGAAAAGAATTATAGAAAAGTATAAAGAAGAAACATCCGTTGCAGCCTCCTAACCAGAACCCCCCGTCGAATCCGAACCGACTCAGGGCCATAATGGGGGGGTTAACATATATATATATATATATATATATATATATATTGGAGTTTTAACAATAATTTTCTCGTTAAGCCAACGACGCTGTTGGACAGAAAATGAATTATCTGTATTCAAACTCGTGACATTTATTTTACTTACAGGAACGATTCCGAGCTAGAACGTGTTATGGCTACTTTTGACGAAAGGATGGTTTCTCCGCCCAGCCAACCCAGCGATCTGGATACAAAAGTCGTGGTATTGGCACGGGACAGCGAGTGGCAGTTTATAGAGGAACTAATGTAAGTATTTTTAGGTTTATAGTATGTTTTTACTTTTCTTGTGGACTCGTGAACAATAAGTTTGGGTAGGTCAGGTTAGGCTACGACAGGGTTAGGCTATATTATGTCCCTGTTTTATATATATATATGGTGGACACAAAACGAATTATCCGCATCCAATTTCGTGACATTTATTTTAATTACAGGACCGAAACGGAGCTAGATCATATTATAGCCACTTTTGGCGAAAGGGTGATAAATGAAGTCGTAGCTTCCCCGCTAGCCAACCCAGCGATCTGGATACAGAAGTCGTGGTATCAACTCACATCCGGTCAAGCGAGTGCCAGCTTGTAGAGGAGCTAATGTAAATATTTTTGAGGATAAGAACAAAGCCCAATATATTTTCATTTATTAAATAGCAGAAAACATGTACAGAAAGGATCAGTGCCCGTTACATAAATCTTAATGGCTACAGTTACAAATGTATATACAGCTTTACACAATATAGATATACACCTTACACATTACAGGGGGTGCTAACATATGGGAACTTTTTTTTATCTGTCTGCATACACTTTTATCATTCATATTTGTGTCGCATAAATCGAATAATTTTAAAAAATTCATAAAACTCTTCCCACGTGACATATGCATGAGAAACAAAATGCAATACAACCCGCATGTTTCAGTATAATATCCTTGGAAACGATATGGATTCCAAATAATCTCTGGCACGCCTAGTTGCGCTATAAACTTCACAATTGCCGAGTCATTCCACGGTGGAAATCCGAGTGAGTCAAAATAGTACATTCTTTCCTTAGTTTTAAAATAGATTGCAAACCAATGAATACCCTCACCACCCACAATGTCGGTGTTAACGATAACCCCGTACCAGTTTCTCGTACTAGCCAGCTTCAATATTTCATTCTTCGCAAAAACACCGATAAATTTGGAACGCGTGAAGCGGTCACTTTTCATCACTCTCTGAATTGTATTCGCATCCATTTTAAAAATCTGTGGTGACGCTCCTGAAACGATCAACCTCTATTAGTGCCTGTGATTCTAGATACACGAGTGCACTTATAGGCGCGTCTATAGGTTTGGCAAACTCCAACCTCACTGAGATGTTTCCGCTCTGTTGTGGACTTAAATGCGTATTTACGCCAGCAGTTAAGTCTGGCGTAATGTCAAATGAGTAAATGTTAAATTCTTCCACAAATTTTTTCAGCGTCATGCCAAAACCAAGTTCATCACAGGCGCCTGTATTATAAACCATACTACTATATGCTCTCGCGCAGAGCGGGAACACAGCATCTGTTGAGTAATCCATATTCATTACCCCACCCAGAGCGATGCCATTTACGTATAGAGTAATATTTTTAAGGCCGAAATTCTCGAATTTTAAGGCACTCTTTTTATATTTTCCATTCGTCGAGGCGTAGTCTTGCATTCCAATTAATATCCTTTTAGGTTGGACTCCAAGAGTAACGTTTTCTAGCTGCTTCGATGCCAGCCCTGCGGGGATTGTGTACAGTTTGATCTGTACCCTGTTAATTGGATATTTTACTGTGGAGTGTATCAAGTCTTTCTAAATTTCTATTTGCTTCGGGGAACTTAATTTCACTCGGTGTACACGCAAATACGTTTCCATGATGTGTATCACAACGGGTTTCGCTCCTTCTTGGTCAGTCCCCAGATTTATGCAGATCTCAGGGTTCGTGCGGGTAAGCTTTATTTTCATATCCATCCCGTTCATAAACAACTTCTCCTGGAATGTAAAATCTGTATGCAGGCGTCCAAAACACTCGTATATCTTCTTTTTAGAATTTTTAAATTTATCCTTTATACTACTCTCGTCTTTAGTGTGGTAATACCCCTCGGCGGTTAAAAAGGTGTCCTTCGCTTCTTTTGAAAAGTTGAGGACATTTTCCAGATAGGCTCGTAGGTGATAGTACCCCGTGCCTGCCGAGATGTTAGTCTGATTTAAATATACGTCACACTGACTGAATATGGAGTGCAGAAAGTTGGTTTCAGGGTAGGCAGCGTAACTATCATCGCAGTCCGTTCCGTCAGAATGGGCTATGCGTAGTTTAGCATACATGTGCATGCAACTCGGGTCAAAAAAGTAAGGACCTGAGCTGGGTATCACGAATTCTATAGGAGCACTCGGGGAACTAATTGTGTTTAACGGGTTAATTGTAATAAAGTCACTATGTTCAATAGAGACCTGGGTAGGTGGCATATCAAAGAGGGACAGTTCCGATTTACAGCATTGTGAACTACACGGATGGATGAAACGTGCCATGACGAGTCAGAAATAGTGCCACCTCCCTCGGCGAGTATTAGTCAATCTATGATTCGTGAGAGTAGCGTCCTCAGCTTATATCAGTTAAAAAAATGATCAGCCATAGGTTTCATACGCTTAGAGCACTTCTTTTTTTTTCCTTTTACGTTTAACGCCACGTGATGGTAACCCCTTCTTCCTAGCAGATCTCTTCTTTCCGCCACGTGTTGGTAACCCCTTATTCCTGACAGATCTCTTCTTTCCGCCACCACGCATTTTTCTCTTCGCATCTTTGATGATTTCATCCCGTGTACGTTTTAAATGTTTTTTAGAGCTTCTTTAGGCTTAGTGCCAGCCAATATGTCCTCTGCCGCGTTAAAACCTGTTTGTAACGCCTTCCTCCCTAGGTACCTGGCCCCCCTCTTCAACAGTGGGACAGCGGTGCGTAGTATGGATGAAAAAATGGACCCAAGTCCACTACCACGCTGGTATCTCACCCTCGGTATACTGTGAAAGGCTTTCTGTCCATTATAACTCAGTGCGTCGAAAGTGCAGCTTCACTGTTAAGCTCCCGTCACCGAATGGGAAATTTTTACCCTCAATCGTTCTTATATATATTGAGATATTGGTTATTAGATTAGTTGCGACATTCACATAATGGGGTATGTCATATGTAATACTCAAACTCCTTCCTCTATGGTTGGGGATGTGAGCTATGCGTAGCAGGCGTGCCTGGTATCCCCAACAAACTGGTGCTCCACTATATTGCTGTAAATATAGCACATGTCTGGGGCTGAGAGCTTACATCCAATTTCTCCATCTTCAATTGATACATTAAGCTGGACAAGTCATGCTGTGCCTCGTGAAAGGTATCTCTTTGGAAGGCTGATCGATATCGCCCTCGGTTATAATTTTGAACACTCTTCCGTCTTAATATTTCTGTTAACCTTTGATTTTAGGATTAGAGTATGTGCAGGGTTTCCTTTGTTTACGATTTCGTATAATAAATCATTCGTAAGATTTGAGTTTTTAAATTACGTTTAAGTCTCTCACAACATCCTCAACCGAACCATAACGGCCGGTCCTAGTGTCACTGGTGTACTGTAACGTGCAACCTTAGTCCGGGTGATACGCATAGTTTCATCCGAGTTACCCGGCTTTTTACACTCATTACAGTCTCAAGAATCGTAAAAACGGTATCTTTATAATCAATATTTAAAAAGAGGATGTCCAGCTGAATTTCGCATATCCCCACCTCATACGAATCACGACCCAATTCAATGGGTCAATGGAGCTCTGTTACAAAGTTGGCTAGTGTGTTGTTAGGGTGTACAGACAGGGGCGAGGAGGACGGGAGTGTGACGTAGAAATGGTTAGGAGTCATGATGCATACTATTTAAGCTTCATTACTGCGTCAGCTTTTATATATGTATTGAAGCTTTCTGGGTAACCTAGCCACTTCACCAGGTACATTTTTCTCTTTCCTGAACCTTTGCTTCCTATAATTTTCTCAATTTTAAACATTTTTTCCTAATTAAATACCACTTTTTGCAATTCCTCGTGGTAAAAGCCTCCCGAGATCTCTTCTCCATTCAAATCTTCAACGTAATACATCATTATCTCACCTTTAGGCATCATAGCCCTAACTTTAAAAATCTCGTGTGTCCAGCCTTGCTAAAATCCCTTCGCGAATTTATTCCCCGAACGTGACAGCCTTACATAGTCATTGATTTTGAAACGCGCAGAGTGTGGTAGTGGCGGTACTCCATCTCTTCTCGGGCGCTTGCCTCTTTCTAAAACATCGTTAGGTGTTGTACCGATCGTACGATGATGTGAATGGTTGTAGGATGAAGCCAATGAACCGAGAACGTTTATATATCTGTATGTTTTTATGTGTAAAATAGCGGTGCATGCGTTCCTTTATGGTACGTTGAACTCTTTCAGCTAAAGAAGCCTTATGTATAGAATTGGTAGTGTAATAGCTGATATTAAACTCTGACAGCATGTTCTGAAAAGCGCGTCCTATAAATTCTTTCCCATATCCGTACAAAAATAGCCAGGAATCCTGTTTTCTTTCAACATCAGCGTTTTGGCCGCTTTAGCAACTGTTTCAGGCGATTTATTTTTCAGGGGAATTAACCACAGGTATCTAGAGAATACATCTATTATGAATAGGATGTACGGTACCATCGTTATACATGAATATCTTTGCATGTCTGTTAAATCTGCCTGCCAAATAGAGTCAATCGAGGCAGCTGTTGTCTTGGCGTTTTAAACCTTTTTCTCACCGGTTTATGAAGTGTATAAGCATCCTGTCCCGCAAAAATCTCTCAACATCTTTTTTCCTTACACCGTAAACACCTCTGTACAATCTATTAACGCCACCATAGGAGCGGGTTAGAAATGTCATAATAGCTTACTTAATACGTTAGCCATTTGCGTATTTTAGAGGCACGTGGATAAGGTTGGCCGTTTGTTCTCTTCTTTCTCCTCTTCAGAGACACTGCGCTGCTGGGGGCGAGGTGTACTCAGTTGTGACACGTGATGCATGTTCCAAGTCTTTTAACCTATTCAGATTACCTATCAATGTTTTGGGGACATTTATTTGTTGTAGTCTTGCTTTAATATGCTTCCATCCTGTTGGTGAGGGTATCCCACTTTCTCACCAGATCATGAACAATATCAACGATATTGGACCTTGTACCCTTGTTCCTTCAACAATGACCTCGCCTGTATCGGTCCACTGTATGATGGGGTCCTCACTCAATAGATTATAAAGACTTAACCCTTTATTCCTCAATGTATGGGGAGGCTGTTTTTTAGCACATGTTCGATGTGTTGTGTTCCGTTGCTCTTTGGTTGCCAGGTCCTGTGTCGCTGTGCCTCACGGGGAGCTCTGTAGGATGCTTATAATCTTCGTACTCATGAAGAAATTTCTGCAAAGCCTCTTGGTACAAGATCCTTTTCTCATCAGGTGACTTTTCACTGTTTAATAGGGCTAGCAACTCGTTTTCCATTCTTTTAAGCCTACTTTTACGGGGTTCTAGAACCGCGTCTGGAGTCTTTGAACTTTGTAATGAAGCATACACCTCGTGCGGAATCACAACCACCTTCTTCATTATATTAATCTAGTCAGTAAAGGACCCAAAACTGAAAATAAGATGGGCAGGAACGATCCTCTTTGTACAATAATGCGCTTTTTCTTACCCACAGTTTGACTTTTATGAGCGAGCGCCGTATTATGTTCTTGTAACGACGTAAGCGAGTCTTCTGAGAGGGTTTCATTGGTACATTACATTTTATAACATTAAGACAGATTTCACAGATGCATTTTAAAAAGTCAGAGTCGATATTTTTAACAAACATCTGCTGCATGCCCGAGGCATCGTTGATAGATTTTTATTAATTCGGTATTTCTTTAGCCTATTGTCATTCTGGAATATACACGTTTCAGGTTCGCTTGGAATATATTCGTTCTTAGAAGCACCCTAAACGTGTTTCGCGGGTGAAGGTCACAAAGCAAATATCCATAACGTGGTTTGTGCCTCTTTATAAACCTCCAAAAACTCCTTACGCTGATTCGGGAACATTTGACTGGCTAATACCCCAATTTGTGACACATCTCTACGTTGCGCGAATAAGACTAGATATTGCGTATTTAGCGACACATCGCGCATGTATCTATTTTTGAAAAATAGATTCTGATTGATGAAGAACACGCTTATGTTAAGGTGGTGGGAGAATACTGTAAATGTCTCGGCAAACGTTTTATCCATCTCCAACATGAGGTCGTCAATTACGATGACTGTATGTTCATTTCCCTTTAACGAATTAACGTCATAGACCCCTTGTGGAACAAAACATCATCTTGGTACTCGTTGAACACTGATTGATACGTCGAATAGCACCATATAACTTTATGCACAAATTTTGAGAACATCTCCCTTTTCTTTAATGATTTTAAGCATAAACACCGTTTTACCACATCCTGTAGGTCCAGATATAATACATGTGGATGGGCTCGTGAACCTGAATTTTTCTACAGATTCCATTTCTAACACGTCACACCCTAAGTGGGTCATTTACAAAATATTACAAATAACGAGTGCTGCTCCTTATATTTTGTTTTCTTCTTCCACAGAACCGTGAATGACGACGATGTACAGCACCCCATCATCGATATCACGGATGACCCGTTGACCGTGCATCTACAGTACCCACCCCGCCGATGAGCCCTCACCAGCGACACCTGTAGCACGCCAGTTCAAAGCGGAGGTGTGATGGAACCCTCCACGTCAGGTATAAAGCGTTCCAGGGTTGTTAGACACCAGTAATAGAACCCCAACCCTCAACGTCTTACGCAACAACCCCACATAGTACCTTCCCAATATACCCCTTATTCATCCATCCACAGCAGCTCCCCGTTCTGTTGAGGATGGCATAACATTCGAGTTGGTGCACACCGCAACCCCACCCGGCCTTGACTAGAAATCGGTATATAGTCAGGGTTGATCCTAGATCCATGTATAGCAACGGTTGAACACGGACTACGGCGTAGTAGAGCGTATTGTAGAGTTTGCCCTTCAGAACCGCGACGAGCGTGAAGTCAGGACGAGGCTGTCCTTCGGATTCGGGTCAGATGAGTGATGTAGATGATTTTTGGGTAGTAGTACCTTCAGGCGTTTGGCGGCTGAAGATAGAGTATATATTAGGTCGTATAATGCAGGCCTCTCAAAGTAGTATAGCCTTCAATATGGACAACTTCACGGTAAATATTGACCGTGTATTCCGTGTTGCGGGTCATAGTGCCACACCTTATACTCTTAACTTCAATTCTCAGGCTATTTTTAGACGGCATATAAACGTCGATCGTGGTTGCGGCTTTATAGCAGTAGTCTTAGCTCGTATGTTTACTGTACTAAATACACAGACCAAAAAATTTGGTTGCCTACGGTAGTGGAGCGTGCCCGTAAACTAGCTGTAGACTGTAAACTTGAGTTTGACTGTAATATGGGTCCTGAAGAGCTGAGAAGGGTAGAACAGGAAATGAATGTTCGTATAGTTGTATTTGGACTGGATGATCGTCGTAGAACTGTGTATGTTTTTAAAAGCTGTGTGAGAGATCGTACAAGACCCCTACTTATTTTAGGACTGTCAGGGACAACGTATCTCCCCATCCGTAATATAAGGACCTTTACGCGAGTTATGACAAAAGTCGAAAATATGGACGACATCATGATTTGTGTAAGGGTGTATCGAGTTTGCGGATGATATAGTGAAACATTGTAAAGGATGTCACATGATATGTGAGCAGTGTAAAAGCACCAAATGTGAAAGCCGTGTAGTTGAAGTTGAGAAGAGGGATTGTAATGTGTGTAGACGCACATTTTTCAATAATAACTGTTTTGAGCTGCATAAATCAATTGGCACGTGCAGGAAAATGAGAATCTGTGAATGTGGTATGTTTCACATGATGGATAATTGGGGAAAGTTTACCCATAAATGTAATGAAATTCACTGTTCTACATGCCATGAGAAATATAAGGCGGTTGGTGTAAAGCATGTATGTTATATGAAAGACGCCAAGCCTAAAATCAACCCTTGTTTTACTGTGTACTACGATATAGAAACATACACGAACCCTGAAACCAAAGAGATAATTTCGCATTTACTTGTGAGTCAGACTATCTGTGATGAGTGTATGGAGATCGAGTGTGATGAGTGTCACAAATGTGGTAAACGGACAAACGTTTTTAAAACGAATGTCCACGATAGCCCTGTGAAGCTATTTGTGTCCTATATTGTCAAGTTAGCGGACAAATTAAAAAAAATGACTGTGTACATTCTCGCCCATAACGGGGCAAAATTTGACACACAGTTCCTTTATAAGGAGTTGCTTGAGCACGAGTCCTCTGAGATATTTACAGGTGATCCATTGAAAAGAGGCAACAAATTAATACAGATGCAAATAAGAGGTAATGTACAATTTAAAGACACTTTATTATTCACACCTTGTAAATTAGCAAAGCTACCCAAGGTGATGGGCGTAGCAGCTGAAGTTTCAAAAGGATATTTCCCTTACACATTCCTCACTAGCAAAACTCTAAATTACGTAGGATTACCTCCACCCAAACATTACTTTAATTATGAATGTATGAGCACAGATGAACGTGAAGTTTTTGACCGATACTACAACAGTTTTCATGAACGTAATCCTTATAATATAGCTGCTGAATGTGAGCGTTATTGCGTGAATGATGTGCGCGTGCTTAGAGTATGTTTCCAGGCCTTTAGAAGGATGTACATATGTCGTTTCAAATGCGATCCGCTGCAAGTCGCAACCACCATCGCCTCATTATGTTTTATGGTGTTCAAGAATAACTTCATGCCTAAAGATACCTTAGCCATTATCCACAGAAACAACCCCCGCAGTTATGGGCACAAGGCTATTTACTGGCTCATACACCTACAGCAGCAGACAGGTGTATACATAAAGCATGCCCGCAACACGGGTGAAGTACCCATTAAGGTTAATGGCCGTGTTTTTTGGGTTGATGGTCTAAGTGAAAACCGTGCCACTGGCGAGAAGACTGTGTACTCCTTTAACGGTTGCTGGTGGCATGGATGCCCCCGTCCTGAGTGTGGAATCGCAGATGTCCACGGTAGATCTCCTGCCAACTGTCTTGCGTGGACCCGCACCCGCGATCAACTTATAGGCTCCCAGTTCACTCACAAAGTCTTGTGGGAGCATAAATATGATGCCTGGATGGAGTTCGATGAGAAGTATCGTGAAGAAATAAACACGATCAAACGTTCAATGGTACAGGATCCTCTCAAATGCGGCGATAGCTTGTTCGGTGGGCGTACAAATCCCTTCAAGCTATACTTTCCACCTACGGAGGGTGTGAAGCTCCATTACTACAATTTCTGGTCTTTATACCCGTACGCAAAGGTGGGCACCCGGGCCTCAAAAAGGACAGACGGTCCCGGTCCTTGCCTCAAACTGGACCGACGGTCCCGGTCACGGTCCTTTCTGAAGATAGGACCTAGGAACGACTCGGTCCTCGGTCCTTATATATAATATAAGTGAAAAATTTTATTAAAATGAAAAATGAAATTAAAGACACCGGAAATCTTTAATTTTATTAACGTAAATTATAATTAATACAATACATAAATGATGAAAAAAGTTATTAAGTTAAATGCTTGAGTTTCCCTTCAAGAAGACTAGCATTTCAAAATGGATGTCACTGAGCCCTGACCTTTTCGGCTTGAGGACGTCCTTCCCCAAAGAGAAGAGCCTCTCCACGGCGGCACTGGATGGTGCCAGGTGTTGAAACAAGTTTCAGTTCAGTCTCAGTCTCTTTCTGAGTCTTCTGGAGGAAACGATCCATCTTCTTTAGAACTTCAAATAATCACTAAACACACTAAAATCACTAAAAAAGACCGTCGGGACCGGACCGTCCGGAATTGCTTAAAAATGGACCGTCGCTCCTCATTTCGGTCCTCACTGAGAAAATGACCGACTTTCCCGCTCACGGTCCTTAAAAAGGACCGAGTTCCTGGAATTCGGTCCTTTTGGAACTCGGTCCTGCCCACCTTTGCCCCTACGTGATGAAGAACAATCCGTACCCCGTAGGTGCACCTGAAAAAATGGTGGGCCCTGCCATACCAACCATCGAGGAGTTTTCGGCCAACTTGAATGACCGCTACTTTGGACTCTCTTTCGTAGACGTGCTTCCCCCTCGCGATTTATGGATGCCGATCTTACCTGTCGTTATAGATCACAAACTCATGTTTCCCCTGTGTGTGAAGTGCACAGAAGAGAACAATGGTGATTGTGACCATACACCCCACCAGCGTAAGATCAGAGGTGTATACACAAGCCCTGAGCTGTCCCTAGCCGTTCGCCATGGGTATAGAATAATGAAGATACATGAGGTGTGGAGGTTTCAGAAGCTACCCGCCCTTTTCACACCATATATAAACGCATTTTTGAAGAATAAGGTTGAGTCGTCAGGATATCCGCGAGGGGCTGATACCAAAGATGAAAAAACGTCTTATATTCAGCGTTACCGTGACCGTGAAGGTATACAGCTTGATCGTACCCAAATTGTAAAGAATCCTGGCAAGCGCTTTAGTGCAAAGTTGTGCCTAAACAGTCTTTGGGGAAAATTTGCGCAGAATACCGGCAAAGGGAACGTTCATTTGGCGCAAAGTTATAGCGAAGTCTGGGATTATGCCAACGCACCCGATAAAGAGGTCATGGAGATTGTGAGTGTAGGTAATACTTACATAATAAAGTACGACAATACCGAATTGTCCACAGACACCTCACGGGTTACAAACATTCCTGTAGCCAGCTTCACAACAGCCTAAGCACGCATCAAACTTTGGGGCCTATTGCATTCTCTTGGGCGACGGGTATTGTATGCCGATACAGATAGCGTGACATTCACAGCGAGGAGGGGCGAATACATGCCCGCTATTGGGGAGTTCCTCGGTGAGCTAACTGACGAGATCAAGGATGAATATGGGGACAGTGCATACACCGACTCGTTTGTGTCAACAGGACCAAAAACCTATGGGGTACGGGTGAGGATAGGGGATGATACGAAGTATATCGTGAAGGCTAAGGGTATCACGCTTAACCAAGCGAATCGGCGGGTCGTTAACTTTGATTCGCTGAAGGAGTTAGTGTGCTTGGAAGATGATGAGGGTGACCGCCCGCCCCAACTGACTATAGGCACCCACAATTTTCGGGCGCAGAAGCTGGGGGACGTGAAGGAGCTTAGGGGTACAAAGGTGTGCCGTAACACATACAGGAAACGCTACCAGGTGCCTGGTACCAGGGCCGTTTCCTAGCATAAGCAGACTAAGCGGCCGCTTAGGGCCCCGCTGCTACTAGGGGGCCACAATGAACAAGGAAGACTTGTCCTGCAAGTGTGAAACGCTCTCTAAGATACTGAGCTCTGGAGCTGACTCTGACATTGATGGAAGAGAACTGGCCCTCGAAATTAAGAACTTGCCGACTTTACCTTCACACAACATGACTGCATTGGAGCTTCTCTCCTTCATTCATCAGAAGCAACTGGAGGAACTATACCCTAATTTCTGGGTTGCACTAAGAATTGCCTGCACTCTATCTGTGGCAGTAGTGTCAGCCGAGCGGAGCTTCTCTAAGATGAAGCTAATCAAGAACTACCTCAGATCATCAATGGGGCAGGATCGCCTCAGTGGCCTTGGCATCATAAGCATCAACCAGGACGTTGGCAGGGAGATTTCATATGATGATGTTATTGATGATTTCGCCCAGAAAAAAATCTAGAAGGCAAAATTTTGAAGATACAAACTGTTCTGTATAACTGTTAGCTATTACACGATTGTATCGTAGAGTTAGTAATTGTTTGGTAGTTAATAATTGCATTATTTTTTTATACATAGTTCTGTGTCATGCTAAATAATGTATAAGCTAATTTTCAGGAATTTCATGTAGAGTATTTTTTCTGTTTGTCTTCTGAAAGTACATATTTGTTGTTTTGGACATAAATGTTTCATTAAAATTGTTTCATAATTGTTTTTTATTAACACAGACATTTTTTGTATGTGTGTGCTGAGGTGATGTAGTAAGGCCTGAGTTGGTGGATGGAGGGGTGGGGCCTCAAATAGGTATACTGCTTAGGGCCCCATAATGGCTAGAAATGGCCCTGCCTGGTACCTATGACACCGTCCCCTTTGGATACCATAATCTTTGATATGTCTATTGCTAACTTATTTATTACACGTATTTGTAAATATATACACCCAGAATATTTCGTTTATTGAACAAATCGTGTTTCAACTAGCGTTTTACTTTGCGTGTGCGTGTGTACAGTAAAAAGTTAAGCCCCGCCCACTGTAAGACCGGCGACGTGAATCATGCCGCAACCTGAGCAGGCCTCTATCCCTGCGTGCTCAGTTGACCTCTGTATACCCTTGAGCTCAGACGAGTATTCTCTCGCATAGAAGAAAAATAGTAATGGCTACCTTTAATATCGCGTGTTCAACATTTATGAAGTGGTATTCTGCAAAGTGCATAGATGTAGTGGATATTGAAAAAATCCCTATTCCCGCTTCCTTTGCGTCTTTTAAGGCTGCATTGAACCATGCGAAGGATCAAGATATTCAAATACTCTTTGGATATTCTGGAGAGGGGGTTGTAGGATTTCGCAGTACAGACGATATACTGAAGTATGTTATAGAACTAAGCTTTATAAAGGCTCACATATACCGCGTAGTAGAAGAAGCAACACGCTCAGAAGATAAACAACAGTTATGGGTTGTGAGTCTTGTGGATGAGTGGTGTGATAAGCGGTATTATATCATGTTACACCTTACCGACTACTCGTACCCTACGGCTGAAAATGTAAATCTTGTCATCATGGCCAATCTTAAGTATTTTTACCACTACATTAATATATATCATGATGAGGTTTGTAGTGAGGTTGTGGCTAATGGGTTGTGTGCGTTTTTAACAGATTTTAGAGATGAGTATCGCTTGTTAAACAAAAAGGATAAATATGAACATATGTTTCTCTCTAATAGCGCGCCGACTTGTGAAGATGTTTAGTTTGTGGAAATGGTGAGTGATAAAACATTTAAAAACGTTATAAACTGTGTTTGTCCAAGAGTGTTCGAGCAAGTCTGTACACGCTTTAGCAGTGTGACGCGTTCCCGCGCCACCCACTCGTGTACCTCACGGAGCATACGAGTTCGAACAAACCCATACACGTTTCATCAACGTGACTCACCCCGCCCCGTCGAGCCGATCCTCCCTCCTGTGACTCACGCGGAGCATACGAGTTCGAACAAACCCATACGCGTTTCATCGGCGTGATTTATTCCTCCTGTCGAGCTGATCTTGTCTCCTGCGGCTTAGAGTCATCTCAGAGCTTGAACCGAGTGAACGTGCGAATACGATGGAACTCCCTTTGAGAAGCATTCTCAACGCCTCGTACGACGTCTCCGTGACGAAGTCATTGCGCTTGTTCAGGCGTGAAACCGGCGCCATTAACTGTGTGCTTGAAACGATCTGCAGGCATGCAAGCAAACGTAACGTTATTTATTTAAGTGTTGAGATGAATAGAATTTTCGTGATAGTTGAGAGGTGGGCAGAGGACCGTTATAGAATACCAGCTGACGTAGGTACAAGAAGAGAGGTGATTAGTGACGCCTCCTCATTGTTTGCACATTGTGTGTAATTAACGAACAACCATGCATTGATATACGACTAATGTGGAAGAACACAGCTGATAATGACGTTCTTGTTCCTACACGAAACCGTTTCATCCTCGACAGAATGTTTGAGATCGTCGGATTCCGTAAGCTGAAACCTATATTAGATGCTCGTGTTACGGATATGATTTATTTTGACACGGTTCTTGAACACGCATACACAGCCCTGCTTGACGGATTTATTGAATGTAGGAATGAACAGGGGAGAATGGTCTAGATCTGGATGTATATTTAAAAGGTTTAGATTCTTCGAAATACCCTGAACTTTGGTACAAAGCCCTTGAGATGTACAGAGCTGAGCTCGCCTACACTGTTCACCCTGAAGAGTTGTACCTCTATATAGTGAATAGGTGTCGTTACGACTTAGAAGATTATTTCCAATGCCGCTATGCAGAGTGAAGAAGAGTTCACGATTGAAAAGCTCGGGGCGGTAAGAAAAAACCCCCGATTGGAAAGGCATGATTATAAACTTGTATTTAGTGTTGTGGTTAACGATGACTGCTTTGTGCGTGCTTTTGATTGTGTTCTAGCCGTGTTTAAAGATAACTTGCCCGCCGAGTGTAAAGTGGGCACAAAAATAGTATTGAATGATATGAAAGCCATTTATATCGAGTATAGACCGCCGTATCAGTTAAACGGTGAAGTGATGCTTGGACGGTTTTACCACGTCGTACAAAAAGTAATGGCGATGTAGATGTAGACGCTATCACGTGCGAGTTTAGCGTTTTGCGCCGTAAAAACAATATATATTTTTCCTGTACTAATATGATTATACGTTTCGTATATTTCCAATATATCTAATATAACTGTATATTTTTCCTGTACTAATATGATTATACGTTTCGTATATTTTCAATATATTTAATATAACTGTATATTTTTCTTGTACTAATATTTTGATAATGCTCCGTTTTGTATGATTATATATTTCCCATTCATGATGCTATTATTTGATCATATATACACACACCCCATTGTATATCTATTTCCATTAATTCGTCTAAATAAACAGAATGATGTATTGGTGTTTTATTTATTCCTTTTTGTTTGTACACAATTATATCATTTGTTTGGTTTCTAAAAGTGATTTCAGAATAATTAATTAATTGCTATTTGCCAAATCGAACTTCGAAGCCAAATAGACCTTAAAGTCAAGATATATGTTTTAAATAAATAGCGCAATATGGCACCTCAACTTTCGAATCCAGATGACGGAAGAATATAAGGCTTAATTAAATAAATAGCGCAAACTGGCAACTCAGATTTCTAAGCCAACTGACAGAAGAATATAAGGATTAATTAAATAAATAGCGCCCCACCAGCAGCCCAGCGTCTTAACCACTAGGCTACCCAGGGTACTCATTTACCAACCAATTTTTTTTCTATTATGTGGAAGGATGGAGAGCTGGGATTTGCTGCGTGTACCCTGCCGTCACCGGGTCTTGATCCAGGGGCCGATGGATTCGTAGTCAGCGACGCTAACCACTACACCACCGAGGTGTGTATATATATATATATATATATGAATAGAAACGACATAAGTATTAAGGAACGTCTCTGCACACGAGGAGGAGAGATAACGAAATAATGAAAAATGAGGCGAACCGCCTGGGAATCGAACCCAGGGCCTTCCAATTGCCGGTCGGACGCTCTACCATTATGCTACGGACCTCACTCAATCACAAATCGAAATTCTCCCAAATAGGGCAGAAACCAATGCCCTCAGAGAGCACCCTCGCAAATCGTGAATATGCGCAAATAACTGCAATGACCGCGCAGTATATAAATGAATATACTGCGCGGTCATTGCAGTTATTTGCGCATATTCACGATTTGCGAGGGTGCTCTCTGAGGGCATTGGTTTCTGCCCTATTTGGGAGAATTTCGATTGTGATTGAGTGAGGTCCGTAGCATAATGGTAGAGCGTCCGACCGGCAATTGGAAGGCCCTGGGTTCGATTCCCAGGCGGTTCGCCTCATTTTTCATTATTTCGTTATCTCTCCTCGTGTGCAGAGACGTTCCTTAATACTTATGTCGTTTCTATTCATTTATATACTGCGCGGTCATTGCAGTTATTTGCATATATATATATATACACAATAGGTCTAAATTTGCTTCCCAAGACATTTAAAGTTTTAGTTAATTATTTGATTAAGCTCTGGCTCAATCTAATTTAAGTTTAGTTAGAACAGAAAAGCTCATATTCCTTATTTGTATCTTTATTACTAATCACCTTTTGGTTTTACATCAAAATGAGACAGAAAAATAAGCTTCTACAGGGCGTCCCAAAAAAATGTATACACACTTTAACAGCTGATAGCTCAATTGATGTTTCTTTCTTTCCAAGTTAAACCCATTAGAATTAATAATGGCAGTCAGACTAAGCTTTGAACAAAGGAAATTCATTCTAAAATGCTACTGGAAGTGTGAAAACGCAGTTGAAGTGCAAAGACAGTTTAGGAGGGTTTCAAACAGATCCACCAACGCGACTTACCATCACTCGAATTAGAGATAAGTTTGAAGCCAATGGAACTGTTCAGAATGTCCACAAGAAGCGTTCCGGAAGACCACGGACATCGACAAGCCCCACAAAGCAAGAAAGAGTACTGGAAACGTATCACCAAAGTCCAAGAAAATCTGTGCGGCAAGCGAGTCATGAGGTAGGAATTTCAGAATCGTCTGCCCAACGCATTTTGAAGCGCTGTCAATGGAAAAGTTACATTCCAAGATTAGTCCATGCTATTAATGAAGATGATCCGGACCGAAGAGTGGAGTATTGCGAGTGGTACTTGGCACGATGTGGATCTGGATTGGACGAAGGGGTTTCGTAGAATACCCTCCGCGTTCACCAGACCTCACACCACTAGACTTTTTTTTATGGGGATACTTAAAAGACAAAGTCTACGCTATAAAACCTGCAACAGTCGCTGAATTGAGAGCAGCCATTGAACGAGAATGCACACAAATACCAAACGAAATGTTTCGTGATGTTTGCGATTCCATTGCTTCGCGTTATCAGCAGTGCCTGGACCAGAACGGACGTCAGTCTGAAAACAGGCGTTGACAAAACAATTAAATAATGTCTGTAGATTCTATTACATTTTGAAAATGAAATGTATTTTAATAAACACTGCCTTTATAATTATTTAAAGTGTGTATACATTTTTTTGGGACGCCCTGTATAATACGTAAGTGACTAAATTACCTTGGAAAAAGTAATGCTTTTCAGTCCTAACTTACGAGTTACATACAAACATAGAAACCTAAGGATAACTCAAAGACGCCCAGAAACAGGACCTTTCTAGGTTATCCATGTCCAAATTAACCCTTTAACGCCGAACGTTTTTGTAGGGTTAAGTCTAAATGCGTGTATTTGAAACGGTACGTATTCGACCCAGTCGACGTTAGAGGATTAAGAACCAAATTATCCTAAATATATACTGTAATGTTTCACTTCATTCAGTAATGCGAGAACCGTAAAAGGATTTCCGCTTATTTACGACGTTTCCCCTCGAACCACTATCAGATCACCGAGACTGTATCACTCAAATTCATGCAAGAACCACAGCTTTTTACGAGATTCCTCTTTTATACTAGGCATAAATTGATCTTAATTATACCTCCATCCATTGGATTAAGTAAGTAAATGTAACTTTTTCATTACATCGACCTAAAAGCATAATATAATCACGAAAATGTTGAAAGAAGCTTTAGGAATAATGGAAAAAATGAGTTTATACTCTGGGAATTTTAATTTGCATCCACTGCGGGAATGCAAAAATCCACTGTAAGCCGTGTAGTACTGCAACTTTATAGGCTCTTTTTGCTCTAGTAAGCTATTGGCTTTATGCCTAATAGATTTTAATGAAATTCAATAGAACTATTGTTGAAAACCGAATCCGACTGAAAATTAAAATAATAAAGAAAGTCCTCGTAGATTATTTCAATATTTTACTTGGAAAAGAGTGAATTTCAATAGAATATTAGGTGATCTGTGTTGGTACTTAGGTTATGATGTCATGAAAGTCATTATTTACTGAATAACTAAAGTGGAAAGTGCATTCGTCTACTCGTCTGAGACAGTTTAGACTTTAAGCCACAAATGAATAGCCAGTACGACTCCTACTACTGTTTTTACTACACGGCCCCCCCCCCTCATCAAAAAAATTTGGAGACCCCCAATTTAAAGGATAAACAATATTCTATAAATACAGTATTGTATAATACTCCATGAAAGTTTCGGACAGAATTATTGAAAGATTTCCTTTTATAAATTTTATTTCTCGATGTTTTCATATCTATTATTTTTGTTGAAACAAATAATGTTCAAAATTGACTTTAAAATTATATTTTCACAACATTTCTTAAGTTGACCATATTCAGTGCAAAATGCTCTAAGTCTAACAACCATTATGGCGTACAAGTTTGTTCACAGTACATTGATTTAAAGAATACATTTGTCAGCGTTCATAACTGAATTTTGTATAAACTCATTCTTCAGTTTAAACACTAAAACTAGAAGGATATGAAATTATTTCAACATATCACAGCAAGTTCTGCAATTATTACAAAATTATATTTTCTGAAAATAGCACCCCCCCTCCTCTCCAATCTTTCTCTTTCGCAAACTCATCACATACAGTACACCATTAACGTCACTTCTCCAATAGTGAGGAATATTCGTTGGTGGTGAGTTGGAATATCTGTCCTCATCCTTTGTACTGCGTCACTGAGTCTTTAAACGCCTTAGGCAGTGAAAAGAGCTTCCCGAATCTGCGCAGTCAAGGAGAATGATGCACCCAACAGTTTAACAGATGTTTTAAATTAAACTGTTGTCAACAACGAGGTAGTATTAGCACAGATTGGTAAGGCTTCGATTAACTGCTTTGGATTTCCAAAGACGAGCTCCTTTTTTATAAGCTCATTCTTCAAGGATGAGGGAGTGGAGAAATATTCCTGCCAAAATTTAGCTTCTTATTAAGATTTAGTTTTCACACTTAATAAATGATGAGGCTAAGCTGAACATATCAATTGAACTTTATCTTCAGTTCTTGTAATAGACTATCTACAGTAGTAATAATAATAATAATAATAATAATAACAATAATAATAATAATATTCAAATGAATTACTGGCATTTATGCCATTAGTTCTGGCATTTTAACTTCTGCATATCCCAGTACGATATGCGACTGTGATGTGACCATTCTTTAAATGGACGTAATAATTTTCATCTTGTGATTTGTGCCAAGGAATGAAAAACTTGTTTCACGATTTGAAGTTTTTTTACCTTTTAGAATAAACATGTCCTTACTACTTTCCAAGCCTAGATGGAACCCAATCAGATTGAATCTGATTGTAGACGATGATTGTCAACGGTATCAGCCGTTAAATGGAACATCAATTATGGGTCTAATTCACACGGTCCAATCTCCCAGATTTACTTCTAAGCCGACAGGACATTAGGACTATCGTAATCACTCCTGCCCCTGTGCTGCACGCACACTTAATAAAATAACTGAAAAACGCGTGGGTCAAAGGAGAAACAGATTTTATTTTGGTAGCAGTGGGTCAAAGATGAAGACTAAAGCGTCCGGTTAAACATTTCTTCCGAGTGATAGTAATTTTTTGCCTAAATAATCTCCCGTCTAGATTCTTATTCAACTCCCGAACTCCGTGCTAGATGATCCCAATAATCCCTGACTGCTCTTGCCTGTTCCGGAGTCTCTATACTTCCGGCTCGCATCAGGCGGATGTTGGTTATTGCCGTCTGGTGAAGCTGGTCGTAGAACTTGACCAAATAGCAAGCCAACATAACCCCGGTTCTTCCTCTGCCCATTCGACAATGAACGCAGACAACCTGAAATAAAGAAACAGAAACGCGGTTGTTATTTGCGGGTAAGGTCGACCGCGCACAGGATCGTCTTGCGACTTACGATTGACGACTTGGGTCGTGACGACTGCAGCGACCGCAACACGATACTGGGAATCGAGTCGCGGTCGCTGCAGTGTGCGGGCTCCCATTCTGTCAATGTAAAATCACACGCGACTCGAGTCATCAGTCGTGAGTCGCGAGACGATCCTCTGCGCGGCCGGACTAAGTGTGGCTGTCTTGAATGAAACATATTTTCGGCGAGTGGTTTCCAACACAGCCAAAGTTTGTCACTAGCGTCGTTTAATAAAGCCATAAATATCCTTCCTTCTTTCATTAAAGGCTTTGATTTCATGGTAGAACCGGATTTAAATGTTCATCAAGTGGGTTTCAGAGAACAATAGAAGAAAACTCGATGATTCTACTGGCTATAAGTTTGAAAGATCTCGTGGTTGGTACATTTAACAGGCTGATGAGCTATAAACATTACAATATGTTAAAATTAAGTAAAGTAGGTTAGTGACACGTGCAGGGCCGCCGAGAGGGCGAGGAAGCCGGATAAATCCCCTGGGCCCGGACCTCTAGGAAATATAATTAATGAACGTACATTTTATACAGATTATCATAGTCAAACTGAAACAGATAAAATATTATCCGCGGTCCACCAATGCCCAAGACCGACTGACAGATCTGGGAACCATTGTAATTGAAAGCCAGTTAGCCCGTACTTTAAATTTCATCAGAATCATTTACCACTTTGCTAGAGAGAAGGCAAAGAAAGTACGCTTCTAATTATGGAAATCTTGCAGTAAACAATTGTCTTGCCCGCATGGACTGGTACTGCATTTGTAAATTGTATGGTGACAGAATTAATATAATTGATTCGAAAAATAAAATGGTCATTTTCTTCCGTGTTGTTTATTCATACTGTATGTTTTGAATAGTGACTTGGACATATAATCAGTTTGCTTGTTATGTACACAGAAAACATTCATAATAAAATACTGAGTAAACAGGGGGTCTATATACCAATACTTCCCCGGAGCCCGGGGTAGCTCTCGCCGGCCCTGGACACGTGTGAACACTGACAATGAACCACCATATTGGTTACAACAATTTTAACACTGCAGGACATCTTTAATTCATAAAACTAACTTTGTTTATCATGACATTGTTATACCTAACCTCCCTGAAGAGGAACTGAGTATTTGGCCTTTTGGGGAAGTGGGTATTTGCACAAACGTTAACCATACAAATTATCGAAACGCGTCATGTGGGTTTAGTTTAAATAGGTTTATGGTTAAGTTAGGTTTGGTTAAGGTATAGGTTAGATTGGGTATTGACACATTGTCCAGTAGGTAGATATGACCTAGCTCTCCCCTCTCAATTAACGAAGATTAAAAAAAAAGCCATCACAAGATTCCTATATTTGGCTATTGTATACTGAAAATATGAAATGATTTTATCTACCATTGATTTTGCACTGCAGAGAAGACATTTTCCGCCTTCAAATGGTTGCTTTTCTTAACAATAGTTTTCTCACCTTATTCTTTTCACGAGCCTTCGTACAAATGTCAATAAATTTCTGAATTTGATCAACTGAAGGAGCTTCAAATTCTTCCACGAAAATACGATGGCTGGTCATCATGGATTTTACACTTCGATGAGGCATTTTCTCTTTGCTCAAAGTCACTAAATGCTCCACTCCTTGCTCTCTGCAAGGGGATTACCAACAGTAAGACACTAGCACATTAGTAACATTTATAATTGACGGTTGAAAGCTACAGTGATCTATCTGCAAAAATATTAAAAATTTTGTTTGCTTTTTTCGCAGGCGATCTACAGTATATGAAAATGAAATGAAAATGAAAAGGTTTATTGGCAGACTATAGTCCATATGACAAATATTATTAATACAATAACAGTTGATATACTAAGTTAAGTGGAGCTACAAACAGACGTTTTCGTATCAAGAGGTCCATAGCTTAGACTTTAGAGGATAAATGGCAGGAATCATGGATAGCTTGGATGATCGGGTTGGTTGATTTTTTAATTCTTTGCATTAGACTGTGTTGAGCACGTCTTGTTACTTCAGGGAAGCTCGGGACATTGCGGGTAGCAAACATTTGCGAAGCTGAGCATCTCGGGGGTAATTGATGTAAGAGTCTAAAAGACCTGTTGTACAGCAAATTTAGAGTTCTGCCAGAACCTTTTTTATAATTCACCCAGTTTCTGTCCGTATATATTACTGCAGAAAGTACGAAAGAGAGTGTCTTCAGGTACAGAATCGAAAGTTCCTTATGGTCATATTCGCTTTAGCACACAGGCTTCGAGATTTTTTCTTATATCCGAGTCATCACTCAAGGAGCTGGTAATAGTTTGACCCAAATACTTAAACTCTTGTACTTCCTCAATTACTTCACCATTCATTTTAGACCTTAATCAGCTAGCTGATTACAGCTTTTAGGATGAAATTGCATAACTTTAGTTTTTGTAACATTAAAAAGAATATCAAGTTTCTGCGAATACACTTCGCAGACTTTTAGTAGCCGATCCAGACCTTTAACAGAGGGACTTATTAACACCATATCATCGGCATAAACTCAGTTATTTATCCTTGTGTTATCTATACAACATCCCACTGTTGCCTCGTTAAGTGAAGCAATTAATCCGTCGATATACACATTAAACAGCATAGGGGAGAGCAAGGAGCCTTGTCTCACCCCGCAAGAGGAGCCAAAACACTCGGATAGTACATTGCCCCACCTAACAGTGAAAGATTGGTGGGAATACCAAAATTTCAATAAATTTAATATGAACATGGGAACCTTCCTGTCTTCTAGTTTTGCAAATAAAATATTGTGGTTCACCCTATCATATGCCTTACTTATATCTAGGAAACATCTATAAATAGTTGAATGTCACTGTATTTAGATATTGTTTCTTTAAGTACATAGATACACAGGTCAGTTGAGTGGGACCTTTTAAAGCCAAACTGATTAGGAAATGTCCATAGGAAATCATTTAATCGGCGTAACAAGAGTTTTTCTAGTAGTTTCGAGAAGCAGGAAGCGCCAGCAATAGGCCTGTAATTATTGCTGGACAGAATGTCTCCGTACTTATTTTTGACCAGGGGCAAGATATATACCCTCATGAACTCTGCAGGGATATAGCTATGAGCAAGCATGGTTGATAGGAGCAATGATATATACAGACATACTACGTCATTTGCATATTTTAAGTGCTCATTCGATAAGTCATCTACCCCTGACGCAGAACCAGTCTTTAACTCTTTATAGTCCGGTTGCACGGGGTGGGAACCCTGCATTGTTTGTTATAAAGCAAATCTTGACATATTTTGAAAGCTTATACCACCCCATTCAAGAACCTATCGGGTGTACACCTGACCCCCGCTTGGATTTTTCAATATGGCCGCCATTTTCCAAGATGGCCGGCGAAACTGAAAAATCCCATATCCTGGTCAATACTTGATGGATTTTGATGATCTTGGTGTCATTTATAGGGGTTTTTAGGATGATGAGACGATCTAGAGGGGGTTGCAGATACTTTGGGAGTCGTTTTGATCCACATTCGTTAATACTCAAGCAGTGGCGTAGCTAGAGTTTGTGCCGCCCTGGGCGGTCCTTGAGTTTGCCGCCCCCCTGAAACACAACACAATACACATAACAAACATACTTAAACAAAAAGTGAAAACGACATATAGAAAAAAACCTGTGAAAAATATTAGGACAACATGTTTACTTCTGAAGTGAAAAAATTAACTACAAAATTCTACACAGTTATTTTTCTTGCTTTTCTGTTAGCAAAATCTTCGATGACATTGTCGAAGTCTATTTCGTCTGTCAATTGTTGTTCTATAGACAGTATGGCAAGATTTCTCAACCGCAAGGTGCTCATAGTAGATCTTAGGTAATTCTTTATCAGTTTTAGTTTAGAAAAACTCCTCTCACAGCTGGCAACACTAACAGCAATTGTGAGAAAAATCCGCAGCAGTATTACAATATTTGGAACCGAGTTACCAAGATTATACTTTACAACTAATACCAACATATTAGTTTTGATATTGATTATTTATAAATATTAAACGTATATTTATAGATTATAACGTATTTACAGAACTTTATGGGTTATTTCCCCTTTTAATGAAATAAATGCATTTATACCAATGCTATTATTAATTAAGCACAACTAAGCGCTTAAATAGGTATGATGGTCAATAAGGCCATCTTCAAGGGAACACAATCCTTACCATTGTCGGAAATTAACGAAGTAAGCAGTGTTTTCGTGGAAAAATAAAATTGTGTCTGGCGTCTTGTATCCTTCTACTGTCCCGACATAAAAAAAAAACCTTTTTTTTTTCATTGCAGTAGACCAAAAGTGCCGCCCCTCAAAAAGTGCTGCCCGGGGCGGACCGCCCCCTCCGCCCCCCTATAGCTACGCTAGTGTACTCAAGGTCATTGGAGGTCAAACGCCTCCCGAAATAAGGAATATCCCATATCCCGGGCAGTCGTGGAGATATTTTGGTGATCTTACTGTCGTTTTTATGGTTTTGGGCGAGACTGAGTAATTCTATAGGCACATGATAACAGTAGGATATCATTTTGCAACTCCATGGGTCAAGTCAAGGTCATTTGAGGTTAAAGTTTGGCCTTGAAATATGATAATGCCACAGTTGACATCACTGTATTTGTTTTATTTCAGTGACAATTTCTACAATCTAGCTAACTGCTGAGCACTTAACATCTTTCTGCAGATAAAAACCAGATCATAATGCTTAAATGACATAACGTACATTATATGGATATGGATATTCGGATATAAACCACAATTTATGCTGAAGTGCAGGGCACATGCATTCTATGGAAGGTTGCAAAGCTACAAGATATGACCTCGTAAGCAAAACAAGGCTCACACCTAGCTGGGGGATTGGCATTGACAACTTTGATGCAGTTATTTACATTCGGTAACCATTTATTGGGGGCAAATATCAAGACATGGTTGTGTCAGGATCATCAGGATCATCAGTCTGCTCTTCGTTTGCGTTTTGGGTCAATGGATTGTTGCAATCCAAGCCGCTGCCACATCAGAACATTGTGCAAGGGATTCTGCGTCCCATGCAGCCGTAGCGACTCCCCCTGCATGCTGATTGTGATTCACACCCACATCTGATTAGCTTCAGAACTTCATCTGGTGCTAAGCACACTCCTTCAACTGTTTTGGGGATGAGAACTCTGTTTGTGTCGTCTCTCTCCCACCCATAATGCACAGGATCAAGTGGTGGTGGGTCACACTTTAGTGCATCGAGCCAATTCGCCACAGTGTAGTGGGTTCTGAGCACATTTTGATGGAAAGCTTCAGTTGTTGGTGGTAGAGAACATAGTTTGGATGCATCAGTTCCCGACTTCCCTGTCTTCTGAGCCCATACTCGCTGACGACACTCAGTAAGAGATGAGGATTTCTTATCCCCATAGCATGCAACAATGAACGCTGTTGCCTCTTTCTCGATATGGTCAAAGCATGCATCAAGGGACCCCAGCTTGTCTAGCTTCCGACCCTTCTTGGCTGTGGCAATGGCAGCGGCTTTGCCGATGCCATGTATTGCTGCAACTGTGTCACAACCACTCAAAGCGTGTAGTTTGAGGATTTGTGAGATGATGTCTTTGTGCTGGGTTACAGTTGCTCGGATGTCCACTGATTTTCTGCCACGCACTGGAGACTCCATAATCATGGGATAGCCTAGTTTCTTAAATTCATAGAAGTGAGTCAGCATGGCAAACACGTCTGTATCATCACAAATGATGGAAATGCGGCATCAGAATCTTTCTCAGCTTGTGCGATAGCGTGTTGTGTTATTATCATGTCAGCCTCTTCATGAGATGCTGAGAGCTCCAATGCTGCTCGACTCCTGCCTCGCACAATAGAAGTTGGTATGGTCTGCCATCCTGCAAGCACTAGCTCATGGTCTTGGGTTACAGTTGCGAAATACTCACTGTCAGCAAGGATTTGCTCACAGAGCAGCCTGTTTAGTTGCTCCTTGTTCGCGGTGCACACGAGAACAGCGTCTTTTGTAGGCAATGGGGTGTTGTGGTCCAGCTTGTGAACTCTGCTGCTCTTGCTTCTCATTGCCCGAGTGCTTGATTTCGGAGAGAAATCATAGTACCGATCAAAAGCTAGTGCTATAGATGCATGAGAAAGATATTTCGGTAGCCATACTTTGAAGGTTTGGATAAATGTAGCAACTGTGCTACTAGCAGGCCAGTCGACTGTCCACAAAACAGCTGACACATCCATGATAACAACTGTTGGTCGACCCCATGTTCAAGAGGATGTTTCCACTCCCAAGTTCTGCTTCAATGCGGACTTAGCTGCAGTTCTCATTAAGCCATCTGGTTGGAACAGTGCAGGTGGGTATGCCGCGAGCTCTGTTGAGAAGACATGGGTCAAGTCAAGTTCGCGTTCGCTCATCAGCAAACCGATGACGCGTGCATAAATCGCTTCTTGGTCCATAACCAAGTGGGCACCCACCTTGATATGTTTCGTTTTACTTGCAAAGGTGATGACATGTTTGGAAATGGTGCCATAAAAGCCTTGTGGCCATGATGACTCGTACTGTGCCAGTTGCGTCTTTCCAATACTAACAGCTCTATCGGCATTGGCAGCTGGAGATGCAAGCTCCCCTGTCTGAATATTGTATAAGTTGTTTCATAAACCTAGATGCTGGAATGCGGTATTGTACCGGAACTTTGATGTCATATTTCTCGGGTAATATACACTCATTGACTTTCAAACAAAAAAGACTGTTTTTTTAGGGTCATATACTGGACCTTCACTGAGAACAGCACTACGTAGTCTTTCTGGCTCCACTGTAGGGGTATCACATTCTCTCTTTTTCATGAATGCTGATAAATTCCGCTTGGGCACATAAGTGGAAACACAGTTCTTGTGATAACAAAGGATTTTTGCTCCATCTTCCAAGAGAGGCTCTAGTCTCGCTCGAACATCTGGCTGCCCTCTGATGTCGCTGCTCTCTGTGATTTTCTGAATCCTCCCACAATTTGAAAGACCTTTCTGACCTCCAGAACAGCTACGCAGGAAATCCTTGAAGAAACATTCGTCTGCAGCTTTTGTAGAGCCTGAAAAATAAGAATTTTATTTACCCATTCTTCAGAGTACAAATCGCATTGAAATAATTTATCCTCAGCAAATGAAAATTAAACAATGCTCACCTGGTATATTCTCCATATTCAGCAGTCAAAAAATAATTTTGGAATCAGCACAACCAAGACGTCATGAAACCACCAGGTGGGCAGTACCATCAGCAATAATCTCAACAACCTGAAAAAAATAAGAGGAATAATTAGACATATTGGAATTCACCTTACCATGGGAAAAATAATCCCTGATTTCATTTTAAACCCTGTAGAACTACTCAGTCTCGCCCAAAACCATAAAAACGACAGTAAGATCAAAATATCTCCACGACTGCCCGGAATATGGGATATTCCTTATTTTGGGGGGCGTTTGACCTCCAATGACCTTGAGTATTGACGAATGTGGGTCAAAACGACTCCCAAAGTATCTGCAACCCCTCCAGATCGACTCATCATCCTAAAAACCCCTAGAAATGACACCAAGATCATCAAAATCCATCAAGTATTGACCAGGATATGGGATTTTTCAGTTTCGCCGGCCATATTGAAAAAGCCAAGCGGGGTCAGGTGTACACCCGATGGATTCTTGAATAGGGTGGTATAAACTTTCAAAATATGTAAAAATTTGCTTTATAACAAACAATGCAAGGTTCTAGTAAAATCAGGGTCTGTGCTACCGGACTATTAATACACATATCCCCCTTTGTAACGCGTTGGGAAAGAGAGCAGTTATGTCCGAGCCTCTGAGGTGCAACTATTCGCTCATACCGCGTTACAAAGTGATTTATGTACATAGATCACCTGCAGTAAAAACAAAAAAAAGTAATGTTTTTGTAAGTAGCTTACTGTAGCTTTCATTAGCCTAATTAGTTATTTATCGAAAACTTTTTTTAACTCTGGTCGCTTAGCCACTTCTTCCTAGGATGGCCTCATATCACACACACACACACACACACACACACACACACACACACACAATATATATATATATATATATATATATATATATATATATATATATAAGATTAGTTATGTAAACGCTTAGAAAGTATTACGCTTTCGTCTGATCTCAACAATCGATTATGGTTCCCTTTTTGTAAAACTGAGATGTTGCCTTTTACACGAATCATTAAACAAACGATCAACAAAGAAAAAAAAAAACTTTAAATTTCTTCCAGTCTATGAAAAAATAATTCTTAACTCTACGATTCTTACTTGAGATACAAAAGATTCGCTCTCGTTTGAGGCCACGCGCAGCCGCAGAGCGTATCTTTGATTATCCAGGAAAAGTTCCAAGGAGGACTCTTGAAGTCGTCATACTGATCCATTCTACCTAAAATAAAGTATGAAATAAAATGTATTGTTTAAAACATGGTTATTTTACAGAGTTCATTCAGTATAGGCTACTTATGAGTCTTCCGTACGTAACTCATCACTAATGGAAGAGATACCATTTTATCGTACTGAGAGGAACTGTCGCACAAAATAATGAAAAATATAGCTAGTTTCATGTCATTATATATATATATATATATATATATATATATATATATATATATATATATATAGGGAATGAACTCAGAATGGTTCCCTGAGGTTTTTTATGATACACACAGACTGTGCATGGAACAAGGAACCCTTCTAGGAAAATTAAATCCACTATAGTCCGAATAAGTAATGGTAAATGACAAATACTATAGTTTTTCTTTTTCATGATGCTAGTCCGACGTGGGCAACGGGTCATTCGCAAAGAGGTCCCAAAAATATAGCTTCCCTCACCAGCTATCTGCAAAGCAGATAGGATCCAGCTTTGGGACAGGATCTAGGGTTTAAAGCAGCCTAGCCCAGCTATATTTAGAACCTCAATATAAGCAAAAGACTCGCTGCCTTCACGTCAGAATGAATACATCAAAGAAAAAGGGGTAACTATTATATTTTTAGCCAAAAACCAAAACTTAAACCTCAACTGGCAGAATTGAGCGTCCACTTTTCAAGGCACATAACATGTCCGTTTCATGATGGGAATGAACTCAGAATGGTTCCCTGATGTTTTTTAACAATAAAAAAGGACATACCAAATCCAAGGGTATTGGAAGTGATCTGTGCTACCCACCTGCGTTTATGGAATCTTGTCTTAACAAGGCAAAACGAACCTTCTATCGTGTGAATAATAACACTCGCACTTTGTCAAAGAATATTTTAGTACTTCCATTTTTCCCGGCCTTTTTAGGCTTTGCTAATGTACTTAAACTTTTGGATATTAATGTAGTATTTTCATATAACAATATTGTGAAAAATATCATAGTAAAAAATAGCCCTACCAATAATTCAGGCATTATCTATAAAATTGGTTGTAAACAATGTGATTCCTTTTACATTGGTCAATATTCCGTTAGAACGGGATAGTCGTCCAATGCCCTTTTTGTCCATTTGTCAGAGTTATCCCATTGTATTGATTGGAATAATGCTCCAGTTTTGTTTCACTCTAGCAACATTGTTAATAGAAATATTCTTGAGTCTGCTATTATCCAACTTACAAATAACTTTAACATGAGCAAAGGTCTTTTTCAACTCGATCCCGTTGTTTTGAATTCGTTCAGAACGGATTTAGACAAGAAGGGCAGAGTGCTAAAACTTTGGTAATTTTCCCTTATAAATTTGTATGTTCCTCTTACAATTTTTATTTTTCAATTTATTTTTATTTTTTATTTTTTTTATTTTTTGTGACCTATATATCATTCAGGCATTATCTATAAAATTGGTTATAAACAATCCATTTGATCTTATGTTGAATTCCGGCAAAGTGCTAAAATTGGTATTTTGCCTTACAAATTTGTATGGTCCTCCCACAATTTTTATTTCTAAATTTATTATATATATATATATATATATATATATATATATATATATATATATAATATATATATTTGTAACCGAGAACTCTATGTACTTCAGTGTTCCTGAGGATGTCATTAGATGAAAGCGCTTGAGCACCACTCTGTGTTTCCTTTCCTTCGTGGTTTTATTCATCATATATATATATATATATATATATTCTGGAAATGGCGAAATGATGGATTATGAGCAGATTATGGATAGATTTTTTATAAATTAATTGATTCTAAAGATTGTTTCTTACTTTTGGTAAGCTAGCGTGTCAATACTGCACATTTTAAAATCCAATACTGCACAATTTTAAATCAATAGTGCACAAAGTGTGCAATACTGCACGCTAAAATAGGCCCTGCAACATCGGTAGTCTGTACATCAAGATGACGCTCATAAGTAGGCTTATAATTATGTCTTCATCTGTCGAGTCGCATATAAATTTGTTTGGTACACAATATCACCAATTTCATCAGAAAAGAGACTAAAGAATACGCTAATAGGTGTCGCATAATAATAAAAACAGTGAAGTTAATAAAATAATAATTCAAACGTTACTTACACATAATTCTCACGCACAAAGGTGTAAATACACTACCCGTTTTCAAGCAGAACCATTTGTACATATGATAAAGCTGCTGCCAGTTGCATAATGATTAAAACTGTAGATAATAAAAACCCACTCTAATAGACAGAGTTTATTTCCACAACAGTTTCGATGCCCACTGGCATCCTCTTCGGGTCGATACAGAAAAACGAATGAACCAAAAACAAAAGGGAAAACAGTCCAGGGACCATTAAGAAATTCGCACCTAGGTTAGATCCCGTTCTCCCGACACCAGAAGGGCATTTTATTAAAGGGTCCCGCTTATAAGTACATTCGCACAAATTTAAAGCTATCTACTTCTTCTATACATACAGATTCTATTATTTTGACATAATTACTGCATTTATTATTGCATTTATTATTGCATTTACGTTTATAACATTTATTTTATGACCTTTATTATTATTGTATTTATATTTATTTCCACATTTATTACTTTTATTATTACATTTACATTTATTACTATTACGTTTATTATTCCATTTACATTTTACCGAAAAAACGAATGAACCAAAAGCGAGTAAGAAAACAATCCAAAGACCTTTAAGAAATTCACACTTAGGTTAGATCCCGTTCACCCGATGCCGTAAGGGATTTTTTAACCAAGAATCTCATTAGAGGGTCCAGCTTATAAGTACCTTCGCACAAATTAAAATTATCCACTTGTTCTATCCATACAGATTCTATTATTTTTCGTTTGACATAATTATTGCATTTATAAAGTAACTTACTTGATTCCCAATCTATAACATGATCATTTTGGATGGCGTGATAAAAAATTGCATTATTAGTATTACAACTTCTGAAGGCATATTTATGTTCTTTAATACGGGTTTCAATATTTCTTCCAGTTTCTCCTACGTATACTAAATCACAACTTTTACATTGAATGCTGTAGACACAGGCTTGTTCCTGTTTTGCAACGTTATTCCTAACCAATTTACTTTTTACAGTAGACGAATATTTGAACGCCAAAGCAAACTTAAAATCTTTTCATCAAAGGTTTTACTCTTTCTAAGCCGGCAATGTAAGGCAAACTCACATATTGTTTTTGGTTACCTGAAGGTTCCCGAGGGGCATAAAAAGATTTTGTGGCTTTAAAATATGCCTTTCTGATAAACCACTCAGGATACCTTAAATCCTTAAAAATGTTCCAAATCTTTGAATTTTCCGGGTCCAACAAATGTGGGCTACAAATCCTGAGTGCTCTTAGAAACATGGAAGAAATAATTGAGCTTTTAACCCCTTCATCATGATATGAAAAATAATGAATGTACGAATTACAATGAATAGGTTTTCTATAGACCGTGAAATTGGGCTTTCCGCTTTCGTTAATGACCACAACATCTAGAAAAGGTAATTGTTTGTCGTTCTCCCATTCATATTTAAATTTAATGGAGGGAACAAGATTATTTAATGACTGAAAGAAAGTGTCAAAGTTGTTCCAGTGGTCAGGCCAAAATGAGAAAATATCATCTACATAACGAAACCAAATTAGATTCCTGGGACATATTGTTGGTAACAATTCCGACTCATAATATTCCATGTATAATGTACTCAGGATTGGGGATAAAGGGGACCCCATTCCCATACCAAAACTTTGCAAATAAAATTCTTCACCGAAGGAGAAGGCATTATTGGTGACACAGAGTTTTATCAGTTCTAAAAATACAGATGTGGGCATGCCTAGTTCTACGTTACATGTTGGCAATTTTCTATCTAAAAAACTAAGTACATCATCAATGGGAACTTTCGTAAACAAGGACTCAACGTCAAAACTGATCATTCTTCCCCGCTTTAAATCTAAGGACATAACTTTGTTAATAAAGTCACAGGAATTAGTAATGTGCGAGCCTGAAAATTTACCAACTAATGGGGATAATTTATCTGCATGAAATTTAGATAACCCGTAACTGAAGGAACCCGTGTGTAAAATAATGGGACGGAGTGGTATATTAAGCTTATGGGTTTTGGGTAAGCCGTAAATGGGGGCGGGAGTTTGGGGTTAATCTGTAGAAATCTTTTAGGGTCAATCGCCGGGACATCTTTTAATAAGTTCCTGATCTAGTTTTGTTGAATTCAGCAGAAAGACGCTTTAGGGGGGGACGATCTCACTTTGGTGTAGGTGACTTCATCACTAAGTAACGCTTCCATTTTTTGTTTATAATCACACTTGTCCTAAATAACCACAGTGTTACTTTTGTCCGCTTTAGTGACAAATATTGCTTCGTTCTTCCTGAGCTTGTCTAAAGCTGAAATGTTCCAGAAACTTGCTCAGAATCGAACCATTTAAACACGAAATATCCACGCTGGAATTAACTGCGGAAGACACAAAATCTAAAACAATGTTTTTATCGGGTTTAAGGGCAAAGGACAGCCCTAAATTAAGAATTTCCTTTTCAGATTTGGATAAGACATATGTCGATAAATTTAAAACGGAACCTTCCACCGCACACTTTGACCAAGCACTTTCATCACATAAATTGGATAGCTTTCTGTTAAGTCGTTGTTCGGTGCGTCTAGTCTCCACATCGCACTTATAATCTGCAGTTTCAAACAGCGCCACAAGTAGTTCACACGACACATGCGATTTAAGGACGCGTAGACAATTTCTTAGTTTGAAATACGTATGGTCAATATCTCTTTTAACACGGAATACGTTCCTTCTCGCCTTTTTCATTCGTTTTTCGGTTTATAATTTCTGTAATAATAAACAATAATGTAATAATCAATGTAATAATAAATTTATAATTTCTGTAATAAATAATAATAAATGTAATAAATGTAACATATTTAATAATCAATGTAATAATAAATTTATAATTTCTGTAATAAATAATAATGCAATAATAAATGTAACATATTTAATAATAAATGTAATAATTATGTAAAAAATAATAGAATCTGTATGTTTAGAACAAGAAGATAGTTTTAAATTTGTGCGAATGTACTTATAAGCGGGACACTTTAATAAAATGCCCTTCCGGTGTCGGGAGAACGGGATCTAACTTAGGTGCGAATTTCTTAATGGTCCCTGGACTGTTTTCCCTCTTGTTTTTGGTTCATTCGTTTTTCTGTATCGACCCGAAGAGGATGCCAGTGGGCATCGAAACTGTTGTGGAAATAAACTCTATCTATTAGAGTGGGTTTTTATTATCATATTTTGACCTTCACGTAGAAAAGTGAAGTTTTTTGCGTTTAAAATTGTAGAGGTTAAATTTTTCTCAAACTGAGCAATACGCAGATAAATTATAAGAACGTGGGGGTTATATAAATAACTACTGAACGACAAAGGGTTAAATATTGAATTATTTCTCGTTTCAAATTTAAGACTTCTCATTGGCCGAAACCAGGCTCAGGCACAAAGTTTACTACATTACTCGGCTAAAAAAAATCCACCTTTATAGCGTTTTTGCGCGAGGCCCTAGGCAGTTGCCTAGTTCACCTTATGGTACAGCCGCCTCTACTGGTGGATTCATAGTTAGTGATGCTAACCACATCACCACCAAAGCGCATATACAATATATATATATATATATATATATATATATATATATATATATATCCCAGGTTCCATAGTAAGCCACGTACCTTTTTTACCAATCAATCGGACTTTGTAACCAGGTCGGATTTTCTTGTACAACCTAAAATTTTTAGGTTAGATTAACTTAACCTAACCTAAAACAAATCGCCGCGTATGTAAAAGCCTGAGGTTGCATGAAGTACGACTTACTTGATCCTAACGTGGGCGAAATTCAGGAAAATAATTATCGATCCTAGCCACCTGTCAGCCGTCTTTTAGTTTCGAATTATGGCCGAAACTTATCCGATAAGAACATTTTAAAACTATTATTTTTTTATTTCATCATAAATATTTTCATATATTTCTTAATATTTAAAATGAAAAATGTATAATTTTTTAAAGAAGGAACCGCTAAGTATTTTCATCTAAATGCATGAGTGAATGTTCAAAGTAGAAAGTTCACAGAATTCTAAAGAATACTTCAGTTACAATAAATTACTTTTTTTTTTCTTTTATATGATGAAGGGTAACCTCTGCAAATTTATCGAATTAAGAATTTTCTTATTTTTAATGCAAGAATGTTATATAATGTAACTTCTTAAATAGTAAATAACGTTGAAAATTTAAATTAAAGGATATTTTTTTCTTAGCAGTGATGTATCGTGGGTAAATTTATAGTATTACACCCGTCTCCCTTTGGAGGTGAAATTTATGTTTTTCCTATGGTTTTTGATGTGTTTTGAACGAATCTGACCTTCAAAACCGTCGGAAATGACTCGTTTTTGAGATACCCCCCTCCCCCCAGCCGGGGTGGGGGGAATCACAGAAAACGAGTCATTTCCGACGGTTTTGAAGGTCAGATTCGTTCAAAACACATCAAAAACCATAGGAAAAACATAAATTTCACCTTTAAAATTGACCTAACCTAACCTAACATATCCTAACCTATCCTAACCTAACTTCACTACACTTCACTACTGTCGGTAGAACACCGTGAGCACGCAGAAACTCAACACTTTTTTCTAAATTTTCGTAGAAAGCAAGCGACAATACAGCGGTAATAATCGAACGAGCACGTGTCACACAAAGCCATTCTGGTAGCAAAGTGATTCAAATTCGAAATGGATGGAGCGCAGTGATTGGGCAGACAGGTAATGGTCAGCCGCGCACGCACACCAAACGAACGTACGAACACACTAGATACACACCAAAAAAAATTTATATCTCGAAAACGAAGCATTTTCGATGGAAACGCTATAGAAGAAAAGTGTCTTAGAATTAAAAAATCTACCTAATGAATATATAATAATTGCTGGACGTTAGACGGGTGTAATACTATAATAATACCGTATCGTGTATCAACGATAATATTTTGATACGAAATACAATTATATCGCTGATACAATTATCATCAACATTGCCCATCCCTCCGGTATATAATCCCAACCATTTTCCATTATTTTACATAAAAGACCACTAATTCACCTACCTTAACCAATTATTTACAATTTGAGAACTTCAAATACAATTTTCGGCACTAACGTGGTCTATTAAGAAACCATTTTGCTGGCATTCGGGAAAAAAAATCGACAACACTTTAATAATAAATACTCGTATAACAGAAATTATTTGTTGTACAACAGAAAACAACAAATTATGAACTATATCTTCATAGCAAATGTATGAAAGAAGAAAAGTCAGTGGCAAAACTGTTATATTTGCCAAAACAGCATTTTCTAAGAGTTAAGTTGGCTTAATTCCAGGTAATTCCACTCTTTGTTTTGGGGAGAAGAGAGCTGCTATGACGTCATATACCACGTGACATTAGTGACGTCATTATGTTATTGATATCACGAATCCAACGAAGTTGACACCATAAACTTCACGCAGACATTTTTACAGACAGTTCAATCTAATCTCTTCCGATGAGAAGTTGTGTTAAATTAATTTATAAAATTAATGAACAATTGCTCCTCGAACTCTCTCATACGGTGGAATGTCCAGAACTAGGAAAACCCTACGGCCTACACAGTAAATTTGTCCAGAGAGAGTTTCCCTTTCTAATCCTGGTAACTTCCGTGCCCCCCCCCCCCCCCACTCTCTTTAATCATTGGCACTATTTTATTTAACCTTCTAATATAAAAGAAAAATTACAAATTGTGAAAATTTGTGTATAACTATTATTATTTATCGTCATAACAATGAACTTTTACAGTAAACAGTAACAAAAATGTTAAACGCGGTAGCAATTTTTAGCCGTTTGAAGATAAAGTTCGAACATTAGTGAGGATGTTATTTTCACTGCAAATAAGGTTCGAACGTAGTGAGGACGGTATTTGACAACATTACCCAAATTATTTTTGTGTAGTAATATTTCAAATTCTGTTTGGAGATACCACCGCGAATCCCTGGGGGTCCGCGAACCAGTTTGGGAATTATTATTATTATTATTATTGGGGTTGTTTAACCTCCTTCGCAACATCTAAGGTCATATAACGGAGGGGACCTACAGCTTTACGTGGGATCCGAACCACTTGTCGCTACATAAACTGGGCGCGGAGGACGGTCTACGGTCTCCCAGCCAACTACTACCAAGACCCACTGTCGCTTAACTTCGCTGATCTCCGGGAAGCGGTGTTACGACATTGGCCACGACGTAGCCCAACCAGTTTGGGAAATAAAACCCTGGTCTAGAGCAGTGATGTAGTCGAGACCGAGACCGAGACCATATGCAATTTTTGCATGTATTCAATATTGTGTAATGCCTAATTCCTAAACTCTGTACTTCACATTCAGGAATAAAAATTCTAGAGGTTATCAAGTGATAATTCCAAAAAATTTTCACAAATTCATAGTTTGTGACATTTTTCAGCAGTTAACTGCCTACTTAAAACAAAATAAGTCTTCGTTGCACTTGAGGAACATCACAGTGATGTAGTCGAGACCACCTTGGCCGAGACTGAGACCATTGCGGTTGGTATGAGGATGAGAATTCCTTTGATTTACAAGAAAAATCCCAGATCATTTTATTTTATATCCTGTAAAATCGTGTTTATGAACGTTATATCTAAAAACAAGCATTGTAATTACCAGGGTATACCTTCTTTCCAGTCAGTACTATATTCCTGGAGTAGGCTTTAACGAGAGTATCCAGGAAAGCCTAAGCCCTCCAAGACTTAAATAATAAATTTTATCACTGGTTCTAAAAAATAATTGTAAACTAATTGCAAAGTTAGATCACAGGAAGGAGTAAGCAATTCACGGAACAAAACCTGGAGACAGATCCACCCTATAGTCTTGAAGTCGTAAGCTGTTTGGAATTATGCTTCAGTTCCAGTAATATGATTCTTATAAATTCTAACATCTGTCATGTAAATAAAACTCTTTTTAGTTTAACTTCGACTTCATTCCTTATCAACAAGCAACAACAACAACAAACAACAACAACAAAAACACTATTTCAGACTCAACAGGTACAAACATTATACAAGTGGTCCATAGAAGGTTAAGAGATAGTTGTCTGAAGCACTGACTATGCAGACCAGTAAATCACTATGAATAATGAACACTACAATTGCCTACGTCAATGACTTCCAGATTTGAGATAAAATATATCGGAGATCAGTCCACTAATATTTTCAGGCAAAAATTAAAATTAGTGATAACATTTCAAAAAACTTTCTATACGTTTTGAATTCTTATGCACTCCTCCAGCACTATACAAGGGACGCCATAGTGAATTCTCTAAATAACAAAGAAAATACTCCTGCATTTATTTTTAAAAATAATTAATTAATTTTGTTATAACATTTCTAAAACTACTAAAATTCACATATAAATAGAAAATCACTCAATTTAGGAGCCTAACCTTTAAGGTTAAGTTGTTTTAACTAGTGGTTTACCGATTAATCGCATCGGCATCGGCAGAATCTGCCATGTTTTAGGCATCGGCATCAGCCAAAGCTGATTCCTCTTACCGATTCTTTGAATTTTAAAATTTTAATTACAAAGAATCTATATTTATATTATATTTATTTATTCATGTGGGTTTTTTTAAATGAATGGTCAGACAATACCTGTCAAAGACACATGTAAATACTTAGATCAGGTAATTACTCACGAGCTGTGAGATGAGCTCGATATTGAGAGGCAACGTAAAAAGCTGTCTGTATTGGGTAACATGCTAGTAAGGAAATTTGATATGTGTTCAGAATTAGTTAAAACTTATCTTTTTAGAACTTACTGTACTGCATTCTGTGGTGGAACTATACAAAAACTGCTATGAATAAATCCTCTGTTGCTTATAATACAGTGCGTTCGAAAAGTCTCTCCGCAGTGCTATGTTAAACGCATAGGAAATTGAAAAACTACAATGTTTTCATTGAACCATGATTTAGTGATTTTATTACATAACCTTTTGATTTTATAGCATATGTTGAAAGTATTTTCCACCATTTTGCAGGCACAGAGCAACTCGTCTACACTTGTTGTCAAACACTTTTTTTAAAGTGTTGGTTGATATTGAAGCAATGTAAGTGGATATTGCGGTTTTTAAGTTCTGAATTGTTTTCGGGCGTTTTTTATAAACAACACCTTTTGCTGCTCCCCACAAGAAATAGTCGGGCGGCGTAAGGTCTGAGGATCGTGGAGGCCAAAGCCCCTTTGAAATTATGCGATCCCCAAACACATCATGCAGTAGCTCCATCGAAAGGTGAGCAGTGTGTGCCGTGGCATCATCTTGCTGGAACTATGCATTCAGTATTTCCATTTCGTTTAGCTGTCCACTAAATGGATAAAGAATTTCTGAACAGTTATCGTTCAGCATTTATCGTGTTCTCAAAGAAAATGGGACCGACAATTCGCTTTCTTGATATTGCAACCCAAACGCCGATTTTCTGGTCGTGCAATGGTGCTTCATGAATAGTGTTTCATGAATTTTTTACCAAGCTATCGACACACACCATTGCCACGATCCCAACTCTGTCACTGTTATTTTATTTATTTGTCGGGTTCGAAATCCCAGCTGAGCCGTGAACGGCCAAATTCTAAAGGGCAAGTTCTACCTAAAGCCCACGTTAAGCTAAATTAAACTTTACGGATTTGAGATCCTATTAGGTCCTACCTCAGGGTAACCTCAGGGTTGCTGACTCGATGCGGGCCTACCTTAGACCTTAAATTACATGAACTTAAAAGGTAAACAAAAGGGTACTATTTGTGGTCTTCTTTATGAACCTTGCAACAACAACGCCTGGACTATTGCACGATGCAACAATCATGTATCTAAACAACCAAACTGAATTGCAAGAGAGCTCTCTATCAAACCACACCTTTACGTACGACCTTCCACAAACGAGTAGAAAGACGCGCAGCGTCTCAAAATGATGCCAACAGTGTGACCAAACAATGATGCCACAAGAGCTCAAAAATGCTAGCTCTAAATTAATTTAATTTTTCACTAACCTTACAATTATGAGATGGATATATATACACACCTTAACTTAATATATATACAAGCAATGCTGCATCAATCAGCTTAGTCATCGTATCGCCTTGGGACAACAATGGTTCTTCCTCTTCTAGATTTTCTAACACTCCCCACCGAAGCGGCATTGTTGTCATTACCTTCTGCAAGGTTAGCCAAGCCTTCTTCATGAGGCTGTAACTCAAATGTTTCATCTTGACTATCTGTGTTTTTGCTGATTTCTAAAGCATAGAGTTTTTGTATAGGTCTCTTTAACTTTCCTCCTGAAGTCTTTACCAGTGCAGACCTAACTAAATTGTCTTTGCCAACAAACAACTCTTCAATTATGCCAAGCTTCCAGCATTGCCTTGGTCTTTCATCCCCAATCATTACCACTTCTCCCACCTTGATACAATTTGCATTGGAGCCCTTTACCTTGCCTGATGGGTAATAATTGAGTTCTGGCAAGTATTCCATCTGCCACCTCTTCCATAACTGATCTTGTAGCTCTTCAAGGTACCTGAACCGTCTGGTTAACTCTCCTTGAGTGCTCTGGATGGGCTGCAAGTCATCTGGCACACTGGGGTTTGATGTTAATCGTTTACCACAAAGAAAATGATTTGGTGTCAATGGCTCTGCATCCTGCCTACTATTGTAAACAAAAGTGATAGGCCTACTGTTCACCATTGCTTCTACTTCACATAAAACAGTAGAGAATTCTTCTTTGCTCAAATGAGCATTAGCTAAAAGTTTCTTTAATGGACACTTTACACTTCTCACTAGCCTTTCCCAAAATCCTCCCCACCATGGTGCTCTCTCAACAATAAACTCCCACTGTACCCCTTGGTGTGAAAAGTAGGATTGGAATCCTTCCTTTTAGCAAGGACCAAATTTCTTGGAGTTCCTTTGCAGCCTTTTTGAAGGTTTTTGCATTATCCGATATGATTTTATTTGGGAAACCCCTTCTGTTCACAAACCGTTTAAAGGCCAAAAGAAATACATCACTACTTAAGTTGCTTACCAACTCCAAATGGATAGCTCTGGTGGTAGCACAGGTGAAAAGACATATATAACCTTTGTTAGACTCCCCTCGCTCATACACATAGACTGGCCCTGCAAAGTCTACTCCCACTACATCAAATGGGGCAGTATAGACACACCGTTCTCTTGGAAGTGGAGCCACCTTTTCATAATAAGGCTTTGCACTCCAACGCTTGCAAACCACACATTTATGCAAGACCTTTTTCACTACTTGTCTAATTTTGAGAATCCAAAATTGTTGTCTAATCTCTATTATCACTTCTCTAACTCCAGCATGTAACAGCTTATGATGAGTATCCAGGATCAAAAGGTCCACAAAGTGCCCCCCAGAAGGTAGCAAAATTGGATGTCTCTTCTCCTCTGGAAGCCCAGAAAACTGTAGTCTACCTCCTACTCTCAATAAATCCTGATCCAAAAACACATCCAAACCCTTGAGCGCAGAATGTGTTGGTAGAACCTGTAATGGATGGCTGGTGAGCAATTCTCTCTCTTCACCAAATTTTTTCTTCTGCATATATACCACCCAGTATTTCCTGGCTTGCTGAATCTCATTACTGTTCAGAATTCCTTCCCTTCTTGTTTCTCCCTTAATGTTGTTGGTAAATCTATATACCCATGCTGTCACTCTTAACAATCTTTTCAGACTGCTAATGTCCTCAAGCCTCAATATGGGGTCCTGCTGCATAACTTGACAACTGTTCACAGCGCATTTTCTCACCTCACTCACCCATGCTTCTTCAGCCTGGCATTCTCCTACAATAGGCTGATTAGAAGGCCAGTTTTCACTTCCAAGTTTTAGCCACTCTGGCCCATTCCACCACAAACTTGATTGTGAAAGATCTTTCACCGAAATTCCTCGTGTTGGTAAATCAGCGGGGTTTTGGATGCCTGGACAATGCTTCCATTGCTTGGGATCTGTGTGCGCTTGAATTTCCTCCACCCTATTGGCAACAAATGGTTTCCATTTCCTTGCCTGACTTCTTAACCAGTGCCAAACTATAGTGGAGTCTGTCCAATAATAGCTTGGAATTTCATAGAGGGCCAAAGACTTTCGCACTGTAATTGCAAGCCGACTAGCAATAACGGCACCCATCAATTCCAACCTTGGAACAGAAAGCCTTTTCAAAGGTGCTACTCTACTCTTTGCAGCAACCAACCTGCAACTTACTTCTTCTTGCAATGCGCCTCTTATATAAATACAAGTTGCATAGGCTTCCTCACTTGCATCACAAAAGATGTGCAGCTCCAAATTGTCTGGACTATTGTTCAACTCTCCAAAGTACCATCTTGGGATTTCAATGTCTCCAAGATGTGCCAATTCTTTGAACCAATATTTCCACCTTACCACCATATGATCAGGTAACTCTTGGTCCCAACCAAGTCCAATTTCCCAGAGGCTCTGAAACCAAATTTTTGACTTTATCACAAATGGAGCCAGGAATCCAAGAGGATCAAAGACCTTCGAAGCCAAACTAAGAGCTGTACGTTTTGTCCACCTTGTCTCATTCTCGGCCAGCTCTACTAAAGATTTCCCATTGAAGGTAAACAAATCATCATCTTGCTGCCAAACGATGCCTAGCACCTTTGCGTCTATTGCCCACAACTCCTTAATACCAGAATCCTCAATACTTGCTGCTGCGTCAGGTACTACAGAGGAATGACTCATAAACTCTTGTAATTGCGAATGCTTGGTCTGCCATTTTCTGAGCTCCATGCCAGCCTCCCTCATTATAGCTCTAGCCTCCATGAATATCTGTTTAGCCATTTCTGTATTATCCACGGAACATAGCAAATCATCAACATAAAAATTTTTCCTTATGTGTTCAATAGTGTTAGGATAGACTTCAGAATATTTCTTAAAATGGTACTGCATAGTAGCTGCCAACAGAAATGGACTAGAGCTGAGGCCAAACAACACTGACTTCATTCTATATGCTTGAACCTTAGGTTCATTTTCCAACAAGTCTTTCGTATCCACCCACAGATACCTTACTGCATCTCTGTCCTCTGGTTTTAACTTTATCCGCAAAAAAGCTTGCTTCACATCTGCAGTCAATGCTACTCTACCAAACCTGAATCTCAGTAACAAGGAAAATAAATCTGCATTTAAATTTGGCCCAGCATCCAAACAGTCATTCAAGGACACACCACCTTTGTCCTTGGCTGAGCCATCAAAAACTACCCTCAGTTTGGTGGTAGTTTTGTCTCGCCGTACCACTGCATGGTGTGGCAGATAATGTGCCTCCTGGCTCACCAGCTCACCTTGCACCCTTTCAGCATAGCCCTCCCTTACATAACTTAGGATGGCCTCATCGTATTCAATTAACAACTCCTCATTTTTTCTTAGCCTGTACAATGAAGTCTCCAACCTCCGATTAGCTAGCTGAAGGTTTGAACCGGGTTTGCAAGAATCCTTCCATGGTAGGCCAACTTCATAGCAACCATCTCTAAACCCAATCCCTTTTTCAAAGTGCTCTAAAACATCATTGTTCACTATACTTGCCTGGTTGTCCTTTATACCAATAGATTCAAGTTCCCAAAATGCTTTCAAATGCCTTTCCAGACCATGGCTGTTCTCCTCAATCTTAACAAAGAGAGCCTTAACTTCCATTTCATTGCAATAACTACCATGTAGCATCCAGCCTAGCTTACTTTCAATAGCTACTGGGCCTTGAGATGTACGGACAATATTACCAGTGATGAAGTCCCAATAATAGTCAGCTCCAATCAAAAGACTAATATCTTCTGTTCCCTCAAACTTATTATTGCCCAAATTAATTCCTTTAACTTGCAATTCTTGGACACATGCCATATCTAAACAAGTAGTGACTGGAGCACAAAGTTCCTCAATCTCTACAGCTTGGACCTTGATAGTGGGACTTTGCGGTAACAACCCTTTAACCAGAACTTCTACCTTCTTAAATTTGGTTCGGTTTTGAACGGAACCCCCAAACCCAGAAATTCTTAAATTTTCCCTCTTAAGTTCTTTAAACTTCAATTTTCTGGAAATTCTGGTCTTAATAAAACTACACTGGCTACCACTATCAAACAACACTCTTACAGTAGTCTCCCTCATTCCCAATTAATAAGGCTGCAGTTGTTTGCAATAATCCCCCTTTACTTTTACTCCCTTGCATAGCAGTGGCATGTGCCACTGATGTCTCTACTTCTGGGGTAGGCCTACTAAGAGTGTTTTCACACAATAATGGCTGATGCCTACCATGACATTTTTTGCACAAAATTTTAAACTTACAAAACCTTGCTCTATGACCTTTCAAAAAACATTTAAAACTGCTGTGGACTTAGTTACCCTGTCCTTTCTCTCCTCAAAGGGTAAGGCCTCAGCCACCTCACATTTATATGACTTGTGGTTGCCTTCGCAAAATATACATTCCTTGATTCCCTTTAATTTATTCTCAGAGGAGGCATGTAGAGCTGACACTGTACCTGGACTATTCCTTTTTGTGGAAACTTTGGTGCTGTGCCTGCCTTTGTCCTCTTGTTTACCATCCCACTGTGCAAACTCAACTCCCTCTCGTCTTGCTAATTCTGTGCCTAAAAGACTTAACATCTGCTGAAGGGGGATGTACACATGTTCTGCAGAGTGTCCCCTACTTAATTCAAGCAAAATTGAGCTAGGCAATTTAGACTCCAGTGTAGGAACCAACATTATACCATACTTTTCCATTCCTACACCCAAGTTGTCCAGAGACCTAGTTCTAATTTCAAATTCATCATATAACTGCCTTAACTCCTTGACACTATTAGGATTATTAACAGGAGGTATAGTTAAAAGTGCACGGAGGTGGCTTTTAATTAAGATCTCTGGCTTACCAAACCGTTTCTTTAATATATCCCAAGCCACATTATAATTAGCCTCTGTTAATGCTAATCCTGCTATAGTCTTTGCTGCCTCCCCTTCCAAGAGGGACCGCAAATAATTAAACTTCTCCACGGCACTTAACACTTGACTAGAATGAACTGCTGATTGAAAACTGTCTGCCCATCCTTGCCATTCCTGAATACTCCCAGAAAATGTTTTGAGTACAAGCCTCGGTAATTGAACTACAGATCTGTTAACCTTAACTTCACAAGCATCATTTGTTGAGTGTTGTGTTTCATTATTAGACCTGGTCTCTAACTGTACTGAGCTGCTAAACTCTTTTGCTCGGAGGCCTACGTTAGTCATATCATCAATAATCTCTTCAAAGTAAATTATGTTATTTTCTATTTCATCCTCTTCTATAAGAGCCTCAATTTTAACATTTACCTCACTTAGAGCAACCTTTTTAGTTTCTAATATGGCAAGCTTCGCAGTCACTAAGCGTAAATCCTCTTGCTCTATGGCAGAATCTATAGTGGCAATGACCTTTGTAATTAGACCTTTGTAGGCACTTCTCCTTTTTATAAATTTGTTCAATTCAGATGCACTCATCTTCAATGTAAACAACCCTTGGGCTCAATACCAAATGAGCTGAATTGGCAGAAATACTTAACCAAACTGATCAAACGCAAATTTTACTTTCAAATAAACTGAATTGCTGAGTGGGGTACTAACCAAACACCAGTATGGAATACCAAATTTTCCACCCCAGGACCTTAATTCAATAATGACCCAAAATTAACCAAACCAGAAAAAATATAGGCCAAAAAACGACCGACGACTGGCCAAGTTTCGCAATTGGGCGACCAAACTTTACCCTGGGACCTTAATTCAATAATAACCCAAAATTAACCAAACCGGAAAAAAAGTAGGCCAAAAAACGACAGACGACTAGCCAAGTTTCGCAATTGGGCGACCAAACTTTTACCCTGGGACCTTAACTCAATAATACTCAACCCGTCTAGGCCTAACTTGGGATACAATTTGCACAATCAGAACTTTGCCGAAAAATGGTCACTGACTCAGTCTTGGGGTAGAAATCCGGTTCTGAAGGACCATGTTATTTTATTTATTTGTCGGGTTCGAAATCCCAGCTGAGCCGTGAACGGCCAAATTCTAAAGGGCAAGTTCTACCTAAAGCCCAAGTTAAGCTAAATTAAACTTTACGGATTTGAGATCCTATTAGGTCCTACCTCAGGGTAACCTCAGGGTTGCTGACTCGATGCGGGCCTACCTTAGACCTTAAATTACATGAACTTAAAAGGTAAACAAAAGGGTACTATTTGTGGTCTTCTTTATGAACCTTGCAACAACAACGCCTGGACTATTGCACGATGCAACAATCATGTATCTAAACAACCAAACTGAATTGCAAGAGAGCTCTCTATCAAACCACACCTTTACGTACGACCTTCCACAAACGAGTAGAAAGACGCGCAGCGTCTCAAAATGATGCCAACAGTGTGACCAAACAATGATGCCACAAGAGCTCAAAAATGCTAGCTCTAAATTAATTTAATTTTTCACTAACCTTACAATTATGAGATGGATATATATACACACCTTAACTTAATATATATACAAGCAATGCTGCATCAATCAGCTTAGTCATCGTATCGCCTTGGGACAACAATGGTTCTTCCTCTTCTAGATTTTCTAACAGTCACAGTACTGACTCGATCGAGTTTAAACCGGCTGAAACGTTGACTGCGGAGAGACTTTTCGAACGCACTATATTTTTCGTATGCTATGTAGGGAACCAAACTCGTGCAGTGCCAGTTTTATGTTTACTACGCGTAACCTACCTACCAGCCAAATCGCCCAAATGTTAATCCGGAAGAATATATACAATTTCATTACTAGGGTCCAAAACAGCTCTAATGTGTTATTGTGCAATGTCCTGTCTTCAGATACTGTGTACCTCTCAGGCTCTCACCTATATGGTAGTCTTGGTTCAGACAACTGCTGGTTTACAATACCTTATTTTTGTAATATAGCAAAGATTATATATGCATATTAAGTTGTGTTATAATAAGTGGCTATGTTATAATAAGTGTTATAAGTGTTATAAGATGTCTCATGTAATAACAATATACATAAAATTGTCATATAACTAATCAAACAGTATGCCAGTATGCTAGGTTAATAGTGGATCAGCCAAACTTCAAAAATCGACTTTGAACGGCATTTTTTGTTAATAGCTGGCACCCATGCTAAATCAATGTACCTGTGGGTGAGGAATAAAATGCAGGTGGATACCACTCTCGCTTTTGGCTTTGAAGATAATTTTCGAGGTCAAACTGTGCAAAAAATTATATTTTCTAATTTTAATTTAAAAAAAATATTTTGAGCCCATTGGTTTGACCAAATGTTTCATTTTGCCACACTTAGTGATAAAGAAGTATGATGACACGCTTATTCCATCCGAATTACGAACTCAAGGTCAAATTCAAGTTAATCACGACCGAAATTGTGCTAAAAATTTGTGATTTTTTTATTTTAATTGGCGAAAAAACATTGAGCAAGTCTGTTTGTCAAAACAATTTATTTTAACATGATTAGTGCCTAATAAGTTTGATGGCATGAATTAAGTACTCACAGTAACAGAATTATCACAACTAAATCACAAAGCAGTAAATATAGCCCCATAACTATACAGTTTACGCACGAGTAACATCTACAAGTTCACGTTTCTTGATGAACAGCACCGAAATGCTGCACTGACAGTCACAATTGTGTGGATTGCAATCACTTACGTAAGAACAGCGTTATTAGTTCCTTACAGCACATTCCAGCTTCTCTCGATTTCAGCCCGGAAGAGAGACATAGATCTACTCTCCAGCTGGGTTACAGCAACCGCTGTCGTCACAACCACAAGCTGTCGTCACAACCACAAGCTGTCGTACACTTCATCCTTTTCCTGAAGCAGTTGCATCTAGCTGTCTTGCACTTTTTCTTGTAACCACAAGCAACAAGCTCCAAGCAGGCTTCAGGGATTGGAGGAAGTCTTGTCCACACTGGTAGAAGGCTCCCATCTTCCAACTTCCAGGCTGAAGTGTCCACCGGATCTTCAACATCTACGTGCTCTTTGTCAGCCTGGAGCCATATTTTGGCCTGATAGTTTGCCCGCTTGGCGTGGAGCTCCAGGGCATCCTTTGTCGGTGGGAGCATTTCCAGAGTCTTCTTGGCCTTCCCAAAGAGGTGAACTCTGGCGTCATCAACTGTGTGTTGTTCCGGGGTGCCATACAAATGGCGCACAAACTTCTCAACATCTGCGATATCCCCATCTCGACCAATGGCGTGCAGCAGGAGTGAGAAGTCACTGAACACCTTCCAACACTTCTTTTTTCCATGACCACTGAAGGGCGAGACTGTGTCACACCCGGTCAAAGCGTGAAAGCTGACCAGGTTGTCCCTGACTGGGGGCGACAAACTCTTGAATACATCGTGCACGGGGTAGCATTTTCGGTTCTTGGCCGTCCCGCACAGCATCCACACTTCAGCAACCTTGATGCAGCAAACGAAGTGAATCAGCAGCACCATTACATCAGTATCTCTGCACACTACCAGTATTCGTTCATAGCCCTGGGACGCTGCATCACATGAGAGAAGGATGAGCCTGGTGTCCGCCTCTTCATGGTTGCTATGCAGTGGAACGTCATGTCGCCTGGTTGACCGTACTTCAGTGGCTTCAGAGAAGCCACCCCTTGTCACCAGCTGACATCTTTCTTGAAGATCTCTGCCCTTCTCAGTGATGACGTTAGACAGAAACAAGGCTAGGTCAGCCTTGTTTGTATCCAAGGCCGTGAAGTTTTTCCACACTTCAGGCACTGGAACTTGTGGGCCATCAATGACTTCCCGAATCGGTTTCTTCTTGCTTACACGCTTTGTCCTGGTAACTGCTTTGATCGATCCTTCCCCTGCGTACCGATCAAAGATGACATCAACTCTTGTTGTGTGTTCATTGAAATAACTCGTCACGGCCTTGAAGAACACTTCAGCATAGTCGCCGAATGTTCGACAGCCGCCAGGCTTGCCAAGAGCTTGGATGAGTGCATGGCCATCTATCATCACACAGGTCTTCAGATCAGAGGTTGGAACCTCTGAGCTTATGGTTTGCTGAGCCATCAGGATGTTCATCAGCTCAGACTTCAATGTTCTCAACTTGGAACGGACATCGCTTCATCATGGATGCGTAACACCACCCAGGCCAAGTCCTTGACACGTGCCCGGTCCCTCTCAGGTTCATGTGACAAGTCGTCTATGCCAGTGTCGTAGCCAGGAGGAAATGGCCTCTTGCCAGATGGGAGGGTAGCCTGGTCCAGCCTTTGGAACTCCTGTAGGTCATCAGGTTTGATAGATTTCGATCCCTTGTGCTTGCCACCCTTTTGGCCATGACTCTGCTGTAGAGGGGGGGCCTCTCTGCCATACCATCAGTTGAGTACTGTGGAGGGGGCTTCTCTGCCATACCATCAGTTGAGTGCTGTGGAAGGGGGGACCTCTCTGCCATGCCATCAGTTGAGTGCTGTGGGAGGTGTTCTTCCCATCTAAGGTTGACCCCAAGACATCTATGTTGTCACAAGAGCAGTGAATCATTCCCTCTTTGACGATGGTATCAGGGATGTAGACACATCCATTCTCAACATACCTCTCCAGGATGTTCTGAGCGATGGTGGTGTCTATCCTTCTTACAGTGTCGATACCAATAGTGTGATTTGCCGCGTGGAACAAATCTAGGAGTGCTTCTGAGCAGGTGTGTGGCTTGGTGCAGAGTAAGATCCAAGCCCACATGCTTTGGTGTCAACTTTCGTCGGTTGGAGACTGCATAGACTATGTCCTGGGCAATGCTACACACATTCTGCTTCACTTTCTGGTCCTCTTTACTTCCCTCATCCACAGCATCCATTCCCCCAAAGAGCAATCGTAGAAACAGGTACAGACTGTCGGGTATGACGCGATCAACATGTGCCTGATTAAGACCTTGCCATGTCTCCGAGTGTCCAGGAGTTTCAAGAAGATCTTGTCGAACCTTCAGAGCCACGTGTACCATATCTTGGAATATGCTGCTAGTGGCACACATGCGGACATCAGCATCTTCATCTTCAGTAAACTCTGACTCAGAGGTGACAGGACCTTGTTCACAAGACTTAGCCAGTGCTTTGGAGATGATGAAATCTGAGCTCTCTCCGGGATAAATCAGCAGCAGGCCCTTTGACAATGGGCGTACATAGCTGGCGTTTGATCCAAGCGGCCTTTGAACATCTTCGTAGAACGTTGTTCTCTTGGAGTATTTCACGGTGATGCCGGTATCATTACACATACTCTCGTATCTGTCCCACGAGACAGGCCTACTGTCAAGTCTTTGCACAGCTTCGTCATGCACTCATTTTCAGGCCCTTGCTGCTCCTCTGACACCGCTTGTTTTCTAGTACGTCTCTCAAATGTCACCAAACATGCCAGATGATAGCAGCTTTCAACTGCAATCACATCACTCACCGCTGACAACGGTATGCTCATGACAGGATCATGTTTGGGACGCTGGATCAAGTCATCTGACTTCTCCATTGTCTCCACCCTGTACAGTTTCTTTGTGGTCTTCTTTTGGCAAAACATGCAGAGGGTCCAGTCAATCACTGGTGTTGAACGTCTACGCTTTGGGGGAAAAGCCTGAGAGCCTGCACTTTTTGTGGTCGCCGATGCACCCATGGTCTGCTGCTGACTTCGCAGCCTTTTTAGTTTGCCTTCATAGGTGAATAAAGAGTAACATGATTTATACCACTTGAGTTCCACTGCATTGAAATCATCCTTGGAATGACTTTCCAGTCTTTGTAAAACATCAAGATAGTAGGTATCTCCCAGGTTCTTTCTCTCATCGCCCACAGTCATAGTTCTTGCTTTTTCCAGCGCTGCTTTGGCAAAAGAAGCAACAATCCTCACTGACATCCTGACGTTTCCTCTTGCGCTTGATGACAGCTACAGGGTCCATTGTTGGTGAGCTCCCCATCTGCAAAGACAAGTGGGAATGGCAGTATGTAGTAGCCACAGATATATTGAAACAATTCGAAACATACCTATCCTTTAGCAGTATTATTATTATCATTATTTTACCAGCTGGCACTGTCTACACTCTTTTAATTGCATATTAGATTTTAAAAAGGCGTTCGATACAGTTCCGCATACATAGAAGATTAATTGCGAAGGTTAAAGCGCACAGTATACGCGGTCAGGTAGCTAACTGGTTAGAGGAATAGCTTCGTGCTAGGAGACAGGGTCGTTGTTAAAGGTAGTGAATCAGGGTGATTGGATGTAGGTAGCGGTGTCCCACAAGGTTCAGTGTTAGGTCCATTGCTATTCGTAATTTACATTAACGACATAGATGTAAGATTGACAACTGACGTGTCAAAATTCGCGGATGATACTAAAATAGGCGGTAAGGTTGCTAAAGAGGACGATAGAAATAGGCTCCAAGACGATGTAAATAGGATTATGGAGTAGACGGATAAGTGGCAGATGCAATTTAAAGTAGACAAATGTAAAGTTTTGCATATAGGTTCTCGTAACAATAATTACACGTACACGATGGATAATAGAGAGTTAGCGAGCGTTGACGAGGAAGTAGATTTAGGCGTACGCGTATCTAAGGATTTAAAATTTAGGAACCAGTGCCTAGAGTTTACGTAAAATCTAATAGGATGTTAGGCTTCATAGCGCGTAATTTCAAATTTAAATCGAAGAATATTATATTGCTCCTTTATAAGTCCCTAGTCAGGCCTCATTTGGAATATGCCGTTCAGTTTTGGTGCCCGTATTTGCGTGAGGATGTTGATAGGTTAGAAAGGGTTCAGCGTCGTGAGTCGTGACACGAAACTAATTCGTCATTGCGCAACAAGCCTTATGAAGATAGGATGAAAGAGTTAGACTTGCATTCACTCGAAACTAGGAGATTAAGGGGGGAGCTTATAGAAGTTTTCAAAATCGTTAATAAAATCGATAACGTAAATTTTGACAAACTGTTCACTTTTGATAACAGCAATGCTCATAATAATGGATTTAAGTTCCGTGGCAAATGTTTCATTACTAATATCGCAAAAAACTTCTTTACGTTTAAAGTAATTGATAAATGGAATAATTTTCCCGCGTCAGTCGTGAACTCTACCAGCGTTAATATGGTTGAGAACCATTTAGATAGGCATTTTAAAAATATTAACGTTGTTTAAAATAAAATAACAATTAGCAACAGGAGCTCTGGGGGTGGTGGTCGAGGATGAGTCTGTTGACGATTAATGCCAGCTTGTGATATGCCAGCGTGCGATGCCAGCAATAAAATTATTATTAAAAAAAAAAAATTAGACTAACACGAACGTAGTTGTAGCTCGTAGCGTAAACTAACCCACCTTTTGTTATACTTTACCTACTTTTATTTTTTTCATATCCTCTCCTTCCTTGCATGGCTAACTCTCTATTTGCATGTCTGTAGTTTGCATGGTATGACAGTGAGTTAAGACTGTGTTTGCATGGTATGACAGTGAGTTAAGACTGTTTGCATGGTATGACAGTGAGTTAAGACTGTGTTTGCATGGTTTGTAAGCGTTCTTATTTTACTTCTTTTCATCTTTCACCCCTTTCCTATTCTCTTCGACTATTTTTCCGACTTGTCGGCAGTGGCCGGCGGATGATGATGGGGAGTCTTTCTCTTTTTCTGAATGAATGTTAACCCACGAATGATAGGTTTTGCTACTTACTTAACCCCTTATTCTCCTCTTTTAACCCCCTCCTCTTTCCTTTCTCTCGGGCTAACCTTAGAGTGGATCTTAGGGTCTTTGTTAGCCTTAGCTTCTGTAGATTTGTAGAATGTCTGGCCAGCCAATACATTGAAAATATTCAACATGTGAAAGTATGCTATTATTTGTACTATGGTAGTAGTAGGCACATGCGCACCTCACCCAGCATGCTAAATGCAGTTTTAATGGAAATAAAGACATCCAGAGTCATAGTTACAGTCAATTATTATCCATAAAATCACAAAAATATGTTTTATGTGCTAATGATACACCTTTAAACATGTTGTTACATAGAGCCACCACTGAAATGCAAAAATTCGGAATTTTTCAGAATTTTACTTTTGTAACCTTGTATGCAGGGGCGTAAATATAGGTTTCGCCCCCAACTTTTAAACTGAGGGGGATAATATAGGTTTTGCCCCCCCCTCCAACTTTTGATCTAAGTTAGCTTACGTGAAGGAAAATATTTAGTTCTTGAAATAATCTATGATGAGTAAATCTTTAATTATATTAGTCCTATTAGTATGCTGGAAAGTATTACTGATTCAGTACTAATACTGCAGTGATAGATACTTTAATGAGACATCTAGTTATTTTTTACTTTAATTATTGCATATATTGTTTTCCTTTAATGTTAAGTATATACTTCATATACATAAGGTAGTTGTGAAAATGCTTCTTTGATTTTCCTATTACTCGAAAACCAGACAGAAATTCATCGCAAGATTTTTCATCATTATAGTTGTCCTCCCCAACTTTTGAAAGCTAGTTACGCTCTCGCTTGTATGGGACCTTCAAACCCAAAATTGAGAGTGGCGTCCACCCACATCTTGTTTGGCATTCTCAATACTACTTATCTAAGGTGGGTGCCTCCTATTAAAAAAAAACGCCGTTAAGTTTTTTTCTAGAGGACTTTTCAATTTTTGGCCGGCCCACTATAAGTGGCTATGTTGGCCTTATTTTTGTATTAATTAATTAAGTTCAGTGTATACGTAAGAGTGTATTTGTATCTTAGGTTAAGTGGCTATGGATTCCAAAAATCTGTAATTCTCACGGAACAAAATCTAGAATTTTACTTTGGTATACTGCAGGATCTTATGGCACTCCTTGTAGAGGGTTTTCCCACAAAGGACAGCCTGTCTCTCGCTCTCTCTACTTCCCAACAAAAACACCCACAAAAAATGTAAAAACTGTTACAGTCTTTGAGAAGTTACATTCAAACGAACAGCTTCAATTTATCTTCCCTAAACAACTGTATACAAAAAACGCTATATTAAAAAGTTCACTTAGAAATACTCGCAAAAATGTTATATTAATCTTCATTACAAATATGTCGGCGCACACACACACACACACACGGTTGGCGTTTCTTCTTTTCCTTATCCCCTTTTTCAGGCGACTCATTATGTTGCTTCGCTGCACCTACAGGTTCTTCAAAACGAGTTCGATCTGATTGCAGTCGTCGGACACAATTTATGCCCTCGTTTTAAGCGTCCATTTTTCTCGATGCGTTGAGAGAAAGCATTGCTTGACTTTCGTGAAAAGGATAATGCAATTCACACAAAAATAAACTAACAGGGGGAATGTTATAATGAAATTCGAATTTGTTCACTACACCTGTTTCAGAAGATTTTACAACAGAGACTTCCTTGCCCTTAAAGCACCTGGCAACAACTGACTTTTGAACTCTCGGGTACTTCCATCAACCATCATGCTACCCGGAAGAACTCCCTTAGTGTCACGTTTACAAAAGCTTATTATTAAAGTTGCAAAATTTTAGTATTAGCTAATAATGATTTGAATAAATAAATTATAAATTTTGACTTATAATTAACTCATTTATTCGTCAGCCAGACTCTGTACTGAACGGACGCATTTCCTGAGCTCTCTGATTTTGCATCTACTTTTGTATATTGCTGAGAATTTTACTTTTAGATAGTTTTGAATTTTATATACTTGCTTTTAAATTTACGTTGTTATAGTTAAGTAATTGAATATTAGTGGTTTTTAGCGATTTAGAAGTTTTCATAGCGTGCCGGCTTAATTTAATTTATACCTGTGACGGTTTAAACTAATTTTTAACTGCGCGATGCCGTCGCAGAAAGCGTCGTGTGTTAAGTGTAGGGTAAACCGGTGGTATTCGGAATTTAAGGATTATAACGGCGGTCCTATGGCGATTACCGATAGATCAGTTTGTTTCTTTTGCGAATTCATGGAGGAATTAGTTGACATAAAACGCAGTGTACGTGAGGTAGCGGAAAGACTTGCAACGCTTGATGAGGGCAGGGGTAGGGCTACGGTTGACGGAAGCCGAACCAATACTAACGTTGAAGACGTTAGTAATTTGAAGGGTGAGGTGCGTAACCTAGTTTCTAGTTTAGGTAGCTTGTCGGGAAGGTTAGATAGAGTTGAGGAAGGGGTTAAGGTTAGTCCGAGAGTAGTAGATAGCGAGGGATTTAGAGAGGTTAAGGGTGGAGCTAGGCCGCGTACGTTAGGTGATAGGAATCCCCCCCCCCCCCTATCGAGGTTTCGAACCCTTTCGCCAATTTGGAAAGGGACGTGAATGAGGGGGAAACTATTTTAATCGGGGACTGTTTAGTGCGCCACATGGACAAAGAATTCGTTGAACGGCATCCAACCAAGGGGAGGAGGGTCTGTCTCCCAGGGGCCAGGGTTGACAGAGTTAGAGACGAAGTGGATAGGATTGACGTTGCCTCCCGTCAATCAATGTTGGTGACGATGGTGGGAGGCAACGACTCGTATAGGCCCGATGCGAGAGTGCCTGACCTTTTGGAGAGATATAGGGGGTTAATTAGGTCCCTGAAGGTGAGGTCAGATAGGTCTTTAGTTCTAGGTATTACCCCTAGGCACGGGTTGGGTCTTAGAATTACGTCAAAAACAATATTTTTTAATAACAAATTAGAAGAGATTTGTGCTGAGGAAAATGTACCCTTCGTAAAAAGCTGTGGTCCGAATTCAGTGATCCTAGCCTTTTTATAAAAGATGGGGCTGCATTTTAATGAAATAGGTAATGCTAGGCTAGGTAGGTTAATAGACGAAAACGTGCGAAAGCTGTATAGGTCGAAGCCTTCTTTAAACGTTGTGGGTCCGGGGAACGCGGGCCCGTGGTAAAAAATAACTTAAACGTCTTTTATTGTAACGCGCGTAGTATTAGAAATAAATTAAATGAATTTAAGGCGATAATTTATTCCGGCAACTATGATATAGTTGCTATCACTGAAACTTGGTTAAATACCGTGACTCGGGACTTGTTGGGGGAACTTGATATACCGGGTTTTAAACTCTTTACTAATGATAGGTTACATAGGTTTGGTGGAGGCGTTTTGCTGTACATTCGTAATTCCCTTAGGGTTATCGAGGTTAAGTTAGATTTTCCGGCAGCAATTAATGCGATATGTGTTGAAGTTAGGGCGCGTAGTATTAGTTTTAATTTTGTTGTTGTTTATAGACCTCCCGTTCAACCCCTCGATACAGATACTAGATTTTACTCACTTCTTGGTAATTTTATTGACAATCGGAATAGTATAATTGTCGGAGATTTTAACTGCCCTAATGTTAATTACGAGAATTTTACTGGTAATGAGGAGGGTTTGAGATTGGTTGAGTTTATGGACGATAACTTTTTACGACAGATAGTTACCGAACCAACGCGCGGTGACAATATTTTAGATTTGGTGATGACGAACGGCGAGAATATAGTCGAAGGTTTAGAAGTAGGCGAGAGTTTAGGATGTAGTGATCATCAAATTCTTAGGTTTAAGTTAGCGATAAAAAACACTCTGGATAGTAACGTAATAGAAGTCCCAGATTTTCGTAGGGCTAATTTTGATAGTTTTGCGGATAGGATGAGAGTAGTGGACTGGGATAACTTATTTATGGGCAATGACACAAATTTGCATTGGGTGGCGTTTAAAGAAAGTTTTAGGAATATTGAAAGGGAGTTTATTCCTCGTAGGCCCAAGCGCGCTATAAATCGTGGTAGGCCGAAGTGGTGGACTAGGGAAATAGGAGAGTTCATAAACGAGCGTAATAGAGCGTATAGACTTAGTAAGCGCAATGGCACGGTAGCTAACTTTAATAGATATATCGAGCTTAGGCGTCAGGTTAAAAGATCAGTTAGGAATGCCAAGCGTAATTTAGAGATACTTATAGCTGCGGATAGTAAACATAATCCAAAAAAGTTTTTTGAATACGTAAATAATCGTAAGCCGGTAAAAGATAACATAGGCCCTCTAGTGGATGTTAATGGCGCTTTGGCTTCTGACGCTCAGGCGATGGCGGGTATTTTCAATAACTTTTTTGCGACAGTTTTTACTGTAGAAGACGTAAATAATGTCCCCGACGTGGACGATATCGTTCCATTTAGTAGCGAGACTATTTTGGATGAAATAACTGTTTACGAGGCTGAGATTGCGCATTATATCGATAGGCTAAAAGTTAGCAAGGCTCCAGGCACTGACGCTTTTTATCCCAGATATTTGAAAGATTTGAAAGACGTTATCGTAGGCCCCTTAACGAAGATTTTTAATCAGTCACTCGAAACGGGGATTATTCCTGAAGACTTCAAATTAGCTAACGTCACGCCTATTTTTAAAAAAGACGACCGCGAAGTAGCTAGCAATTATAGACCCATTAGCTTAACGTCAATTGTAGGTAAACGTTTGGAATCTGTAGTTAGGGATCGTATCATCGATCACTTAGAAAGTAGAGATTTGATTAATCGTAGTCAGCATGGGTTTCGACGCCATAGGTCTTGTTTAACTAATTTGTTAGAATTTTATAACGAAATAGTGCGCGAATACGATAGGCATAGAGCAGCTGACGTTATTTATTTAGATTTTAAAAAGGCGTTCGATACAGTTCCGCATAGGAGACTAATTGCGAAGGTGAAAGCGCACGGGATACGCGGTCAGGTAGCTAACTGGTTAGAAGAGAGCAGCTGACGTTATTTATTTAGATTTTAAAAAGGCGTTCGATACAGTTCCGCATAGGAGACTAATTGCGAAGGTGAAAGCGCACGGGATACGCGGTCAGGTAGCTAACTGGTTAGAAGAATGGCTTCGTGCTAGGAGGCAGAGGGTCGTAGTTAAAACCCATTAACGGCCAATGTCCCATTTTTGGGACACCACTTTTTAGGTGGATAGAATCATTACAGGAATGATTAATTAATTTTTTTCCTTTTCAGAATGTAACTCACAATCATATCAAAGTATCCCATAAAAATAATCATATATGGTTGACAATTTTTATCACCAGGTGGCGCCAAAGTTGTGCGATTTTTGGTGAGAAGACACGTTAACACGTGAATGCCCTCAGTTCCTCACTGTCTGCATAGGAGGAAGGTCGGTTTTGTTAGTAGTGTGTATTGGTAATAAGAGAACACGAGAAAAGCATCAACTGATTTGTAAAATATAAAATGTAAGTATTGTGTTGTTTATAATTTTGCGTCCCATTTTTGGGACATTGGCCAGATATTAGCAATTTGATCTAAATTTAGTTCATTTGCTTTTCATCATTTATAATTATTTTATGCAAAATTTACACACTAGGCCTTTTATTAGTAAACTCCAACATTTATGATTTATATATATATATATATATATTATATATTATATATATATATTATATATATAGAATCACATTTCAAGATGAAAACTTGGTATATGATGATATTATTTCTTTTTCAGAGGCCTACTCTTTAGCATTATGACACGAAGATCTTTATTGACAACTAATGAAGTTGCCAATGCGCTAATGAACTTGAGTGATGATGAAGCATCGAATGAAAACGTGGAGGTTGCAATTATTCCTCCAAGTCCAGATGAAATGACAGATGATGAAGCTATCAATGATGAAGACCTCCCTGAAGAAAGCATTCTTCAAGATGTTGCAGGTAGGCTGGAGTTGATTGTTCACAACAATGACGGTGGAGCAATTGAATCAACTGAGGTTTCAGCAACTCAACCTCCTTCAGGTAAGCATAGAAAAATTGACACCAGTTCAATTCCTAAATGGAAAAAATGTTCTCCAAAATATAAAGGTGTAATGAATCTGCCCTCTCAAAATAGTTATGACAAACTAGATGGGCTGAAGGGTAAGAGCATTTGTAACATTTTTGAAGAATTTCTGACTGATGAGTTATTGAAGTTTATTGTTGATCAGAGTATGACATATGCTAAGCAGAAAAATAATCCTAATTTTACTGTCAACATTGAAGAGATGAAAATATTTCTAGGAATTATTCTGCTTAGTGGGTACCATAAACTTCCTCAACAAAATATGTACTGGGAGCAATCGCCAGACGCAGGTTTGCCCTTTGTTTACAATGCTATGTCGAGACAAAGGTTCAAGGAAATAAAAAGGTTTCTTCACTTGAATGACAATGCCAACATTGATAAAAATGATAAAATGTATAAGCTGAGACCATATCTAGATGCTCTAAGAGAAAACTTTCAGAAATTTGGCATTTTTGATTCCCATTTGTCAATCGATGAAATGATGATAAGGTATTATGGCATGCATTCTGCTAAAATGTTTGAGGGGTAAGCCAATAAAATTTGGCTACAAGTTTTGGTGTCTTTGTGGCTCCGATGGATACCTATACAACTTTTCCCCGTATCTTGGTAAGGGTAGTGAACCTAGCAGTGGACCTCTAGGAATAAGGGTTATAAATAACCTAACAGCAGTAATTCCTGAAGCTGAAGCTGCAAATCACGAAATCTTTTTTGATAATTTCTTTACAAGCATTGATACCTTGAAAGAACTGGGAGATAGGAGTTTGAAGGCAACTGGCACAATTCGTGAAAATCGTACAAAAAAATGTCCACTTATGCCTTCTAAAGTTATGGAGAAAACAACAGAAAGAGGGTTCATAGACTACAGATTTGATTCTAGCAATGAAATTTTAGTCACAAAATGGCATGACAACACTGCAGTTGCAGTTGCTACAAATTACAGTCAGGTTTACCCAACTGGTACTACTACACGCTATTCTCAGAAACTCAAAAAGGAGATAGTAGTGCAAATCCCAAAAGTTATTTCAGAATATAACAAATCAATGGGAGGGGTAGACCTACTAGATAAACAAGTGTCCCTATATAGGGTCAGAATACGTGGGAAGAAATGGTGGTTCCCACTGTTTACGCAACTGCTTGACATTGCTATTGTGAACTCTTGGAGGATTTATCAACATGCAAATCCAGATGAGACACACTCCCTGCTAGATGCAAGAAGGAAAATTGTTTTGGCTTATGTTTCAAAGCCTTCTCCATCAAGCCGTAAACGCCCTGGCCCACAAAGAAGTAGGCTTTTGGGAGGAAGAGTAAGTGAAGATATCAAGTTTGATCAAGGAAATCACCTTGTGATGCCAATTCAGACACAACGTTGCTGTGCATTATGTGGCAAGAAAACAAAGAGAATTTGCAGTCGTTGTGATGTTCCACTCCATGATCTGTGCTTTGCAACTTTCCACACTAAAGAATATCGATGAACTACAGTAATTGGCCATGCATATCAAAAAGAAGGGCCTTTATTTTGCGTGAAAAATAAAATTCTATTCCAAAACGAAATATTTTCCCTTTTTCAATTTATTTCACTATTTTTTCATTATGCAAGTTGGTTTATTATTTTCCATTGTTAATTAATACGTCTACATTATGAAAAGAAGTGAAACATGTTTTCATTTTGATATATAGTTTGTTTACATTTTTGTTCTTCATAGAAAAAGAAAAATAAACAAATTTGAAACTTTTAATTTTTCTTACCCTAAAAACTATGCGTGACGGCCAATGTCCCAATAATGGGACGCCATTTTTTAGGCCGAAGATAAGTAAAAATTAATTATTCAATGGTTGTAACGCTATTCTTAGGTCTTCTGGAGAAAAGATCAGTCATGATATAATTAAAATTCATTACAGAATAATTATGGCCTTTAATGGGTTAATGGTAGTGAAGCGGGGTGGTTAGATGTAGGTAGCGGTGTCGGTTCAGTGTTAGGCCCATTGCTATTCGTAATTTACATTAACGACATAGATGTAGGATTGACTAGTAACGTGTCAAAATTCGCGGACGATCTAAAATAGGCGGTAAGGTTGTTAACGAGGACGATAGAAATAGGATCCAAGACGATGTAAATAGGATTATGGAGTGGACAGATAAGTGGCAGATGCAATTTAACGTAGACAAATGTAAAGTTTTGCATATAGGTTCTCGCAACAATTACACGTACACGATGGATGATAGGGAGTTAGCGAGCGTTGACGAGGAAGTAGATTTAGGCGTACGCGTATCTAAGGATTTAAAGGTTAGGAACCAGTGCCTGGAGTCTTGCGCAAAAGCTAATAGGATGTTAGGCTTCATAGCGCGTAATTTCGAATTTAAATCGAAGGACATTATATTGCCCCTTTACAAGTCCCTAGTCAGGCCTCATTTAGAATATGCAGTTCAGTTTTGGTGTCCGTACTTGCGTGAGGATATTGATAGGTTAGAAAGGGTTCAGCGTCGTGCCACGAAACTTATTCCGTCATTGCGCAACAAGCCTTATGAAGATAGGACTAAAGAGCTAGACCTGTATTCACTCGAAACTAGGAGATTAAGGGGGGAGCTTATTGAAGTTTTCAAAATCGTTAATAACATCGATAACGTAAATTTTGACAAATTGTTCACTTTCGATAATAGTAATACTCGCAATAACGGATTTAAGTTGCGTGGCAGACGTTTCATTACTAATATCGCTCAAAACTTCTTTACGTTTAAAGTAATTGATAAATGGAATAATCTTCCCGCGTCAGTCGTTCATTCTACCAGCGTTAATATGTTTAAGAACCGTCTTGACAGGCATTTTAAAAGTATTAACGTTGTTTAAAATAAAAAACCAAAGTTAGCAACAGGAGCTCTGGTGGTGGTGCTCGAGGATGAGTCTGTTGACGATGAATGCCAGGAGTATAGCCGCAAAAGGTGAGAGTGCAAGAATGTTGCAAGTTATTATGTAATGTTGCAAAGGGGGGTGGGGGGTTGCAAAAAAAAAAGAAAAAAGAACAGAAAAAAAAGAGTACTGGCCTTTGTTGCCAACCGGGGTTGCAAGGGGCATGCAACTTGGGGGCCTCCCCCAAGCTATTCCCCCCAAAGGGCCAGAGAGAAAGGAGGAGAGGTGTTCACCTGGCAGGAGCCAAGTGCATATTAAGACTTCAGCCGAGTAGGCGTTCTTTTATAGGCTCCTAATCAGCCAGTTGGCTGAATCAGCCAGTTGACTGAGCCAAGGGGGAGGGGTACACCTGAAGGAGAGAGAGACACCTGAAGGAGAGAGACACCTGAAGGAGAGAGAGAGAGACACACCTGAAGGGGAGAGAGAGAGAGACACCTGAAGGAGAGTAGTGGCCTTTGAATGTAAGGCATGCAACTTGGAGGCGGAGTTCTCCCCCAAGTTATTTTCGTTTTCCTAACCTAAGAGGCCTCTAAGGGGTTTTACCAAAGGGCCTGAAAGAGAAGGACCAGAGTTCCTTGCTCGGCTGGGAGCCGAGCTGGAATGAATCCGTCAGACGTCTCTCGGCCTTTTATAAACCTCTATTCTGGCTGAGTTGCCAGATAGCGCCATGTATTCAGTTGCTGAGTTGTCAGATCGCACCATGTATGCAGATGCTGAGTTAGTTGCCACATCACGCCATGTAATCGGGTGCTGAGGTGCCAGATCGCACCATCAGATAGCGCCATGTATTCCAGAAAACCATATATTAATCATCCATTGTGTACCACAATTGAAACCAATTAAATTCTGTTTATTAAATAAATAATTTTACACACTTAAATTTATGAAACACACGCTTGTCTGTGCACAAAGCATATAAAACACCATAATATATTTATATAGTTAATCAATCGAGCCCCATCTATATATATACTCGTACATTCCCCAGCTGTGTTTGTATATGAACTGAAAATTATCATATTCACAAATCTACACACACACACACACACCTCTGTATATATTACGAAAATCAGGAAAAATGCCAAACGTGTATTAATTTAAATGATCCTAAACGTATATTATAAGAAATTAATTACTATTTTCACCTTTTAAGAGAGCATTTATTATAAGAATTTATTTACTCAATATAAGAAATTAAACGCGCGCGTAATATATATAACTCAAAACACACGTGCCTGCGTTGAAACCTTTGAAAGGTGTGGGCGTTCACAGAGGAATTTTTGCTGGAACTTCCTCTCTCTCTCTCTCTCGTCTCCCTTCTCTACAAATCTTAGCTTTCACACAAGCACACACACACACACGTGTATATATATATAAATAATGAAAATCAGGAAAATAACAAACGTATATTAATTTAAATGAAACTAACATACGAGCCTCATTCCCCAACCCGGCTATATATATATATATATATATATATATATATATATAAACGAATAAACTCGTGCACACACACGCACACACACTTCCCGGAAACAATTACATTTTTTCATCTCTCCGTGGAGCAGAAAAAATATTACGCGCTTTTCATCTTAAAGTGAATTAAAGCAATTTTATGAAAAAGAATATGAATTTCAGAACTAAGTTAACATTTATACAAGGCTAGAAGCTTTATCAACTCCTAATTTATTTCTCAAGGAAAAATACCAAACGTATATTAATTTAAATGAAACTAAAACGTATATTAATTTAAAACAAATGAATTTTCTCCTTTTAAGAAATTAATCAATAAACGTACGCGAAACACACGTGTTCTCCCGAAATCTTTTGAGGTAGGACACGAGCATACATTCGTCATCGTGTCCCAAGAGGATTTTCTCCCCATAATTTTACCTTTCTTGAAGTCACATCGACCAAAAAACTCTCCTGACTCCCTTTCTTATCGAATTGTGAAAAATTACTAATAAATTGTAAGTAAAAATAAAAACCACTTTTGGAAATCATACAATGTTTTGCATTGTATAAAAAACATTGCAACTGTTTGGGAGGATGTTACTGCGATTGAAAATGTCGATGAAATTAATAGAAAAATAATGCTACTAGCCAATACCATCAATATATATATATATATATATATATATATATATATATATATATATAATATATATATGGCGTGATGTAGTATCTCGCTTCGCCGAAATAAAATCAAAACATTCGATCGTATTCACAAATCTACACACACACACACACACACACACACGTGCAAATTTGATGAATTGTACTTTTTTAATAAAATATATTTCCTGTTTTGGTTATAATGTACTTTTTTCATAGAATATTTTTCCTGGTTGGGGACAATCATCAAACCTGTGTAAGATAGCCATCCTATATCAAGAACCTTTTCCTAAATATCTTCTTAGCTGTATTAACATCTTTGCAAGAAAAAGAGAGAGTTGTATCAGATGCAAACAATATGAAGTTCTGTGTATCAGATGAACGTGGAAGGTCATTTATATAATAAAATAACATTGGCTCCTGCATTGAGCCCCATGGCGTTTGGCAAGCGCTTTAGTAGGGCAAAACCTTATTTGCTGATACAAAATTGTATCTATCGGGCAAATAACCTTTAATTCAATCACTGATTGCCCCTCTAAAACCGTAACAATACAAATTAATAAGTAGAATATTATGGTCTATTACATCAAACACCTTACGCAAATCCACCGCCAATACCCCAGAAAATGCATATGATCCCTTTCCAGATAGAATCCTAGTCCAATCTTATTTGGTTTTAGAATTTATAAATCTTAAAAATCCTAGTGCAATCGTATTTGGCTTTAGAATTTATAAATCTTAAAAAGATGTAGGAAAACACAAAGGAGAAAATGAATTCCTAACATGCATTTACAGGCTCAAATATACGTAATAATAATAATAATAATAATAATGTTAACAATAAACATATATACTATTCAAATACTATGGGTCATAGGTGCCAGGTACTCATAGTCACTGTCATCAAAATGAATTAGCCACAGTCTACTAAGGGCCTACTAAAATCCCACCAAAGACGTCTCGAGTCTAGCATCAGACTTTTTAAATCACAAAGTGTGTGGAACTACATTTGCAAGCAAGTTAGAGGTCTTAGTGACAGAATGGGTTATCTGCTACCATCAAAGTAGCGTATTTATCTACAGTTAATACCGCGTCAGAGTAGATAGCTGACTGATCTCAGTTTTAGTAGGTTACCCCAGATTTTTCTGTATGCCCTATCCAGTATTTGTCTGCATCCTCAAAATAACTGTATCTGCTCTTATTTAGCTATTTGTTAACTGTAGTTAAACAGCAGTGAACAGTCCTCAAACAGTATGGACCTGGCAAGATTGTTGAAGCCAGAAAGTTCTCCATAATTAGTGATTGAACCATTCTTCTTATTTGAGTATACAAATCAGCGCCAGTGAATAGTCTTATGGCTCATTTTTAATAGAAAATATTGTTTCAGGCACTGTCTCTACAGTTTTCAAACCTAAGTGACATATTAGGTAAGAAAGAGCAGGAGTTTGGAACAGACTTAATAAAAATAAGTTTAACCCTTTCAGTCACACCCAAAATGCTTTTAATATAAGTTACCCAAATGTAGTTTAATGTAAGAGTAAAGTACATATACATATTGAGAGAATTGTTGGCCGTACCATTTTAAATTTTTACATTCAGGTAGCTATTATTACACTAGGCAACAAAGATTTTGTTACAGAAGACCAAATAGGTGCTCCTAGCTAATTTCGGTATGCTGATTTCAAATCTATAATTAGATTTTTCCTATCACGTCTAGATTTTGTGTAAAATGCAAATCACTTTTAGTAAAATTTTCTACCACTTCCAGATTTTGGTTTTAATCGGCTTAATGCCAGTAATATGAAACTTGCTTTTCAAGGTTAAAGCAATTTTTTTTGCCAACTATATACAAATTCGAACAATTTTGATAAATAAAATTTATCCCGAGTTGGCAACACTGAGTCAAGAGCATAGTAACGGGCAACGGCCCAACGGTCAGTCGCTACGTGACAGTCAAGCAGAACGGTTGTTGAAGCTCTCTGCTGATGAGCAAGTGACAGGTTGTGGTGACGTGTGTTTTTATAGCATTTGTTTTGTACTACGGTGTGTATTTCTTTTTATTTTGCACATCGTAATAATTACTTTCTACGTTTTTTCAGATATTGTATGGTAATTCAAAATGGCATCAAATAGACGTGCTTGTGTAAATCACCCAGACAACTTCTGCTTTGTCTGTGGACAATATACACCTAAACCACAACGTAGAAACATAACAACAAAGATTAAACTTGCCTACAAGTGCTATTTTGACTAAGTTAGGAGACCAACAGAGGGACTGGGCACCACATATTTGCTGTGCACAGTGCAATGCAATGTTAATAGCTTGGATGAATGGTAAAAGAAAAGCTATGCCGTTCTCAGTCCCCATGGTTTGGCGTGAGCCGAAAAATCACTTCAATGATTGTTATTTTTGTTTGACAAAGATTGCTGGTTTCACAAAGAAAAACAAATCAAAGATCACGTACCCAAACTGCGAATCAGCAATGAAACCAGTACCACATGATGAAACAAATCCACCACCAGTTCCACCAGCAACGATAACAGACAGCAGTTCATCTGAAGATTCTGCTAGTGATATAGAAACAGGGAAAGATGGCATATATGTTCCAGATGCAAATATTTCCCCACATTTGTTAAGTCAAGCGGAGTTAAATGACTTAGTGCGCGATTTGGAATTACCAAAAGAAAAGGCAGAGTTGCTTGGTTCAAGACTTCAAGAATTTAATCTTCTCCAACCAAACACCAAAGTTTCCCATTTCCGCCATCGCCATTTGCAGTTTTCATCATTTTACTTACAGGAAGAAAACGTTTGTTTCTGCCACGATATCAGTGGTCTGATGCAAGGGATTGGCTGTCGCTATGATCCAAAAGAATGGAGACTGTTCATTGACTCTAGTAAAGCTAGCCTTAAAGCTGTATTACTGCACAACGGCAATGAAAAACCTTCAATACCTGTAGCACATGCCACTGGCCTTAATGAGACTTATGAATCGATGAAACTGCTGCTAAGACTCATCAAATATAAGACCACACATGGAATATTTGTGGCGACCTTAAAGTTGTATCATTACTTCTTGGGTTACAGTTGGGCTACACAAAGCATATGTGCTTTTTGTGTCTATGGAACAGCAGAGATGACAAGAACCACTACAAAAAACATGATTGGCCATCTAGAACTGAACATGTTGTTGGTAAATACAATGTGAAACACCCAGCACTTATTGACCCTCAGAAAGTACATCTTCCACCACTTCACATTAAACTTGGCCTTATGAAAAATTTCGTGAAGGGTATGGATCATCAAGGTAGTGGTTTCCAATATTTAAAGGATAAATTCAAAGGAATATTGACAGATGCTAAGCTAGAAGCTGGAGTTTTCACTGGACCACAGATCCGCAGTGTCATCCACGACTCATCGTTTCCATCTAACCTAAATGAGAATGAACTAGGAGCATGGACATCTTTCGCTGAAGTTGTCAAAAATTTTCTTGGAAACCACAAAGCTGAAAACCACCGTAAACTCGTAGAAAACATGCTTAAATCTTATGAAATAATGGGATGCAGAATGTCTTTGAAAATTCATTTTTTACATTCTCATCTTGACTTCTTCCCGGCCAACCTTGGGGCTGTAAGTGACGAGCATGGTGAGCGCTTCCACCAACAGATCTCAGTTATGGAAAACAGATACGAAGGTAATTTCAACCCAAATATGATGGGAGATTATTGTTGGTTCCTGCAGGAGAGCTCGTCATCCTACAAGCGACAAAGGAAGAGGACACACCAAAGTTTCACTTAAGAACAGGAATTTGCCTTTCAGTAGTAACAACAAAATACTAACGCGCTTTGGGTGGATGGTTGGGCGCAGGGGTGGTAACTCCGCCAGCGGAATTCCGCTGTCTGTCTTAAGCCAGAATAAAGGAGGAAAGACATCCCTGTTCACTAATTATTTAAGTATGCTTAACATAAAACGTGGCACGGAAAAGTAGCTTAGACGGCTTTCGTAATAGAAGCGGGTGAGAAAAAAATGAAAAATAGGGGTTTTCGGTTACACAAAATCTGGACGTGATAGAGAAATTTTGATATCAGATCTGAAATCAGCATCAGCGCTTTAGTAGGAATCAGTAGTTCACGTGTCTGTAACAAAAAAAAAGTTGAAATTTGTTGCCTAGTGTTATTATTATTATAGTTTTTGGGCATGTGTGTGTTTTTTCACACATTAGGATCATCATTCTTTACAATTTTCTAGTTCATGTAATCATTGTATGAAAATTATAAGTATATTTATTACTTTTGACATGTTCCACATACTCTTTAGTTTGAGACTTAAGGTTTTATCCAAAACAAAATGTTTGTTATTCTGTTAAAATGACTACAAAAGTCTTAAATTTTCTTCAAAAATCCAGCATGGTTAAGCAAACTTAAATAAAATTTTAGCCAACATTTCATTCGAAGGTGATATTGCTAGATACTTAAATTGTCATTCATAGGCTCTTGAAAAATGTAATGAATTTAAAATTAATTACTTTACATGTCACAAATACAAATTTAAGGTATGTCTATAGTGAACTAATCAGATGTTATGTAGACAATAAATAATTGTAGGTCTTGAATTTATGATAACACTGGGGAACAAATTTCAATTTTTTGTCTATTGAATTAGATTTGACAGTTACTTCTAGGTAATTTGGGTGCGCTGAGCACGAATGTTTACTCGGTTTTGCTCTATCAGGTCCTGATTTTGCTCAACACCCCTCCTCTTTCGTCGTATTCATAAAAAGGTTTTTTTCTCAATACTCGCTAAGTCTTTTTGCAGTTACACATTATGCAACTAGGTTTTTATCTAGGTATTTGTACCTATTGTTATGGTATTGTTGTATTATGTATATTTTTATATGTAACACCCTAAAAATATTTTTAATTTTGTCATTTTTAACCCATTTTAATATTAGTAAATTAAGCTAAAAATATCATAGAATTCTAAAATTTTCTCGAGCGTTCCTGTTCTCTGTAGAGTATTCTAGAGGGACAACTAAAATATATAAAAGCGACTCGTTTCCAGAGTTAATCAGTCAATTCAATCAGTCAGTCAGTCAGTCAGTCAGTCAGTCAGTTGAGTTAGTTAATTAAGTTTGGGCATTAACATAATTTTGAATTGGCATATGATTTAGTGAGTAATTTTGTCATCGTGATTTAATATAGTTGATTTAATTAGACGTAATTTATATTGTACCTACTCATCCGTGTTTCTAGTTTAATTTCATAGATTGTAAGTACCTATTTCATAATAAGTACCTATTTAAACTAATTTTTGTGTTTATTTTTCAGATTTTCTTAAATTTATATGAATTAAGGGCTTTAAATACCTTTACAAATTGGCAGAACAATCAAGCAATATGTCATCAAGCACTAGAAAGTTCAAATGCAAAAACAACCCTGATTCCTTCTGTTATATATGTGGAAATTTTACACTTCCACATCAACGAGCAAATATAACTGACTTCGTAAAAAGAGCTTACTTAGCTTATTTTGGCATAAAACTGGGGGACCAAGATAAATCGTGGGCTCCACATAAAGCCTGCACTATATGCATTGAAAGACTGCGACATTGGACGAAGGGTTCGGATTCAAAAATACCTTTTGGAGTTCCGATGGTAAGTTTATGATTTCATAAAACTACGTAATTTAATCACTAGTATACTGTAACTTACCTAAATGTAATTGTAACTTAGGTACATAAACAAAAATTTACAGAAAATGTTTATAAGAATCTCAAATATTGCATAAGGTTGAAACACATAGAAATGTTAAATGTTTGGGTGGTAACTTTTGATAAAATTCATAAAAACAAGTCTCTCGTCGCTTTTGTTAACGCTTTACAATTTTTTTTCCATATCAGGTGTGGCGAGAGCCTACTAACCACGAGACCGATTGCTACCTTTGCTTTGTCAAGACTTCGGGCTTCACTAAGAAAAATAAACATTGTATCGAGTACCCAAATTTCGACACCGCGATACGACCTGTGCTACATTCAAATGAGATCCCCATTCCAAAATTTAAGGGTCTGCCAACTCAAGAATTAGTTGAAGATGTTCCTGAAAATATTGTTATGCACTTTGAGGAGTCAGACACCGATTTTGACCCCAGCGTATTTGAAAGTCAAAACGATCCGCAAAAGTTTAACCAGGCCGAGTTGAATGATCTTGTAAGGGATCTAAATTTGCCAAAAAAGGCTGCGGAAATTTTAGCTTCAAGACTTAAAGAGAAAAACTTGCTTACTTCAAACACATACATTTCATTTTACAGAAAAAGAGAAGAAAACTTGTTAAATATTTTAGAACAGAGGATAGTTTAGTATATTGCTGCGACATAGTTGGTTTGTTAAAGAAGATGGGGGTTGAGTCTTACGATGCAAATGATTGGCGCTTGTTTTTAGACAGTTTGAAAAGAAGTCTTAAGTGTATGTTGTTGCATAATGGCAATCTATACGGCTCGATACCGATTGGGCACTCAACAAAATTAAAAGAAAAGTATGAACATATAGAAAAGGTTTTAAATCTTATCAAATATAGGGAGCACGAGTGGATCATATGTGTTGACTTAAAAATGGTTAATTTTCTGCTAGGACAACAAGGAGGGTATACTAAATATCCCTGCTTCCTTTGCTTATGGGACAGCAGAGCCAAGGAAGAACATTATTTCAAACAAATCTGGCCAGCACGAACATCACTTACTGTTGGAGAAAAAAACGTAATTAATCCACCTTTAGTGAGCAGAGATAAAATCATATTTCCTCCTCTGCATATAAAACTAGGCCTCATTAAACAATATGTAAAAGCTTTAGATACGAACGGCGAGTGTTTCAAATACATAACTTCAAAATTTCCAAGTTTAAGTTATGAAAAAATCAAGGCGGGAATTTTCGACGGTCCACAAATAAGAACAATGATTAAAGACAGCAATTTTCCTAATGTCATGAATGAACGCGAAAAAAATGGCTGGTTCTCATTCGTGGACTTGATAGAAAACTTTTTAGGCAATTATAGGGCAGATAACTACGAAGAAATCGTAAAAAAACTTTTAAGGGACTACAAAGAGTTAGGTTGCAATATGAGCATAAAAATGCATTTTTTGAATAGCCATCTTGACCAATTTCCAAGTAATTTAGGTGATGTAAGTGACGAACAAGGGGAGAGATTCCACCAAGATATCAAAATTATGGAGGAACGGTACCAAGGCCGCTGGGATTCCCACATGATGGCTGATTACTGCTGGTGCTTGAAAAGAGACCTGCCATCAACAAGCAAATACCTAGAAAGTCTTACAAAAGAAAATTTTTGCCACAGTGAAAGCTTCATATCTGTTTGTTTTTTTATTTTAAGTCATTTCTATCGTTATAATGTAATTTTACTGTAGTTTGAACTGCTTGTATTCATGAAACTTGAAAAAAAAAATTAACACATGACTTAATTTTTTAGTCCTAATTTGAAAAATCTGGAAAATGGCACATAGGCTGTCGACAAGAATCAGGACCTGATAGAGCCAAACTGAGTTGAAATTCGTATTCAGCGCACCCAAATTACCTAGAATCAAGTGTCAGATATCATTCAATAAAATACGTGTTGCCCAGTGTAATTGTTGTAGGACTCATAATCTAATTGCTGACAATTAGAAAAAAGAAAGAATTCAATAGTTTAACCATAAACTAAATAAAATAAACATTTAATTTGGTTTTGTATGTGTACAAAAACATATATTAAGGAATAGATCTCAACTCAACTCCTTCATATAGTTTTGCTATTCAAAGAAAAGTACTTTGTGAAAATTCTGAATTTTTTCAAAATTTTTAAATTTTTAAATTTCTTTTTACAACATTGAATTGTAATTTTACTTCCATTTTATTACTTGGTAAGTTAATTCACAAATGTTAAATTATCTGAAACTAGAAACTACATGATTAATAACTGCAAAACATGTCCTGGTTTAAATGAATTACGGGATTGGCTTCTTACCATTTTTGAAAACAATGATTATGACACGGATGATGAGGTATCCTTTAAGCAGTGGCTTCATACAGACTATACCCAACTGGTCACAATGACAAAAAGTGTTTCGAATGTAGTAGAAGACATATGTGAAAGTGTAAAAAAGTTGAAAGTACACCATTTCATAGCAAAACCCCAATCAAAATATTTGTACGAAGATTCACTTACACACAACACAACTGCAGTTCGTTCTTTTTATATGAAGCCTTGAAATTACTTAAAAGTCAGAATCCTAAACTAAAACATATTTGTTACTTTAGCGATGGCGCAGCAAGTCAATATAAAAAGTATAAAAACATCATTAATTCAGTGTTACATGAAAAAGATTTCCAACTAACATAAGATATATATTTTCTTAGTCAGTTTTCAATGGCAATTCAATATATTATACTGATTTAGCTATAACGTACTTTTTTCATAAAATATTTTTCCTGGTTGGGCTATTTTTCACTACGTACTCTGCGATTTAATTAGCTGGTTGGGTTTTGTTCTGGCTATCTGTCAGACTGTTCCAAAACTTAATTACTCTGTTTGTAAAACTATGTTTTCTTAAATTTGTTCTACATCTTAGCTTAAACAATTTCATACTATGACCTCTAGTCTGGTTATTGTGATCTTTAATGAAAAGAGATTCAAAATCTATCTTATCCAACCCGTTTAGCAATTTATACACCTCTATCATATCACCCCTTAACCTCCTCCTTTTTAATGAGAACATGTTTAGATACGCCAGTCTTCCCTTATACGTCAATTGTCTTAGAGATGGGATCATTCTTGTTGCTCATTTCTGTACTTTTTCCAGTTTTTCAATATCTTGTATCAAGTAGGGACTATTAATCAATACAGTATTCAAGGAGGGCTCTCTGATATGAAATGTATAGCTGCTTTATAATATTGGGTGATTTGTATTCAATGTGTGTCTGCATGAGATTGAGTCTAGCATTTGCTTTATTTCTAATTACCATACAGTGATGTGAGGGTTTAAGTTCATTAGTCACAGTGACATCCAAGTCTTTTTCTTTATCATCATTTTTAATCCAAATTTCCTTAATATTCATCTTTTAACCCACTCACGCGCAGTTAAAACAGTATAATATATTGAACTACCATTCAAAACTGACTAAGAAAATATATATTTTATCTTGTGCAGATTTGTATAAAATGTGGTTTATTAAAATATATTTCCTATTTTTTGTGTTTTTTCAATATACAGTAAACCCTCAATTTAACGGACCCTGATGTAATGGATTTCAAATGTGGCTTACCAATATAAACCTGGTACATATGTGGCCTGTTTCTATGAAGGTGACTGGTTTGTTGGAAACAGTTTAAGTGTGTGATACTGAGAAGGATCTATTAGTAAATTTCATGAAAAAGAATCCTTTTAAATGGCCTGAACAAAATGACGTTTGCTGAATTCCATTCCAACATGTTTTGTGTTCAATTGAACCACCTACATTTGCTGAGAAAATGGGGAGACAGTACAAGTTATCAAATGATTGTTTATCTAAAATTGAGGAGTATTTAAAAAAAGCCTAAGTAACTACAGACCTGTATCAAGCTGAATAATAAATTGTTAATTTATGGCTGTGAGGCCATGAAGTGTTGAAGACATTCAGGCTTAAAGCCTGAGTACAATAATAAATTCCTGAGTCAGTGTCTAAACATAAGAGTTATTAGCTGTATATAAGTTTACATACGAATTTACATAAAACAACACATATTAAAAAAGAATATGAGCTTATAGCCAATAATTCACATGCTTAAAAACTCAGGAATTCCTTATTGTATATAGCTAAGTACTGTACACTTGTATTAAGGGAAGTAATACGCTACTTAAATTTAAGGTTTTGTACTGAAAATGGTGGTTACTGCTAGTTTATCTGTACTAACTGCATAATTTAAATTACTAGGAAGTGCTTAATATGTGTTGTTTTATGTAAATTCGTATGTAAACTTATATACAGCTAATAACTCTTATGTTTAGACACTGACTCAGGAATTTATTATTGTACTCAGGCTTTAAGCCTGAATGTCTTCAACACTTCATGGCCTCACAGCCATAAATTAACAATTTATTATTCAGCTTGATACAGGTCTGTAGTTACTTAGGCTTTTTTTAAATACTCCTCAATTTTAGATAAACAATCATTTGATAACTTGTACTGTCTCCCCATTTTCTCAGCAAATGTAGGTGGTTCAATTGAACACAAAACATGTTGGAATGGAATCCAGCAAACGTCATCTTCTTCAGGCCATTTAAAAGGATTCTTTTTCATGAAATTTACTAATAGATCCTTCTCAGTATCACACACTTAAACTATGTTTCCAACAAACCAGTCACCTTCATAGAAACAGGCCACATATGTACCAGGTTTATATTGGTAAGCCACATTTGAAATCCATTACATCAGGGTCCGTTAAATTGAGGGTTTACTGTATATTGAAAAAACACGAAAAATAGGAAATATATTTTAATAAACCACATTTTATACAAATCTGCACAGATAAAATATATATTTTCTTAGTCAGTTTTGAATGGCAGTTCAATATATTGTACTGTTTTAACTGCGCGTGAGTGGGTTAAAAGATGAATATTAAGGAAATTTGGATTAAAAATGATGATAAAGAAAAAGACTTGGATGTCACTGTGACTAATGAACTTAAACCCTCAAATCACTGTATGGTAATCAGAAATAAAGCAAATGCTGGACTCAATCTCATGCAGACACACATTGAATACAAATCACCCAATATTATAAAGTAGCTATACATTTCATATGAGAGAGCCCTCCTTGAATACTGTATTGTTTAATAGTCCCTACTTGATACAAGATATTGAAAAACGGGAAAAAGTACAGAAATGAGCAACAAGAATGATCCCATCTCTAAGACAATTGACGTATAAGGAAAGACTGGCGTATCTAAACATGTTCTCATTAAAAAGGAGGAGGTTAAGGGGTGATATGATAGAGGTGTATAAATTGCTAAACGGGTTGGATAAGATAGATTTTGAATCTCTTTTCATTAAAGATCACAATAACCAGACTAGAGGTCATAGTATGAAATTGTTTAAGCTAAGATGTAGAACAAATTTAAGAAAACATAGTTTTACAAACAGAGTAATTAAGTTTTGGAACAGTCTGACAGATAGCCAGAACAAAAACCCAACCAGCTAATTAAATCGCAGAGTAGTGAAAAATAGCCCAACCAGGAAAAATATTTTATGAAAAAAGTACGTTATAGCTAAATCAGTATAATATATTGAATTGCCATTGAAAACTGACTAAGAAAATATATATCTTATGTTAGTTGGAAATCTTTTTCATGTAACACTGAATTAATGATGTTTTATACTTTTTATATTGACTTGCTGCGCCATCGCTAAAGTAACAATATGTTTTAGTTTAGGATTCTGACTTTTAAGTAATTTCAAGGCTTCATATAAAAAGAATGAACTGCAGTTGTGTTGTGTGTAAGTGAATCTTCGTACAAATATTTTGATTGGGGTTTTGCTATGAAATGTTGTACTTTCAACTTTTTTACACTTTCACATATGTCTTCTACTACATTCGAAACACTTTTTGTCATTGTGACCAGTTGGGTATAGTCTGTATGAAGCCACTGCTTAAAGGATACCTCATCATCCGTGTCATAATCATTGTTTTCAAAAATGGTAAGAAGCCAATCCGTAATTCATTTAAACCAGGACATGTTTTGCAGTTATTAATCATGCAGTTTCTAGTTTCAGATAATTTAACATTTGTGAATTAACTTACCAAGTAATAAAATGGAAGTAAAATTACAATTCAATGTTGTAAAAAGAAATTTAAACATTTCAAAATTTTGAAAAAATTCAGAATTTTCACAAAGTACTTTTCTTTGAATAGCAAAACTATATGAAGGAGTTGAGTTGAGATCTATTCCTTAATATATGTTTTTGTACACATACAAAACCAAATTAAATGTTTATTTTATTTAGTTTATGGTTAAACTATTGAATTCTTTCTTTTTTCTAATTGTCAGCAATTAGATTATGAGTCCTACAACAATTATCATAAATTCAAGACCTACAATTATTTATTGTCTACATAACATCTGATTAGTTCACTATAGACATACCTTAAATTTGTATTTGTGACATGTAAAGTAATTAATTTTAAATTCATTACATTTTTCAAGAGCCTATGAATGACAATTTAAGTATCTAGCAATATCACCTTCGAATGAAATGTTGGCTAAAAATTTTATTTAAGTTTGCTTAACCATGCTGGATTTTTGAAGAAAATTTAAGACTTTTATAGTCATTTTAACAGAATAACAAACATTTTGTTTTGGATAAAACCTTAAGTCTCAAACTAAAGAGTATGTGGAACATGTCAAAAGTAATAAATATACTTATAATTTTCATACAATGATTACATGAACTAGAAAATTGTAAAGAATGATGATCCTAATGTGTGAAAAAACACACACATGCCCAAAATCTATAATAATAATAATAATAATAGCCACCTGAATGTAAAAATTTAAAATGGTACGGCCAACAATTCTCTCAATATGTATATGTACTTTACTCTTACATTAAACTACATTTGGGTAACTTATATTAAAAGCATTTTGGGACTGACTGAAAGGGTTAAACTTATTTTTATTAAGTCTGTTCCAAACTCCTGCTCTTTCTTACCTAATATGTCACTTAGGTTTGAAAACTGTAGAGACAGTGCCTGAAACAATATTTTCTATTAAAAATGAGCCATAAGACTATTCACTGGCGCTGATTTGTATACTCAAATAAGAAGAATGGTTCAATCACTAATTATGGAGAACTTTCTGGCTTCAACAATCTTGCCAGGTCCATACTGTTTGAGGACTGTTCACTGCTGTTTAACTACAGTTAACAAATAGCTAAATAAGAGCAGATACAGTTATTTTGAGGATGCAGACAAATACTGGATAGGGCATACAGAAAAAATCTGGGGTAACCTACTAAAACTGAGATCAGTCAGCTATCTACTCTGACGCGGTATTAACTGTAGATAAATACGCTACTTTGATGGTAGCAGATAACCCATTCTGTCACTAAGACCTCTAACTTGCTTGCAAATGTAGTTTCACACACTTTGTGATTTAAAAAGTCTGATGCTAGACTCGAGACGTCTTTGGTGGGATTTTAGTAGGCCCTTAGTAGACTGTGGCTAATTCATTTTGATGACAGTGACTATGAGTACCTGGCACCTATGACCCATAGTATTTGAATAGTATATATGTTTATTGTTAACATTATTATTATTATTATTATTATTATTACGTATATTTGAGCCTGTAAATGCATGTTAGGAATTCATTTTCTCCTTTGTGTTTTCCTACATCTTTTTAAGATTTATAAATTCTAAAGCCAAATACGATTGCACTAGGATTTTTAAGATTTATAAATTCTAAAACCAAATAAGATTGGACTAGGATTCTATCTGGAAAGGGATCATATGCATTTTCTGGGGTATTGGCGGTGGATTTGCGTAAGGTGTTTGATGTAATAGACCATAATATTCTACTTATTAATTTGTATTGTTACGGTTTTAGAGGGGCAATCAGTGATTGAATTAAAAGTTATTTGCCCGATAGATACAATTTTGTATCAGCAAATAAGGTTTTGCCCTAATAAAGCGCTTGCCAAACGCCATGGGGCTCAATGCAGGAGCCAATGTTATTTTATTATATATAAATGACCTTCCACGTTCATCTGATACACAGAACTTCATATTGTTTGCATCTGATACAACTCTCTTTTTCTTGCAAAGATGTTAATACAGCTAAGAAGATATTTAGGAAAAGGTTCTTGATATAGGATGGCTATCTTACACAGGTTTGATGATTGTCCCCAACCAGGAAAAATATTCTATGAAAAAAGTACATTATAACCAAAACAGGAAATATATTTTATTAAAAAAGTACAATTCATCAAATTTGCACGTGTGTGTGTGTGTGTGTGTGTGTGTAGATTTGTGAATACGATCGAATGTTTTGATTTTATTTCGGCGAAGCGAGATACTACATCACGCCATATATATATATATATATATATATATATATATATATATATATATATATATATATATTGATGGTATTGGCTAGTAGCATTATTTTTCTATTAATTTCATCGACATTTTCAATCGCAGTAACATCCTCCCAAACAGTTGCAATGTTTTTTATACAATGCAAAACATTGTATGATTTCCAAAAGTGGTTTTTATTTTTACTTACAATTTATTAGTAATTTTTCACAATTCGATAAGAAAGGGAGTCAGGAGAGTTTTTTGGTCGATGTGACTTCAAGAAAGGTAAAATTATGGGGAGAAAATCCTCTTGGGACACGATGACGAATGTATGCTCGCGTCCTACCTCAAAAGATTTCGGGAGAACACGTGTGTTTCGCGTACGTTTATTGATTAATTTCTTAAAAGGAGAAAATTCATTTGTTTTAAATTAATATACGTTTTAGTTTCATTTAAATTAATATACGTTTGGTATTTTTCCTTGAGAAATAAATTAGGAGTTGATAAAGCTTCTAGCCTTGTATAAATGTTAACTTAGTTCTGAAATTCATATTCTTTTTCATAAAATTGCTTTAATTCACTTTAAGATGAAAAGCGCGTAATATTTTTTCTGCTCCACGGAGAGATGAAAAAATGTAATTGTTTCCGGGAAGTGTGTGTGTGTGTGTGCTTGTGTGAAAGCTAAGATTTGTAGAGAAGGGAGACGAGAGAGAGAGAGAGGAAGTTCCAGCAAAAATTCCTCTGTGAACGCACACACCTTTCAAAGGTTTCAACGCAGGCACGTGTTTTGAGTTATATATATTACGCGCGCGTTTAATTTCTTATATTGAGTAAATAAATTCTTATAATAAATGGCTCTCTTAAAAGGTGAAAATAGTAATTAATTTCTTATAATATACGTTTAGGATCATTTAAATTAATACACGTTTGGCATTTTTCCTGATTTTCGTAATATATACAGAGGTGTGTGTGTGTGTGTGTGTGTGTGTGTAGATTTGTGAATATGATAATTTTCAGTTCATATACAAAGACAGCTGGGGAATGTACGAGTATATATATATATATATATATATATATGAAAATTATTTCACGAAAGTAACACGTGAAAAATATTTATGATGAATAAAACCACGAAGGAAAGGAAACACAAAATGGTGCTCAAGCGCTTTCGTCTAATGACATCCTCAGGAACACTGAAGTACATAAAAGGGTAACAGCCTATATATAGGTTACAGAAAGAAAAAAAGAGAAAAATAAATAACATACATACATACATACACACACACATATACATACATATCTATATATACATACATACATACATACATATATATATATATATATATATATATGCAATAAACAGAGAAGTAAAAATAAAAATTAAAAATTAAAAATTAAAGGATTATCCGTGAGGCGTACAGATTTGTAAGGAATAATATCGATTTTTAGCACAAGATCAAATGGATTATAAAAATACAAATTTATATTGGAATACTGCCCGGGTTTTAACACTCTGCCTATGGTCAGGTTTCGATATATATAAAAATAAAATGCAAATTAAAAGTTAATAAAGTAGCAGACAAGTTTACCAAAGATTTAATGTTCTACCTTTCTTATCTAAATCTGTTTGGAAGGAATTCAAAATAACAGGATCGAGTTGAAAAAGACCTTTGCTTATGTTGAAGTTATTTGAAAGTTGGATAATGGCAGACTCAAGAATATTCCATTCTAGCAACATTGTTAATAGAAATATTCTTGAGTCTGCCATTATCCAACTTTCAAATAACTTCAACATAAGCAAAGGTCTTTTTCAACTCGATCCTGTTATTTTGAATTCCTTCCAAACAGATTTAGATAAGAAAGGTAGAACATTAAATCTTTGGTAAACTTGTCTGCTACTTTATTAACTTTTAATTTGCATTTTATTTTATATATATCGAAACCTGACCATAGGCAGAGTGTTAAAACCCGGGCAGTATTCCAATATAAATTTGTATTTTTATAATCCATTTGATCTTGTGCTAAAAATCGATATTATTCCTTACAAATCTGTACGCCTCACGGATAATCCTTTAATTTTTAATTTTTTATTTTTATTTTTACTTCTCTGTTTATTGCATATATATATATATATATATATATATATATATATATATATGTATGTATGTATGTATATGTATATATAGATATGTATGTATATGTGTGTGTGTGTATGTATGTATGTATGTTATTTATTTTTCTCTTTTTTTTCTTTCTGTAACCTATATATAGGCTGTTACCCTTTTATGTACTTCAGTGTTCCTGAGGATGTCATTAGACGAAAGCGCTTGAGCACCATTTTGTGTTTCCTTTCCTTCGTGGTTTTATTCATCATATATATATAGATGGGGCTCGATTGATTAACTATATAAATATAGGGTGAACCAAATGTAGGTGGACAGTAAATGATAACGTTTATTTTGAGAATACATATTTAATTTTTTTGTATACTATAATACAAAATAAAATTTAAATAAATTTAGTTATAATATTTAATATAATATAACACAAACACCATAGTTATAATGAACACCATAGTTATAATATAATATAACACAAACCGTATTCAACCTACTGTCCACCTACTTTTGGTTCACCGTGTATATTATGGTGTTTTATATGCTTTGTGCACAGACAAGCGTGTGTTTCATAAATTTCTCTTCATTTGAAGTGAAGGGAGACTTATCAGGGATTGGGGGGAAGGTCTCTCAACCCTCAGGTGTGTGTGTGTGTGTGTGAGTTGTTTATTCGTTTATTATATATATATATATATATATATCAAGAGCGGTCTGGAAGGAAGATCTCTCATGTCGTCCGACCCCGTTATAGCGGATTGTATTTTGGATAATTTCAACTTTTAAATGAATTGTTTCGTAAATTTTCATATTGTTTCGTTGTTCAAATATTTATAATAAAAATAAGTGTGTAAAATTATTTATTTAATAAACAGAATTTAATTGGTTTCAATTGTGGTACACAATGGATGATTAATATATGGTTTTCTGGAATACATGGCGCTATCTGATGGTGCGATCTGGCACCTCAGCACCCGATTACATGGCGTGATGTGGCAACTCAGCATCTGCATACATGGTGCGATCTGACAACTCAGCAACTGAATACATGGAGCTATCTGGCAACTCAGCCAGAATAGAGGTTTATAAAAGGCCGAGAGACGTCTGACGGATTCATTCCAGCTCGGCTCCCAGCCGAGCAAGGACCTCTGGTCCTTCTCTTTCAGGCCCTTTGGTAAAACCCCTTAGAGGCCTCTTAGGTTAGGAAAACGAAAATAACTTGGGGGAGAACTCCGCCTCTGAGTTGCATGCCTTGTATTCAAAGGCCACTATTCTCTCTCTCTCTCTCCTTCAGGTGTCTCTCTCTCTCCTTCAGGTGTCTCTCTCCTTCAGGTGTCTCTCTCTCCTTCAGGTGTACCCCTCCCCCTTGGCTCAGTCAACTGGCTGATTAGGAGCCTATAAAACAACGCCTACTCGGCTGAAGTCTTAATATGCACTTGGCTCCTGCCAGGTGAACACCTCTCCTCCTTTCTCTCCTCCTTTCTCGCTGGCCCTTTGGGGGGAATAGCTTGGGGGAGGCCCCCAAGTTGCATGCCCCTTGCAACCCCGGTTGGTAACAAAGGCCAGTACTCTTTTTTTTTCTTTTCTCTTTTTTTGCAACCCCCACCCCCCTTTGCAACATTACGTCATCACTTGCAACATTCTTGCACTCTCCCCTTTTGCGGCTATACTACTAATGCCAGCTTGTGACATGCCAACGTGTGATGCCAGCAATAAAATTATTAAAAAAAAAAAAATTAGACGAACACCTACTTTTTTTTTTTCCTTATCTCCTTACTTTGCATGTCTGTAACTCTTTCCTTGCATGTTTGTAGTTTGCATGGTATGACTGTGAGTTAAGACTGTTTGCATGGTTTGTAAGCGTTCTTATTTTACTTCTTTTCATCTTTCACCCCTCTCCTATTCTCTCCGACTATTTTTCTGACTTGTCGGCAGTGGCCGGCAGATGATGATGGCGAGTCTTTTTTCTCTTTTTCTGAATGAAAGTTAACCCACGAATGATAGGTGTTGCTCCTTACTTAACCCCTTATTCTCTTCTCTTAACCCCCTACTCTTTCCTTTCTCTCGGGCTAACCTTAGAGTGGATCTTAGGGTCTTTGTTAGCCTTAGCTTCTGTAGATCTGTAGATCTTACATGAAAAGGAGGGGCAACAAGCTTGACCTTCTTGAAATGAGGAATCACCGCACGAAACACTCGAAAGGTTGAAGGGAACATTCAGAATTTAGGCCTCGTCCTTTTAAGTTTATAGGAAATTGGCAACACTGGAGAGAGTCGTTGGGTTGTGAAGGGATTGCCAGTTATCTACTGCAGATTTAACCCTTTACCGTCACATGTTGCCTGTAGTTACCTTTTCAAATACACGCATTCACAACTTAGCCCTACAAAAAATTCCGGCGGTAAAAGGTTAAGTCGATTTATAAGTATTAAAGATCAAAAGATCAATATCTTAATTAATAAAACAGTAAGATCTTTAATTTTAACAAAAATTTATATCCTGCGCAAAACCATTTCCACACGAATTACTTTCAAAAATGTTATATACGTTACGACCTTTTTGCGAAATCGGCCTTTTTGCAAAAGGAGTAAGTCGTGATATTTTCGTTAAACAACGAAAATATCATGACTTAACCTAACCAATCGTCAAGGGCGAACAGTTAATTTAGGTTAATTTAATTGCCGGTTAAGTCAACTGTCCGCCCTTGACGATTGTTTAGGTTAAGTCATGATATTTTCGTTCTTTAACGAAAATATCACGACTTAACCCTTTTCGCAAAAAGGCCGATTTCGCATAAAGGCCGTAACATATATATTGGAAATGAAAATTATTATTATATATATATATAATAAACATAGACGTTATTTGCAAATCTCTCTCATTGACATTTATTAAATTTATTACAATTTAAATATGCATATTACACTAGATTAAATTTGAAACTGACAATAAATCTGAGGTATTAAGAGATAACTCGAGTATAGGTTTAGGCATTGCGCAATTATCAGTTACATAAAAATCAATATGCAGTAATTGATAGCAATATGTAGATCAAAGTTAATTGCAATATTTCATGTTCCCACGTAACTTGTTATTATTAATGCGCAGCTATGAATTAATATACAATGAATCAATTCTCACATATTACTATTAATTCTGTAATAAAAACTAGTGACACGGGCTTTGTCTTGGGAGGATAAGGTATCCACCAACCGTTATTGTGAGGTTTTGCTTACTAAAGTTGTGCGTATAAACAAGTATGCATGTTCATATAAAATGGTAGAATAGAGACGCGGAGATTCTCAATACAGCCTAAATGAAAAGATGTCAGCCGGTAACCAGTCGCGGAAAGAAAAATTTATATTTATATATTTTATAATATATATATATATATATATGGCTTTTTTTGTGACGGTACGCACCGGTACGGCGTACCGGCACCTTTTTTGAATAATTAATCCGTAGATTATCTAGAATCTTTCTTATTAAATTTGTAAGTTTTCTAAAAACTTAAGCGATATTCTATTATAATATTATTGTGTAGAATAAAATTATAGTGAATACCTATTTTATTTCATGGCAAGTATAGTTGTTATATGGTAAGCATTGAAATCAATTGTAGATAAACTTTACGTACACAACAAATGTAAGGCATCTAAAAATAAACAACTACGAGCTAGTACACAATACAATTTATTATGCAACATATACCGAATTATTTTGTGACAAACTGGCGACTGTAATTAATACTCATGACCACTAGGGTGGCCCACTTTTCAATTTTTTTTTAAAAGTATAGGTTATCGTAGTTTTTCCCATTATTTGGCACTATACTAGCACATTGGTACCATTTTTACAAAAATTGATCAATATTTAGGGGTCTCGCATCGACCTTGAAATTACGAGTTTTTTTTTTTAAATGCGTACTTTTTAACTTTTTACTGAATCAAGATAAATCATTAAGTAGGGATGTTTTCTGAATCCTCTTGATGAGAGAAGTCGTTTGGTGTGCCTTCCAATGTCATACGACTAACAGTTTAAAAGTTGTGCCTGTATACAGGTAATACCAATGTGCTTGTATAGTGCCAAATAATGGGAAAAACCACGATCATCTATACTTTTCAAAAAATCAGCAAATAGCAGACAAATAAGGAAGAAAGAAACGATAACTTAAACAATCACTTTTGCATTGTATTGACCACTATCACACGTCACTGGCTGCAACGTTGTCCCTCTGTGCTATGTCATCGTGGCGAGTGATGACTTCTTGAAGTCGCCGAGCTCTTTCCGGTTTTTTCCACCACTTGCAGAAGATCCTGCAGCTGTGCCTCGTCCTTTGTGACCGTGTTCGCATGGTCTTGTATCAGTTGGACTCCTCTTTCAGCGACGTCATTGGTGACCTGGAGATTAGAGATCACATCCTTCAGACGACAAAAGTCCTCGTTCTCGTCCCACTTATCAGTTGGCAGGGTGAGCCACGAAGACCCATACATCTTCAGACCTGCAAATAAGAACCAGGAGGACTCGTCGATCAGGTCGGGGAGTAGCGTCATCTCGTCGACTGAGACGTTCTCGTATGTGAAGTCTTTGGGTACAGGGAGGTGGGACAGCTTCTCTGCCATCTGTTGCTTCACAGTGCCATCCACCTTGTTGCTGCATAGAGCGAAGATGACGGTCTGAGGCCTCAGATACCAGAAGTGCCGCCTCATCACTGCCAGTGACGCTTCTGCCACCTCGCGGTCCACTGCCCTATACCTCAGAAAACGCTGGTATAGTACCAGGTCATTCAACGGCGCATCAGCTGCTACAGGGGCCGCCAACCAAGCTGGTACGTACAGAAGAGCGATGAACACCACGATCCTGTGCAGTTTGTCGACCAGCTCGGCGTCGAGCTCCAGCTGCCTACTGAACATCAGAAGTTTTGTGTAGTAGATGACCTGAAACAGAATAGGCACCATTGTAAGTAAGACAGGTTTATTGTTACCAATTACTTTGTTTGCGTTATAATGAAATGTTTATCTTTGAATAACATTTAAACTTATCTCTAGATTATTTTTGTTTGAAAATACTAACTTTAGCCATCCATCTTGCGTGGTGGTAGGCTCCTGGGCGCATGAGGTGAATGCCACGGCGTGGTTGTGTCCCGAGTACCAGGAGCATGATCTCTGCCACTTCCCGGTAATCGTCTATGACGAAACCAGAAGCTGTGCTCAGGAAGCTGACCGCCGCGTCCAGGAGTTCTATTAGCACGTACTCTCCGCCAGATTCTCGACCTGCAGCTTGCAGTAGGTCGAGAGATCGAGCTCGTCCCATCTTCAAAAATAATAAACAAGAAAATTGTGTGAGAAAACTGAAGTTCCGGTTTGGCTTGCTGTTTTATAAACTAGTGGAATATCATGTGTGTCCTAACTTTACCTTGCACAAAAAATGAACTAACCTTCTCTTCAACTGCTGAAACAAAGGATCAGTTGGTGCCGTAGTCCTTCCAGGGTGACGGCTACTGCCCCCACGATAAACTCTAGGACGTGATGACGGCATCCCAGCTGGAGTAGCGGTAGCCCGAGCATGTTTTCCAGCCGGACAACTGCACCCTGCACCCTCCCCGTGTTGGTGGAAGTGGTGTCGAAGTGGTGTCGAAGCAGAGTCCGATGACGCTCTCCTCACATCCCCAATCTTCGAAAGCATGTATGGTTGCCCGCGCCTGCGACAGTCCGGTGCCGTCAGCAACAGCTGGGACTGACAGCAACTTTCCTTCTGTGCAATGAGGAGCCCCGGAGATGAGAATTGCTGGGCGGTGCTCCGCCGTTCCAAGGAAGTTCTGAAACACATGCCATATATTTCAATTTCATGGTTGTAAAGTAACCTATTTTTGTTCACATTCAGTTCTCTCTTTAATTGACATTATGCTTCATGAATCTCATTACTAAATTGATAGCTATGAAAACTTAATCAACTGACCTTGACCATTTTGCCATCCCAGTGGACAACAGTGTGCCTCGGTGGCGTGAAGGAGTCCTTCACAGCCATCGCCACTTCACGGCGATGTGACACTCTTCCCCGGCGAGCCGTTTCTTTCGAGATGCTGAACTGATTGAGGTCTGCTGGTGGATCCGCCGAATGTGTGATAGCAGCCACAATGCTTACTACCTATGTAGAGAATGGAAAGTGGAAAGGAAACTGTCAAGAATACATGTGGGTTACGGGACACTTTAAAACTGACGCTATCGATGAATACTATACACAATACGCACCTGATTATTGGACATGCGGAAACGATCAGCCACTTCCATGACAGCAGGTGCATTAAGGATGCGGCGAGGAAGATTGACACACACACTTGGCTCTTTCGGCAGGGGGAACGCTAGTTCTGTCTCCGACTCTCCTGACATGCCAGTATCATCATTCTCCATGGCCTCATCTCCGGTTTCGTATGCACACTTTGAGGTTTGCGGCTCCTGGCGAGGACGTTTTCTTCCTTCCTGTAGCTTTCTTTTTACAGCGAAAACTTTATCGTTCCCGCTCATCGTCGCCACCCGAGGACCACGTTGATCGAGGTAGAAGTCAATGTCTTCTTTCTTGTCCTTGTCGGACAGCAGTCGATTCTTCTTTATATCTTCGACAGCGTCAGATGCTCCGATATCCCACAGCTTGTCCACACTGTCCGAAAACTTCTGCCGTTTTCCTCCGGCGTCAGTTTCTCGTTTTCTGCTCTTTTGGAGTAAGTGCCACTCTTTCCACAATGCCTCTAGCTTCCGTTCGCAGTTGAGCTTTGTGATTGTTTTAATGCGGGCCATGTTCCAAAACTTTAAGACGTTGTTTACGGTTTCTTTGAATGCGTCTTTCCTGTTAGCAGTGTACTGGATAACACTGAAGAAGTATTGCAAAACCTGCCGTGTTGTTGGCAATTTGCTACCACTGATGGAGGACGACGGTTGGCCAACTAAAAAAATTTCCGAGGCCGATCTTAGAGAAGGTAGCGATGTTATTTTCGCCTTTCTTTTTGATGACTCTCTATTTGTAGCTTCCATGACTCCAGATTCCTGGGATCTTGGGATCATTGCTCTAGTAAATTTGACCATGAGAAAAAGTAAATTTGAGTTTGGGTTTTGTTCATCCGCTAGACGTTATGCAATTTTTTTGCGTATACGTTCTTGTACAAACCAATTTTTTTAAATTACAAATTTAGTTATTTTAAGTTTAGTTGGTAATTCCATATTTAACAATTATTTTTATTTTTTGTTAAGCTTCAATGTTTTGATAATTAAAATTTTATTAAAATGTATATTTTTTTAATATAAAATTATCAGGATTGGACTATGTTCCATTGATCTCGGCCAGGTTTGATAAATTGGCCAGATAATTACTTGTGTGGTTTTAAGTAATCCACCATGACTCTAGAATTGAAAAGTTTAGTTAAGTTTAAACTTACTTTTACTTACTTTAACTTACCTACTTTTACTTACTCTTCCTTACTTTTACTAAGTTTAAAGCACTTACTTTTACTTACTTTCATTGTACTATATTTACTTACTTTTACTCACTTTTACCATACTATATTTACTAACTTTTACTTATTTTGTATTTTTTCAGGTAGTCAATAATCAATAATGGATCCTAATATTGATGAAGTTGGAGAGAAAAGTGAGGGTGTTAAAAGGGGTTACTTTTGTGGTCAATGCAAGAACAAATATTCAAAGAAGCAAAACTGGGAGGAACATTTTAATTCCAAAAAAAATATTTGTTACAATACAAGAGGTCCCAGAGTTTGGGCCCACAGCTTAGATATTGCAGTAAAGAAATACCAGGATGAAGTGCAGCAAAGAGATACGGCAAAGCAGTCATTTAGTTTGTTCACAAAATGTGCTAATGCTAGACCTCAGAAAAATGAACCAACTTCATCAACTGCTAATCTAGAAAATGAAACTTTTTCACTAGATGTTTCACAGACTGAAGAAAGTGCTTCTCCTCCACCTAAGAAACAAAAGGTAAGTGAGGAATCTGCGCATCAGACTAACAAAACTGCTTTAGAGGAATTTGAAAATGCTCAAATCCAGAAGACATTGAATGCAATTTTGCGCCTAACAAAAGAAACTCACCAAGCTGTTGTGGTTAATAAAGAGAAGAGTCAAAATATGCCTTCAAGTTCAAGTGTTGCATCCAAATCTAATAAAGCAAAAAGCAACAAATTTGACATTTCCATAGCCCATTTAAGCAAGTGTAAATCAATACAAGAAATCCTGAACAATGATTTGATCAAATCTACATTCAAATTGGTGGAAAAGAAGGATCTAGGGCATGCTGATGATTCATTTTCAGTACCAAGTGATATAATGGAAAACATTGCAAATAGTGACACTAATATGCCTGATGTAGATATAGCTGTTGAGGATGAAGATGATGATAATCAAGAAGATATTGATGATGCTTCTGATGATAAAATGTTTACATTATATTGCATAGCTTGCACAGACCCCAAAGCATGTGCTTCAGACAAACATTCTGACATAAAAGGTTACTTCAATGTTAAAGATTTAACCTATGTATGCAAACAAGGAGAAAATCAAGAGAGAGGGTTTAGAAATCTGAAAACCCACCTGAAGAGACATTTAATTAAACTTCAGCATCATCAAAGAGCTGCTGTTTATGAAGTGATGAAAACATCTTCTCGGAACACTACTAAACGCATAGAAGACTTATGTGGCAACATCTTATATTACATAATGAAAACAAACACTGCATGGGCTCTATATCCAGTACTTCTAGTTGTATTACATAGGTCAGGTTGTGAGGTTGGAAATTTGAATCATAGCACACATGCGTGCGAGACAATTTGTGAGCTATTAGATAATCAACTTAAAGAACAAACTGTAAAGTGGTTCTTAGAACAAACTTCAGTAACAATAACAGCTGACATTGGAACAATTTTGGGATTAAGCATGCTAGTTGTATTAGTTATGAGTGAAGAAGATAAGACTGTAAAACTTGCTGGGATAAATTTAGTACGCAGCAAATTGGGAGTTTATTTGGCCAATGAAATTTTTGATGTGTTGAAGTCTCCTAATCACTTGAAACTATCTGAAGAAGCAATTAAATCCAAGGTATCTGGAATGGTTGGAGATGGGGCTTTTTGTAAGGACAACGAGCCATTTAAAAACGAAATGAAAAAGTTGTTTGGAGAAAATTTCAAATTTCGATGGGACTTAATGCATCTTGTGAACACAGCCCACGTTGATGCATTGAAGAAAATCTGTAAACTAAGTGAGCTTTTAGACTTTATTCAGAATCACTCTTCAAATCTGAGATCAGGCCTTGACTATACCAATATGGTTCTTGACAATATCATTGGTTTTAAGAGACCAAAACTCAAATCTGATACTCGCATGGTTAATTACGAATTTGATCAATTTGACAGATTTGTGGAAAATTATGTTTTTTTTGATCATCCACAAGAGAAAGAAATTAGTGCCAAGTTCTATGTATTGATTTCCTATGTAACAAAGATTATGTTGCAAGTAGCTCAAAAAACCATAGTTAGTGCAGAATTTGTAGAAAATATATTTTATAAAGAAGGAGGGAAAACTGTTATGTTAAGAGTGATGGAAACAATTTCCAAATTAGCTAATGGAGGAAATGCAAATGATGTAGTTTCTGAATTTAAGCACGATACTACAGGGCAGCAAAAGGAACTAACAGCTGAGGATTACATCCTAAATGAAGTTTACAAATACATCAAGAAACGTTCTGATTACTACCAGGTTGCTGAAGTTGCTAGACCATCCAGAACCAGATCTGAAAGTAGTTTTACAAAAGACTCAGTGATAAATTGGCTGACAGAATATATAGAACAGCTGTGGAAAGGAATCAGAGAGAGATTAAAGCATTTTGATAAAGATGGATCAACTGCCTGGAGTGAAGCACCAGCTGAAGGGACATTCTCCATTCTTGGTTACATTGTTGAACACAAAGGATCCATTAAGCCATCTCATTTGACTAAGCTGTGCAGAATTGTGAAGGAGGGTCCAGCTCCAGGCACTAGATCTGCTGTAATGATATCACACAAAGCCATTGATCAGTGGCCAAGCATACATGGCGGTAAATTCACAACAAATGCCTACATGCAAGGTCTAACATCGTCTACTGTTGCTGCTGCAATGAATAAATAAACTTAAGGTGAGTTATAAACTGTACATTATTGTATTATTATGTTTAGCTAAAACAATTTGTAATTGGTATGTCGTCAATTCAAGAGTTTACTATCATTAACCTATCTAGTGGTATAAGGGGAAAAAAAGTAAATTCAGAGCTGTGCTCCAGTAAATGTTTTCAAATCTGGACTCATGGTAGCTTCAAGAGTTCTTCCAGTTATGGTTGCCATCGATTTGTCCATGACAAAGGATGAGGAACTCAGACAGAATTTCAAAATGTTATGATCTGCAAAAAAAGAAATAGGTTAGGTACCTGGCACAGGCATAGTGCATTTTCTAATTACCTATATACATTATACATTCCGCCCGGGTATGGTGACTCATTTTTTTGAAAAGTATAGGTGATCGTGGTTTTTTCCCATTATTTGGCACTATACTAGCACATTGGTATTACCTGTATACAGGCACAACCTTTAAACCGTTAGTCGTATGACATTGGCAGGCACACCAAACGACTTCTCTCATTAAGAGGATTCAGAAAACATCCCTAATTAATGATTTATCTTGATTCAGTAAAAAGTTAAAAAGTACGCATTTTAAAAAAAAAACTAGTAATTTCAAGGTCGATGCGAGACCCCTAAATATTGATCAATTTTTGTAAAAATGGTACCGATGTGCTAGTACAGTGCCAAATAATGGGAAAAACCACGATCACCTATACTTTTCAAAAAAAATTGAAAAGTGGGCCACCCTAATGACCACTCATGATCCTAACAAATACGTGGTCATGGTTACTCCGAAAGCGCCACTCAGCAGTTGACACTAACAGCAAGGAATGAAGTCGACATATTGAAGCAGATGAGAACTTGATAAAACTTTGGAATTTTCTATAAAACGGTAAGTTAATGTTATGATATATACAGGGGTTCGACAAAATAATATGAACACCCGCCGATTTCACCCGTTATCTTTACGGACTGCTCAGACACAAAGTAAACGGTCAAATGACTGGCAAACCTATTTAAATGCGTAACAGAGAGTGTATGCGTCATGTTATAACCCTCACGTTGTTTTTACAGATCTGAGTGAATTATGAATTAGCAGTTATGAAAGACCTGTCAGACTTCCAAAGAGGGCAAATTGTCGGAGCGCGGATGGCTGGTGCATCGGTGACGAAAACCGCTCAGATGTTCAATGTATCCAGAGGAACTGTCTCTATGGTCATGTCTGCATACCAAAACCATGGAAAGACAAGCACCGACAAATGCAATAGTGGACGCAAGAAGAAGCTGTGTGATCGAGACCGCCGGGTGCTAAAGCGCATTGTGACAAAGAACCATAAGACCACAGCTCCAAAAGTGACTGCAGAGCTTAACCAGCATCTTGCAAGCCCGGTATCGACCAGAACTGTACGTCGCGAGCTCCATGGAGCTGGATACCATGGGAGGGCTGCAATTGCCAAACCCTTTCTTTCGCACATCAACATTGAGCGGCGCAGAAAATGGTGTAATGACCATAAGAATTGGTCAATGGACCGGTGGAAGAATGTAGTCTACTCCGACGAATCCTCCTTTACGCTATTTCCATGTTCCGGTCGAGTTTATGTCTGGAGACAGCCTAAAGATGCTTATGACCCCGACTGCCTGACTCCAACCGTTAAGCATGGAGGCGGATCTGTGATGGTTTGGGCAGCAATATCGTGGAATACTCTTGGCTCAGCTGTAGTACTGCATGGTAGGGTTAACGCCCAGGTCTATCTGTCAATATTGGCTGACCAGGTCCATCCCATGGTCCAAACGCTGTTTCCCAATGGCGGCGCCGTCTTCCAGGGTGATAATGCACCAATCCACACCGCTGGGGTCGTTAAAAACTGGTTTGAAGAGCATGTTAGTGACGTAGAACGCTTGGATTGGCCTCCACAATCCCCGGATCTTAACATTATCGAGCATCTGTGGTGTCAGTTGGAGCAGCAGGTCAGAAGCCGATTCCCACCGCCGGCGTCTTTGGCGGAACTGGAGCAGGGTTTGCTCGAAGAATGGCTCAGGATTCCTCTAGCCACTGTCCAAAAGCTGTATGAATCAATTCCCCGACGCATTGCAGCTGTTATTGCCGCTAAAGGAGGACCAACTCCATATTAAGAATAAAAACCGCCATTTATCAAGGTGTTCATATTATTTTGTCCATATATGATGCGTATGCCTAGTTACGCCACTGCAACATTACTGTGTTCTTAAAAGTTCTAAATATTAAAATTAAGTCTACTGTACGTTATTTTATCATAGTTTTGCCTCATTACGTAATAAATGATTGACTCACGCTAAGGATTCTATCCAGTGATGATAAGCTTTGTTGGTGTTAAAAAAAAAGGTTGGGTAGAAATAACCACATATATTTCCAAATAAAATATAAACAAAATAAATATAGAATAAAAATAACAACCCTCGTTTCTAACCAACTAGTGAAGTTGGGTTTCCCAAATTAACAAAAAGAAGAAAGAAAAAAGTTTCTGAGACAAAGAAAAACGAGCTCTTTGTTAATCTTCGAAAATTTTTGACTGCTGAATGAAGTGGGCTAGTTTTTTCATAAAACAATTCTCGTGGTTCGCCAACTAACCGGGCAACTTAAAGTCAACCTTTAAACCTCACAACCTTTAAACCTCATCAATAACCACTGCAATTAAACAAAACCCTGTTTAACTAAATAGAGGCCTATCAGAACTAGGTGTAAGTAATTTAATTAAAATATAACTAAGGTAAGAGAAAAAACTAGGTACCTAGAAAAAACTCGAACCGGGCTACAACTGCCCTAACTAAATAATTAAATGGCTGTTATAGCCCCTATTAAAATTTAAAGGCAATATAACCATAACTTAACTTTAGTAAAAACCTTCAAAACCTTAAACCTTAAACCTTTAAAAACAAAAACTGAAGGGCAATACAGCCCTAGCCTAACTTAAACTGCAAAACCTAGGTCTGGGAAGTAGCCCCTATAAATAAATAACTTAGTGTGTTAAATAGTAACTTAAAACTTAAATAAAATTCAAATCTGGAAACTAAATGAAACTTATGGATTAGTTAGAAACAGAAAGGGTAACGTTCAACTGGCAACTTCATTTTTGGTAAGTCTAAATTGATTTTAATGAATTTAACTTGACCATAGTTAGTAATCCGGCTGCTGACCAAATTTTAACCTTAAAACCACTGCAACCTACAGTGAAAAAGTCTGTAGCTATGTTGACAGTGTCTAAATGGGCCATTATTATTTCTATAATTACTGTGTCTATTTAAAGTAAACTTAGCCTTAATATGGCACCTAAATAAAAATCTCTCTCAAAAAATAAAAAAAAAATTTCAATAAATTTTTCAATAGTTGGGACTGACTGAGCACTTGTACGAATGCATCTCGTCAAATGTATATTCATTTGCATAATTAATTTTTAAGAAACTCTTTCTATAGTCCCCATACATAAAGTTAATTAACTATAGGCTTATATAAAAAAAATTATTTCCGACTCAACAGGTACAAACATTATACAAATGGTTCATATAAATCTGCTTCGCTTATAATACCCTCTCCATGGTTCAAATTCCAGCTTAATCCGACCACTTCATAACCTTCCCTTAAAATGCGACAAAGATATTCGTTTTGCTTATAGAATCCCTTTTTTATAATAGTTTCCCTTCCAAGTAAAACCATTTTTGAATGACTTATACCACCTTTAAACACGCCAGCCCGACGCCCTTAAGCTTTAATTTCTGAAAACCCATCAACGAGAAAATCTCTCAGCCTACAAATTATACTACAACTTTCATTGGTTGACCCCGTAAGCTCTCCATTCCAATTCCTTCAATTCATTTAAATTTTATGAAATACTTCGCCCGAGTCCTGACGAAACGTATTCTTATTAGTACGTAGGCTCGAGACCCCTCCTTAAGGTAGATGGACTTCGAAATTCTTCGTTTTCCACCTCCGGAAGTTATAAAAGATGGAGGAGCCTCGATTGGACGTTCTTTGTAATAATAGTCCCTGGTAGAGAAATTACGAGTAACTTACAGTATACTAAGTTACTAACCATAAAATTATGTTTTAGTTTCATAGGTACCAATTTCCTCCACCAGTTGAGGAGGAGAGTGCAGACACCACTCGACCAGGGAAGTATTCCAGGGGGAACGTTAGGCAGAAGACAGGGAGTGCTGGAACTCCAGTTTCTTCCGTCACTGTCCTCTTTAGCCGATCTTTCTCACCGTCTCATTTACCCTGCGAGCAGTCCAGCATGCTCTCAAATACACACTTCTCTCTCTATTCTTCACTACACATACATACATTTCACACACTACACAATCTTTTCAAAATGCATAAAAAAAAAATAGATAAATAATATGGCATCATGGGCCTTAGAGACTTTGATTTTGGCTCTCTCATTACTGGAGAGGGGGAAGAGGTTGCGGGCACTCGCCCTTCCCTCGCCCTTTCTTCCTACATAATTTAATTTTATGCTTCTCACTTGTAAAATTATAACAAATTATAACAAATTATAATTAATTCCTTGGTTTGCGTAAACGCATCATTTTTTTTTTAATTTTCAAAAAAAAATCAAATCGGTTAAAAATACCTGAATTAACAAACTAATTCATTAATAATTTCATAAGTAACCTTTATATTTTTCTTGTCTGTTCCAACCTAATAGCGAGTAGATAACTTTATTACTTAAAATATAGTTACAAATATAAACTAATGTGAACTAGTGACATTAATTTTGTGCCGTGAAGATTTAGCCGTGACACGCCCTATAGTGCATACCAGTGTAGTGAAAGTGAGAGAAACTATAGGGTAGCTTTCCTGCGAGTTATCTGACGAGTGAAGGAGTGATACCTTCCGAACTCGAAAGCAGAAATTCTTTCGACTGGGACCCATCCGGATTAGCGTGTTTCAGGATGATTTATGTCCATTCAAGTGAGCGGGAATTGGACCCCACGTGGCAATAATGCACCAAGTCTCATTATACAAGTTAATTTTATTGATATATTTATCCAAAAACTAACTAGCAGCTCCCTCCGAATGCAGAAATACAAATTACAAATCCATTCATAGTCCAATATAATTTATTCATCAGTACTAAGTTCGAGGTTGTGGAGGATGAACGTGCGTTTGGAATGGGTGACAATTTTGGATTAGGGCCAGGATTTGTTACATATTGTGCTTAAGGTTATAATAACATACAGATCAGAGTAAAAAACAGCAATATAACATAATTACCACACTTTACACAACTCAGGTTGTGTAAATTATGATAATTATAAATAGTAAACGTAAGCTGTAGAGTATCATCTCTCTCATGAACGAGATGAGGAGACTTTGTAAATTATATCAGACTGGGATATAATTTAAATTGACGTTTCTCGTGGGTAATTTGGTTCTTCCAAACGCTAGATTGCAAAAGTGAAAAAAAAATAACGCAAAAAAATGGGCGGAGTTTCAAATCTTGTTATAAACATTCTTTGTTCATGCAATAGTCATACCGACGTTTGATGTAATTAAAACTGTTCATATTGGTTGAGGTTCATATAAAAATAAATTGAATAGTTATTTATTCTAAGACTTAATATGGAAATCAAGACGTGTTACAGATTTAGTTGTTTGAAAATGTCGTTTAAAATTCCATTTAATTAACTTAAATTTTGTAATAAATAGAAACGGTGAAAATAACTTAACTTAAAATTATATCGGTGCTACTGTAGTATGCGGTCTACCTACGATTCGGCGGTCTACCTTTTAATTATAGCTTCTTATCTTGTTTACTAATTGTTTGTTTACATCCCATTGTCAATCGCCCTTGACGATTGGTTAGGTTTAGTCATGGTATTTTCGTTAGTTTTAACGAAAATATCATGATTAAACCTAACCAATCGTAGGTAGACCACATACTACAGTAGCACCATTATATCATTACTATTTAATGTACAAAGAAAAGTCACAGAGAGGCTGGTTACAATTAAATCTTTGTCGTTAGCTACGAATCCACTGGCTCCGGGTTCGAATCGTGGCGATGGCAGACGGCGCTCAGCTCACCCAGCTGTTCATCCTTTCATACAAAAAATTGGTTGGTAGATATATAGGTATCCCGAGTAGCCTAGTGGCTGCTGATCGAGTCTGGGCAAGGACTTTGTAATTTCTGACTTCCCTGGAGGATCGTGGTTGGGATTCCACGTTAAGCTGTAGGTCTAAGTTAGGCAACAAGCTTGACCTTCGCCAGAATAAACAATTCGTGGGGAAGCAAAACTAAGGTGAACTAATGAATAAACATGAAAATTACTATGATCATTCATTTATCTGTAATGACGTGAACACCGATAGGTGGCGTTGGTGCAGATCAGAGCTAAGGTTTTTTGGTGCTTTTCTGTTGACGGGAATACCTAACCGCCCGCCACCAAACTGTTTATGTATTTTTGCTCTCGTCATTTTCGTTTAAACTAACGAAAATATCACAACTTAACCTAACCAATCATCAAGGGCGTACAGTTGACCTAACCGGGCATTGAATTAACCTAACAGGTTAATATAACGGAAAATGCCCGGTTAGGTCAATTGTACACCTTTGATAATTAATTGGTTAGGTTAAGTTGTGATATTTTCGTTAGTTTAAACGAAAATGACGAGAGCAAAAATACATAATAAACAGTTTGGTAGTCCCGATAATACGTAAGTACCGAATTTATTAATCATTTAAATGAAATTAGTTAATATGTAAGCGATAATCAGTTAGTAGGGGGCCAAAATGTCTTTGTCATCTAAAATCGCAGAAAAAACGTCGCTGCTTTCAGTACGTTGTCGCCACATGAATTCCGCAAGATACGAGACCAGATGATGGCGGGTGGTTGGGTATTCCCGTTAAGAAGGACAAGACTTCGTGTGATAATTAAAATTATTTGTTTGTATAAACTGACCAGCGACAGACCAGGCTAATTTCTGACCAGTCAGGAGGGATGAAATATTTATAGTTTTTACCCATGTACCCAATAATGAATGTATATGGTTGTGCCAAGGAAAACTAATGAACTGTAACTCTAAAAAAACTATATAGGGCTATGGGTTGATTGTCTGATACCCTCATCCGTTGGAAATTTCCAGCAGATTTCAGTGGAGAGTTAACGACAAAAGCCCTATGTTTTTTTGTTAGAGAGTTATGTATATGTAGGTCTTCAAAGGACCTCTGTTTATTTGTTTTCGGTATTTGCGCTGCCTAATGGTAAATAAAGGAACTGCCTTACTTATTATTTCGTTGGGCCTTGCTTCTGTTTCGATGTAGGGCGCGACGATCTTTTTCGATGTAGGGCCGTGGTACGATGGAGCTACACAATAAGTTGACTCGATGTAACTAATATAGGCAGTCACTATTTAAACACCTGAAGGAACAGGCCTATCCTTCTTATAGTTAAGTTTTATATCAAGAGGATTTCACTCAGAACTTATAGGAAGATAAAGGACATCTTCCTTGCTTAAAGCATCGCTGTAACATAAGCAGCTCCGAGCGAGCTGATATAATATAATCTTCGTATTTTTATTATTTGCTGATTTCGCAAAGTTCGTTGACTCTTCTCTCGATGTAATTTTCATGAGTCGGTAGTGGAAAATTTTGAACACGAAATAATAAATTTGGTTTTCTTGTTTAACAACAAGAAAACCAATGCCTACATATGGGATGCCTACATTTGGGTTTTATGTACGTATACCTTTGGTAACCTTTGGCAATTATTTCATTCCCAATAGGCTATGTCGCCAATCCAGAGGCAATTTTGTAGATATTTAATTCAATTAATTAATAATTTATATTTAATTAAGAAGTAAAGGTACCACATACGATACCATGTTGTTAGCGTGTATAGTTTTTCCATAGTAACAATGTTAGGCATGAAATGAAGCGTCCATTATTAACCTAATTCACACACTCCAATTTTTATTCACTCACGACCCGATAGAACACGAAAGCTATTCCAATCACTCCGAACCATGTACCTCACGCAAACTTATGAAAATAACTAAGAAACGCCAAGAAAAAGATTTTATTTTGGCAACAAGAGGTCAAAGAAAAGGGAAGACCATAGCGTCGGGTCAGACACTTCTCACCGGTGATAAAAATTTGTGCCGAAATAATCTTTTAGGTTTCTTATTCAAATCCCGAGCTCCACTAGAATTGATCCCAATAATCTTTGACTGCTCTTGCCTGTTTCGAAGTCTCTACACTCCCAGGTCGCATCTGGCGGATGTTGGTTATAGCCGTCTGGGGAGGCTGGTCGCAGAACTTTATCAAATAGCATGCCAACATAACACCAGTTCTTCCTCTACCCATTCGACAATGAACGCAGACGGCCTGAAACGAAGAAAGAGAAGCGAGGAGGTTATTTATAAGGAAATGGAGTGCGTTGTTAAGTTGACCTTGGAGATAAGATCAGTTTAAATGTGGAAAAGAAGAATGTTAAGTAGAACTTGAGTTTAAATTTCTTCTTAAATGTAATTTAAAGCAGTCTTATTCATACATGTCTTTCAGTTATGGTTTGTTGCCAAATTATTTACAACTTAAACTGTCCTTACTTTTACTCGTGTGTGATTACAGTTTAAATGATGCGACACTCCAAAATTACTCTGACAATATCCGAATACAGTTACTGTAGTTAGTTCACACTCGCATTACAACTTCCTAAAACTCCAAAAGCATTTTTGACAAAATATTTTGGCAAGGCAAATAGTAAATTTTGAATAGAGTCTGTTGAGTGACGTGTGTGAACCCTGACAGTGAATAATCATATCAGCCACAAATACTATAAGACATATCTACTTGATCAAAGTGCCTTTCTTGACAGTGAAATTTTGTTACCCCAAACCCCTCCTAAGTGGGGAAGGGCACTCGGCCCCTCGTGAAAGATTTTTGCCCAGACATTGACCAAAACAAATGATCGACACGCGTTACGGGAGTTACGTTTACATAGGGTTACATTAGTTTGATTTTTTGGGAGGGGTTGTTTTACCTCATTCGTAACATCTAAGGTCATAACGGAGGGGGACCTACAGCTTCGCATGGATTCCAAGTCACGGGTTGCTACATCTGGATATAAAGGAAGGTGACCTATCCAACAACTTCCCACACTCAGCATCGCTTAACTTCACTGACCTATCGGAAAGCGGCATTACGACGTAGCACGGGTCAGTTTGTTTTGCTTAGGGTATAGGTTAGATTTGGTACAATACATTGCCATATCGCCAGGTATGTTAGTTCTGTAGCCTCTAAATTAGAGAAGACTCGAAATCCCAAATAATTAATGTCAAAAGTTTCCTATAATGTTATATTTAGACTATATAGAAAATATAAAAAGTAATTTTTTCAATAAAATTCATACCTTCTTTTCATCACGAGCCTTGGTGCAAATATCAATAAATTTCCGAATTTGGTGAACTGAAGGAGCATGAAAATTTTCCACGACAATAAGATGGTGGTCCATCATGGATCTCACACTTTGGTGAGGCATTTTCTCTCTGCTCAAAGTCACCAAATGCCCTACTCCTTGCTCTCTGGGGGTTATCGATAGTAATACATTAACATTAACACACCAGTAACATCTATAATTATCGAAATCACACCCTCTAAAACCGAACCAAACGATTGTCCATCGACGTTGCCAACCTTCACTGTTGAAAATTCTTTAAAATTAATTTGAAAATTCCCCGAAATTTGAAAATGTTAATTAAAATATGATAACTATTGTCAAAGTAATTTTTATTTAAATATTTCTAATATGACTTTTTTCGTCATATGGGTACATTGCCTTTAGGAATTTAGGATAATCTGATTTTCCCCTTTAATGAATTTTTCCTAAATCTATGAAAACTCGTTAGACAGTTCTAAGTTAAAACTTGGCTGTCATATACACCCCAGAGGGAAACAAAGCTTTCTTGTCCAGAGGTATTTTAGACGTCAACTTTTCTGCGCTCGAGCTAATGATAAAATTTCATTCAAATCTTTCTGCTACAACGCAGGTAGCACTAGGTTTTGTAACCAAGCCCAGTCCTGGATTTAATGTTAGAACGTCTATCCAGAGGTCTCTAGGGCTCGAATCCTGAAAAAAAAAACTCCTGATTTAAGAATTACCTAAAGTGAAAGCAGAAACTCCTCTTCCATGTTTTACCTTTACCCAGCTTAATATTAGGTTAACCAAACATATCCTACAACCTAATTAACCTAATCCGGAGTAACTTAACCAGAAACAAATGGGGGGGAAAACCGTGTGAATGGCATGAAGAGAGAAGAGACCCATTCTTGCCAATTAACCCTTTAATGCCAGAATTTTTTGTAGGGTTAAGTTATGAATGCGTGTATTTGAAAGGTTACCAATATGTAGCGTCGTCCTTTTAGGGTTAAATTAGCAAGATACCATTGGGTATTCTAACTTGAAAAGAAAATTCTACTACTACAACGTTCTTAAACTGTGGGACTATCTTTGAAAACAATTTTACAACCTATTTGGACGTCAATTTTCTGTAGTTTTTATTAAAAAATTAATTCTCTCAACTCTTATAACTAAAACACTGTCAATTATTTTTTCTTTGTGAAACAGATGTTTTTTTGAATTAACCATTAAAGCAACAATCAGCCAGTGGCGGAGCGTGGGTCTCCAGCGCCCGGGGGCCATTGCTTCAATTTGCGTCCCCCTCCCTTCCCCGTCCTCGTAATAATAATAATAATAATAATAATTATTATTATTATTATTAATATACAGTACATTAAAACAATAAAAATGCCTTAAGCAACGTAATACTCCAGTATAGAATGCACAATATTTTTTTCACTTATAACAAAACTTTGTACAAATCGTAGCAAAAAAGGTCGATGCATCAAACACCTTGGAAATGAATGCAAGTTAGCAGGAAACGACAACAATGGTTAATAAGTTACGCATCTTCATCGCGCAATATTACGCTAAATACTTCAAAGGTCAAGGTCAAGGTTTCAAATATTAATGCAATATATAGCCAGGCCCGGGGTTCATGGCCCCTTATCGCCCTCCACTCGCTACGCCATTGCAATCAGCCTAGATAAAAATTTAAATACCCTTCAATTATGAAAACAATTCTTAACTGTACAGTTCTTACTTAAGATACAAAAGATTCGCTCTCGTTCGAGGCCACGCGCATGCGCAGAGCTTATCTTTGATAATCCAGGAAAAGTTCCAGGGAGGACTCTTGTTGTTGTCATACTGATCCATTGTACCTAAAATAAAAGATAAATAGGAAATAAAAGGTATCGCTTAAATTATTGTGCTCTAATTTTGCTCAGTAAACTAACCAGGCTTCCGTACGTAACCTATGACCAGTAGAACAAAGAACTGTTTGATCCTATTCAGAGAAACGCTTAAAATTTTAAGTTAATAAAATTTGAGTAGTGCAACGGGAGAAAAGGGATAAGCGACAAAATCGGCAAAATGCGTTTTCTGTTTGAAAAGACAGCTTTAATAATAATTTATTTTATGAGTGATCAGTGATTGTATTAATATTTCAGTTCTCAGTGACTGTAATAATAATTTATTCTATGAGTGATCAGTGATTGTATTAATAATTGATTTGATATAGGCTACTTTACTCAGCATTCAGCAAGACATCATAAGTTTCATAACCTGAGGATATTCTGTTCAATGGGAATTTTTAGAGAAATTAGCACACACACAAAGCATAGAAAGTCGATTTTTATAAAGTTTAAGTTATTAAAGACTTAATAATTTAAAATAGCAGGACTATAATATATAAACCCTAAATAGATGAGACGATGGAACACACACACACACACACACATATATAAATACTGAAATAAATCAATTGGCAAGAACCTCCGGCCGTAGGAAAAAACACTAAGCCGGAGGTTCCGGCCCTCCGGCCTCCGGCCAAAATCTGCCTCCGGTGCATCACTAACAGCTTATTCTTCCCTCTATCACCTCCAATTGGCAGAGGTATAATCACCAGACAATGATTGTAAGGTGGGGTGGGGTTAATTCAGAGCCATTCTCTGTGACCAATGGTGTCAGACATGGAGGGATACTATCCCCCTACTTATTCAATGTTTATATGGATAACACTGCGCAACACCAATTTTGCTGATTTAATTCTAACACCTGTTTTTAGGTAACTTTGGTGTGCTGATTTCAAAAATCACCTCAGTTTTTGCCTATCACGTCAGGTTTTCGAGCAATCAAATACAGAGATATCGCATTTTGGCAGGGTTATGCCCAATTTTTTTTCTTTTCAAAAAATAAGTTTTTACATACTCAGAATCAGCATGGAAAAGTAAACAATTGTGCAGGGAGTGAACTTTAATATACAATGGTAATATTCAAAGCTGGGCACAAACCGTTAATCGTTAATTAACGAAGTTAACTTTTTCGTTAACGATTTAACTTTTAAGTTAACTTTGAAACTTTGAAAATCATTATCGGACTAATTAACTTCCGTTACATTTAACTTCCGTTAACTCAAGTCCGTTAACCCAAAAAATTCATAAGTAAACGTTTAAAAGTTTATATTATTTTCAGTGCTGAGCAGGTGCGCAATTAATCCGCCACTGTTAATAGTGATGAACGAATTTCCATTTCCGCAGTGCAAAATCAGGCGATATATTTGTTTCCGTCGCCACAATTTGTGTCTTACCAAATATGGTAGTTATTTATGGCATTGGTTTGAGCAAAACATGGTCGACTGTAAAATCAGGCGGAAAGATTTGCCATTTGAGTTGAATGTTTCAACTTCTTTCAAGAAATATCACGAGCATTTTAAGGCACTTTCAATAATATATATGTAACAATTACAGCAAATAACTACATTCGTTTCATTTGCAGTCTGTCTCTTGCGCAACATGTTTGTGCTAGTGAATATTTAAAAATAATCGTTGTCAAGTAAGTCATGTATATTTATAATATGTCTGTGAGTACCTTATTAGTAGTCTCCTTGATACATTTCAAGGACCATAAAACTGATCAGGTAAGATTTCAATTCTCATGTCACTTTGATGACATAAATTAAGTCAATTGATGTCTTACAATGGGAGCGTTTTCACCTTAACCCTTTATGTCCGATGAAAACTTTGATATGCTAATTTTCATGAAGGGCAACATGCATCTCATGGACAAAATGGAGAACGAGAAGAAGAGGGAAAATTAAATTATATATATATTGTGTTTTTCATTTTTTTTATAATAAAAGTTAACGTTAACGGTTTATCGGTAACTTCCGTTACATGTTTAACGGATTAACGGTTAACGAAGTTAACTTTTTGGTTAACGGATTAGCGGTTAACGAAGTTAACTTTTTGGTTAACGGTGCCCACCACTGGTAATATTGACACAAAGTGATTAAAAGTGTTTAAATAAGCAAAAAATGAATCCATGATCATGACGTCACGCTCACACCTGGGAAAATCACAGATACCCAAGATTTTAATATGTTGTACATGACCTTTAGATTTAATGCACAGATTTGCGTATTCCACAGATAAAATTTTAACAGCAAAACAGCTGTTAACAGGTCTAAAAAATCATCAATTTTGATAAGTGCCTTTCATGGATCACCCAAAATAGGCATATTGCATTGCACATTGCACGAAAACTTGATGTGATGGACAAAATCTAAGGTGATTTTGGAAATCAGCACATCAATATTATCCAGAAACAGGTCTTAGAATTAAATCACCAGCAAAGATATTTTTTTGTTGGGCAGTGTAATCTATCTGTTGTGCTGAACACCTGTAAAATAGGCTGTTATATTGGTACAAAGATTGTTAATCATCTGATGTATGCAGATGATCTAGTTCTTATTTCTCCATCTGTAAAAGGGCTCAGCACACTTTTGAAGGTGTGTGAAAGGTATGGGAAGGATAACGACATAAAATATAATCCTGATAAAAGTCATGTTATGATTATGAGGACCAAGGCCTACAAGTATATAAAATTCCCTGAATTTCAATTGAATCCAGACTAAGTATCTTGGCCACATATTAACGGATAGTCTTTCAGATGACTGATATTTTAAGGCAATGTAGACAATTATATGCTCAGGGAAATACTTTAGTTAGAAAATTTCATGTGCGTACATTAGATGTTAAGTTGATTTTGTTCAAAACTTTCTGTACTCCAATGTATACAGCTCATTTGTGGTGGAACTACAGGATGTGTAATTTGAGGAAATTATATGTTGCATATAATAATATTTTTAGGAGTATATGATGGACTCCAAGATTTGTAAATGGTACTCCTTCCAGTGTCAGTATGCTGTTTGTAGTCAATAAGGCGCCTAACTGTGCCAGTGTCATTCGCAATTTTGTATTTAGATTTATCACTAGGCTTGGTGAGTCATTCACTAAGATAATAGAAGCCATGGTTAGTGGACTGGTTTCCGATATATTTTATAAATCTCAAATCTGGAAGCATTGGCTTAGGAAATTGTATGTTCATCATACACTGATTCACTGGCCTACTTAGTCGGTGCTCCAGACAACTAGCTCTTAATCTTCTATGGACCTCTTGTATAATGTTTGTACCTGTCGAGTCTGAAATAAAGCGTTTGTTTGTTTGGAGGTGTTAGAGGGAAGAATAAGCTGTCTTTTCAAACAGGAAATGCACTTCGCCGATTTTGTCGCTTATACCCCTTATCCCGCTGTGCTACTCATTATGTTCGTTAGTTTTCATGATAGATTCCTTACATCCTTATAACACATGATTTCATAAAAAACAAGCGGTGCCTCATTCCCGTCTTCTTCCTCTGTGGATGTGGAAATTAATTTGTTTCTGTTTTCAGAACTAAGGTTACATTATATTTTTAGTCAGTCTTGCTCTGCGTAGATCAGTCCCTAAACCCAGAACCTTTTATACACGGTCTACAGACTCGACACCAGCTGTAGATATTTTCGATTCAAGTTTTTGCTTACGAATACAATAAACCTTAGGGAAGCGTTTCTTTCTCAGTGACCTTCCTTCTTCCTTTCACACCCTCATATCGACCTCAGCTTACCTCGTTTGCTATTCCAAACAGTTTTGTTCGGATATATCTGAATTACGCAGCGGAAGGGTTAAAGTTACAAAATTATTTATTATCTTTTAACTCTGCATAGAAGAAATTTATTTATTAAATTTTCGTCTTTACGACCTAAAAACCCTAAACTATCCTAGCATGGAAATTCTGATTATGGTACACGGGCCCCTTGGAAACCCACCGAGGGCGCATGGTGCCAGGTGCATATGGGTTTGCCGTTTGGGACCCGTAGTCTAAACTGTTTAGAAGTAACTCTCCGACAGTAGTTAATATCTCTCAGAACAAAAATCATTCAGCTTTCTTCTAATGTAAATGGGTTGCAATTTCAATACTGAAATAAAATGATAAATTTTAAATACCGAGGCCTGGCTCAGGACAGTCCGAGACGAGCCTGGTGTTTTTCTTTTTAATGCAGGACGGAGAGGCCAAGGGCGAACACCCACAAAAAATGCCCCCCCCCCCCTCCTATAAAAGAAGAGAGCCGAAATCACGGTCACCGAGACTCTTAAAAACTATGCCTTTTTTTAAATGCACCCCCCAAATATAGAAAGAAAAAGATATCCAAAGATACAAATACTTAATATTTTTTTCTTTTAATTTTGAAAGTATTGTGTAGTGCGTAAGATGCATGTATGTGTAGTGAGAAATAGCGAGAGAAGTGTGTTTGACAACATGCTGGACTGCTCACAGAATAGACGAGACACAGAAAAAGATCAGCTAAGGAGGACAGTGGCGAGAGAAATGGGAGTTCCAGTACTTTTAATGTCCTCCCCCCGCCCGGAGTACTTCCCTGGTCGATTGATGTTTACAACCTTCTCCTGTGACCGGCTATGTGAAATACCAACTCTCTCCTACATCTGGCCAGATCTAATGGGGCCACCAGCCTGATCTTCGTGTAAAGAGAAACCAACGCACTGAACACCTACAAGGATACCAATTCGTTGTGTATCACTGACATGGGCGTCGATTGTGGGGGAACGCAGGCAGTGGCGTATTAAGGGGGGGCCAGGGGGGAGCCAGGGCCCAGCTGTTTTAGGAGCCGATGTTTATAATAATATCAATGATAAATTTGGAATGCTCAACAATATCTCTCAACTAACTTCAGAGGAAGCATCAAAAGCAACAAAAAATATGGCTACTCCATTCATCACCTAAATGATTTTGACAGCTTCCCATTTGAGTTTTAGCATTTTGTAATGTTTGTCAAACAAAACGCTTTAGCTGACACTCGCCCATTAGTACTACTACAGGAAATTCACAAATTGAAGGTTGTTTTCCCAAATGCTTTCATTGCTTATCGCATTTATTTGTGTTTGATGATGTCAAATGCAACTGCGGAGCGTTCTTTTTCTCATTTGAGCATGATTAAAAATGTTAAACGTCAAATGCTAACCTAAAAGAAATTGCAAAGTCTGTCATTGTTATGCCTAGAAAAGAATATTTTGCAGAATTTAAATACTGAGCTTGTGATTGGAAAATTTAGTGATATGAAGCAGCTCAAAAAACTTTTGTATACTGGTGGTGGATGATTTTGTGACCAACTTTGGTAGATTAGTAGTGGACTTGTAGTTGTGTAATTGGTTTGGTGTAATTGTGTAGCAGCTTGGTATTTGTGTAAAACTTGCATTATTTGATTTAGAAATAAATGGTTTTATTAATTTACACGACTCGAAGATTTGTCTCGTTGGGGGACCCCACGAATATTTTGGCCCCTGGGCCCAAAAATCCTTAATACGGCACTGGACGCAGGGGACATGTCCCCCCCCCCCACTTTTTACAAGGGGGGGACAACCTACCAATTGCCCCTCCACCCCACTTTCATGGATGAATTGCTATAAATGCTAACTATTAATGGCACCTAATAAGACGTTATATGTCGTATTATATGCATATGCAAATGTAAAAGCAATATTATAAATTATTGTCATGAACACCAGAGCATATTTATCATGGAATTTAGCAGTCATTTATTTGTTTTATATTTCACGAACATATTTTGTTACCAGTTTATGCACATTGACCTCTGTTGTCTATAGGTAATAAAAGATTTATTTCGGTCAACATGTGTGTGATATTATGTTACATGAAAGGTTAAATATTATAAATATTTTGTATTGCGTTTCTTATTTCTGCAAAAAAAATGTTTAAATAAAGAAAAACATAAAATGATTAAATACAATTGAGTTTTTTTCAACATGCTGAGAAAAATACAAAAAACGAGTAAATGGTAAATTACGACATTGATATATTACACTCAACAGCTACTCAGAGTATTGTTTGATTCGCTGTTTGAAGGCGAAGTGTCCCCCCCCCCCCCCCCGCACTATTTTAGAGCAATCGACGCCCCTAATCACTGATATTAAGGTTCCACCAGTGTGTGTATGGACGATACACCTTACAAAATACTTCAACATTTGCGAATTTAGTACACGACATACACGATACACAACACAATTATAAGTGGCTATATGCGGATCCAGAATGGGGGGCAAGGGGCTTAATTTGGAGGCCCCATACATCCTGGCTAAATGAAATTAGATAAAACGTCTGAATGTTTACATCTCCGTTGCTTCAATTAAGCCCCATGACCCACCCACCCCTTGGATCTGCCTATGACAGTGGCACAGTATCAACTACATAGGATCATTGATATTGCCCATCTCTGCCAGTATTATAATGGGAGAGTTTATTTTATGCATAAAATATCGTACAGTCACTTACTTTAATTACTGAAAATTCAAGATAAAGTAAATTTTGGGCACTGACACAATACGTTAAAGAAGTCATTTTACCGGTCGTCAACAACAGTAATAATAAGTACAACTGTAAAATTATTTGAATTACAACAGAAATCAACAAAATCTTAAAAATCTGTCTTAAATCTGAATGAATGAAGAAAAGTTGGGATCAAAACGGTTTTATTTGCCGAAAGAACTTTTTTTTTTAATTACGTTGGCATAACTCCAGCTATTTGCGTTCTAAGGGGGAGAAAGATGTTATGATGACGTCAAACTGTGCCAATGGTGATGTCATCGTGTTAATGATGTCACGAATTGAATGGCGATTTTCAAAATGGAAGGCAAGAGGATTACCACTAATTCTGGACAAACTTCAATCGACACGACAGATTGTATATATACTCTTTTCGACCACTGGGTCGAATATGTACCGTTTCCCATACACGCACTCATACAAAACAAAAACAAACACTTTATTTCGCACTCAACAGGTACAAACATTATACAAGAGGTCCATAGAAGATTTAGAGATAGTTGTCTGGAGCACCGACTAAGTAGGCCAGTGAATCACTGTGTATACTTAACCCTACAAAAACTTCGGTCGTTAAGAGGTTAAAGATATTCTTCAATGCAGTTTAGTCTAAATTTCAAGGCAGTTAAACCAAAAGTCTAATTATACAATAAAGAATCCGTGTCAAAATAGTTCAATCTAACTCTAATAAAATTAACGAGTAATTGCTTTTCGAACTCTCCATCTGGTGAAATATTTTAGAACTAGAAAATCTCGACAAAGTAAACTTTTCTAAAGTAATCAATTTAGGGTGGCCCACTTTTCAATTTTTTTTTTAAAAGTATAGGTGATCGTGGTTTTTCCCATTATTTGGCACTATACTAACACATTGGTACCATTTTTAAAAAAATTGATCAATATTTAGGGGTCTCGCATCGACCTTGAAATTACTAGTTTTTTTTTAAAAATGCGTACTTTTTAACTTTTTACTGAATCAAGATAAATCATTAAGTAGGGATGTTTTCTGAATCCTCTTAATGAGAGAAGTCGTTTCGTGTGCCTGCCAATGTCATACGACTAACGGTTTAAAGGTTGTGCCTGTATATAGGTAATACCACTGTGCTAGTATAGTGCCAAATAATGGGAAAAACCACGATCACCTATACTTTTCAAAAAAATGAGTCACCATACCCGGGCGGAATGTGTAATGTATATAGGTAATTAGAAAATGCACTATGCCTGTGCCAGGTACCTAACCTATTTCTTTTTTTGCAGATCATAACATTTTGAAATTCTGTCTGAGTTCCTCATCCTTTGTCATGGACAAATCGATGGCAACCATAACTGGAAGAACTCTTGAAGCTACAAATAGAGAGTCATCAAAAGGAAAGGCGAAAATAACATCGCTACCTTCTCTAAGATCGGCCTCGGAAATTTTTTTAGTTGGCCAACCGTCGTCCTCCATCAGTGGTAGCAAATTGCCAACAACACGGCAGGTTTTGCAATACTTCTTCAGTGTTATCCAGTACACTGCTAACAGGAAAGACGCATTCAAAGAAACCGTAAACAACGTCTTAAAGTTTTGGAACATGGCCCGCATTAAAACAATCACAAAGCTCAACTGCGAACGGAAGCTAGAGGCATTGTGGAAAGAGTGGCACTTACTCCAAAAGAGCAGAAAACGAGAAACTGACGCCGGAGGAAAACGGCAGAAGTTTTCGGACAGTGTGGACAAGCTGTGGGATATCGGAGCATCTGACGCTGTCGAAGATATAAAGAAGAATCGACTGCTGTCCGACAAGGACAAGAAAGAAGACATTGACTTCTACCTCTCAACGTGGTCCTCGGGTGGCAACGATGAGCGGGAACGATAAAGTTTTCGCTGTAAAAAGAAAGCTACAGGAAGGAAGAAAACGTCCTCGCCAGGAGCCGCAAACCTCAAAGTGTGCATACGAAACCGGAGATGAGGCCATGGCGAATGATGATACTGGCATGTCAGGAGAGTCGGAGACAGAACTAGCGTTCCCCCTGCCGAAAGAGCCAAGTGTGTCTGTCAATCTTCCTCGTCGCATCCTTAATGCACCTGCTGTCATGGAAGTGGCTGATCGTTTCCGCATGTCCAATAATCAGGTGCGTATTGTGTATAGTATTCATCGATAGCGTCAGTTTTAAAGTGTCCCGTAACCCACATGTATTCTTCACAGTTTCCTTTCCACTTTCCATTCTCTACATAGGTAGTAAGCATTGTGGCTGCTATCACACGTTCGGCGGATCCACCAGCAGACCTCAATCAGTTCAGTATCTCGAAAGAAACGGCTCGCCGGGGAAGAGTGTCACATCGCCGTGAAGTGGCGACGGCTGTGAAGGACTCCTTCACGCCACCGAGGCACACTGTTGTCCACTGGGATGGCAAAATGGTCAAGGTCAGTTGATTAAGTTTTCATAGCTATCAATTTAGTAATGAGATTCATGAAGCATAATGTCAATTAAAAAGAGAACTGAATGTGAACAAAAATAGGTTACTTTACAACCATGAAATTGAAATATATGGCATGTGTTTCAGAACTTCCTTGGAACGGCGGAGCACCGCCAAGCAATTCTCATCTCCGGGGCTCCTCATTACACAGAAGGAAAGTTGCTGTCAGTCCCAGCTGTTGCTGACGGCACCGGACTGTCGCAGGCGCGGGCAACCATACATACTCTCGAAGATTGGGGATGTGAGGAGAGCGTCATCGGATTCTGCTTCGACACCACTTCCACCAACACGGGGAGGGTGCAGGGTGCAGTTGTCCGGCTGGAAAACATGCTCGGGCGACCGCTACTCCAGCTGGGATGCCGTCATCACGTCCTAGAGCTTATCGTGGGGGCAGTAGCCGTCACCCTGCTCGGAAGGACTACGGCACCAACTGATCCTTTGTTTCAGCAGTTGAAGAGAAGGTTAGTTCATTTTTTGTGCAAGGTAAAGTTAGGACACACATGATATTCCACTAGTTTATAAAACAGCAAGCCAAACCGGAACTTCAGAGTTTTCTCACACAATTTTCTTGTTTATTATTTTTGAAGATGGGACGAGCTCGATCTCTCGACCTGCAGCTTGCAGGTCGGAGAGTACGTGGCTAATAGAACTCCGGGACGCGGCGGTCAGCTTCCTGAGCACAGCTTCTGGTTTCGTCAGAGACGATTACCGGGAAGTGGCAGAGATCACACTCCTGGTACTCGGGACACAACCACGCCGTGGCATTCACCTCATGCGCCCAGGAGCCTACCACCACGCAAGATGGATGGCTAAAGTTAGTATTTTCAAACAAAAATAATCTAGAGATAAGTCTAAATGTTATTCAAAGATAAACATTTCATTATAACGCAAACAAAGTAATTGGTAACAATAAACCTGTCTTACTTACAATGGTGCCTATTCTGTTTCAGGTCATCTACTACACAAAAGTGCTGATGTTCAGTAGGCAGCTGGAGCTCGACGCCGAGCTGGTCGACAAACTGCACAGGATCGTGGTGTTCATCGCTCTTCTGTACGTACCAGCTTGGTTGGCGGCCCCTGTAGCAGCTGATGCGCCGTTGAATGACCTGGTACTATACCAGCGTTTTCTGAGGTATAGAGCAGTGGACCGCGAGTGGTAGAGGTCACTGGCAGAAGCGTCACTTCTGGTATCTGAGGCCTCAGACCGTCATCTTCGCTCTATGCAGCAACAAGGTGGATGGCACTGTGAAGCAACAGATGGCAGAGAAGCTGTCCACCTCCCTGTACCCAAAGACTTCACATACGAGAACGTCTCAGTCGACGAGATGACGCTACTCCCCGACCTGATCGACGAGTCCTCCTGGTTCTTATTTGCAGGTCTGAAGATGTATGGGTCTTCGTGGCTCACCCTGCCAGCTGATAAGTGGGCGAGAACGAGGACTTTTGTCGTCTGAAGGATGTAATCTCTAATCTCCAGGTCACCAATGACGTCGCTGAAAGAGGAGTCCAACTGATACAAGACTATGCGAACACGGTCACAAAGGACGAGGCACAGCTGCAGGATCTTCTGCAAGTGGTGGAAAAGAACGGGAAAGAGCTCGGCGACTTCAAGAAGTCATCACTCGCCACGATGACATAGCACAGAGGGACAACGTTGCAGCCAGTGACGTGTGATAGTGGTCAATACAATGCAAAAGTGATTGTTTAAGTTATTGTTTCTTTCTTCCTTATTTGTCTGCTATTTGCTGATTTTTTGAAAAGTATAGGTAATCGTTTTTCCCATTATTTGGCACTATATTAGCACATTGGTATCACCTGTATACAGGCACAACTTTTAAACCGTTAGTCGTATGACATTGGAAGGCACACCAAACGACTTCTCTCATCAAGAGGATTCAGAAAACATCCCTACTTAATGATTTATCTTGATTCAGTAAAAAGTTAAAAGTACACATTTTTAAAAAAAACTCGTAATTTCAAGGTCGATGCGAGACCCCTAAATATTGATCAATTTTTGTAAAAATGGTACCAATGTGCTAGTATAGTGCCAAATAATGGGAAAACTACGATAACCTATACTTTTAAAAAAAAATTGAAAAGTGGGCTACCCTAATGTACAATCATGCACCGACACCTCGCACCATTAAGGTAACACCAGAAAGCATTATAACCAAATTCTCCATTCCATACCACGTCCCACAGACATCACAGTACAGAAAACACACACACACACACACACACACACACACACACACACACACACCTAACCCACAAAGCACTGACACGACTCGGTCCGAATGCGGTCTTAGGTGCGAAGCCCCACCCATTAACACAGGTCAGCCTGAGCAGATCGGATCGAGCTAACTTAGCACGATTCCGATGTGGACATCACCCCAACGTACAGACATATAAACACAGACTAGACAACTCACAGACGACACCTACCACCTGTGCCAGGACGCACCACAAACAATTGAACACATTATGACAGACTGTACCACTCTAGCACAATATAGACACAACACGACACAACATCACTAGTGCGCTGAACCTCTGGTCCACTCCGGGGAGGGCGATCGGTTACCTGCGTGCCACCGGCTTGCTCGATCAGGGTGGGCTGATCAGCTAAACAACAACGACAACAGCAGCAGCACCACTTCTTTATAAATTTACTGGTTTTCCATTTTTTTAGCCATTTCTCTGTAATTCATATAACTTATTTCTATGCTTGATATTAATTTTAAGTATAATGTGTACGTAATATTTTCAAATTTTATATTTGGATGAAGTAATTAATGTTGCCACGTTTCCATGAGGCTCAGAGTTTCCAATGTACTCTCGAATTTTCTAGTTTCGTTGACATAACTTCCTGTTTCTAGGAAATTCTATGCATGTATAAATAGAAGTAGAATGAAACAAGTTATTTAGTCGTTCACAGCGTACCCGTTTCTCATCATTTATTATTATCAAATCAAATCTGATGAGGTGACGTGTGTGTGTGTGTGTATATATATATATATATATATATATGTATATAGTCTAAAGTCACTAGAGGGAAAAATCACTAAAAGAAAGCTGAATGGCAACACGAAGGGATAAACAGAACAACGCGGGCTGTTCGTTGGGTTTTGGCTGGACTAGAGCATGGTTATTCATATCTGACTAAATCGTTGGTGCTAAGTTTAATTTGGTGATGTTTCTAAGGTGACAAATGGGGTAGAAAGTTGTTAATAATTAATTAATTAATAATAGTTAGGGGTAATGTCTATAGCTTCTAAATTAGTAAAGTTAGAGAGTTTAGGTAGACTACTTTGTGGGACGCAGAAAATCTATGGTAGGCCCTAAAGAATATCTAATTCAACGCACCGGTAAGTGCCTTTGTTGTTGTTTAGAAACCTAGTAACTTAGCGGGGTCACTAACCCCAAGTTATTAATTGATATCTTTATATACAGTGTGGCTTATGCTTAGGTGAGTTAATTGTGCTTATTATTGAATTAAAGCCTGAAGGTCCGCCCACCAGGGCCCAACAGGCTAAATTAATTGTGTCTTAAGGCATAAATTACTGCATCAAACCACAGTGCTCAGGGTAAATATTTAATTCCTATGTTGATTACAACATTACGCATTCAAGTAGGCAAATATGGTTACAATTTAGAAAATATCCATTATAAGCAGTTAAACAAAACCAAATAATTGTAAGCTTACGGTGAATTATGCTTTAAAATTTATCAATATAGTGACTGAACTTGAAGCTTATTTTGTGTTGAATTATATAATAGCTTACGCTGATGTCGTTTTTATCATATGAAAAGAGAAAATGGTATTTAAAAAAATAACTTGAAAATATTTATGCCCAATGAGTGCGTTTTTTTCTTTTAATTTTCTGAAAATTATATCAATGCCTAATTTACAATTTACGTAACAGTTAGTGTGTTAGTGTTTGGCTAATTGATTTTGAAAGCTGAAACATATGTTATGGTAACCTAATTTTGCCTATCATTCCATTTCTTCGCAGATGTCACTGTTAAACTATTTCAAAAGAACTGTTCCTGAGACATCAGAAGAGAACACTGTGGTTCTACCACCCAACGAAAATGAAAAGAAGCGACAGGCTACTACACAATCTGGACGGGTTTCTAACGCTAAGCGGCGAAAATGGAGTGATTACGTCCAGTTCGGCTTTTTTCTGCCAAATGGCGAAGAACAGAACCCTTATCCTGCTGCTCAGTGCATGTTTTGCTCGGTTAGCTATCAAAACCAGAATCTGGTCCCGTCAAAATTACTTTCGCAGCTGAAGTCGGCTCACGGCAATCATAAAAACAAGTCGAAAGAATTCTTTCAGGCAACGCTGAATGAGTTTCGAAAGCAGCAGAGTGCATTCGAAAGTACTATTGTCCATCGAGAGCGAGAAGAAAAGCCGTTGCTGAGAACATCAGTTGAAATCGCCCATGTGATCATGCAGAATATGAAACCCATGACTGATGCCGAAAAGCTCATTGCTCCGTGCTTAGAGATTGCCGCCAAGAACATCCATAGAGGAAGAAAAGCAGTCGAGAAGATACGAAAAATTCCGCTTTCTAACGACACAGTGAAACGTCGGTGTGTCGATGTCAGTGAAGATTTGAAGGATCAGCCGATCTTTAAGCTCAGAACAGCACCTTGCTTTGGTATTCAGTTAGACGAGTCCACTGACATTACAAATATGGCTCAACTATTGGCGTACTGTCGTGTTCCTGACTTCCCGTCAAAGAAGCTTGTCGAGCATTTCTTGTTCTGCAGGCCCGTCGGAGTAGAAACAACAGGTGAAAATATTTTCTCCAAGCTGAATGAATTCACGAGTGCCAATGGATTGCATTGGGGAAAGTGTATGTCTGTAACGACGGATGGTGCTGCATCAATGACGAAGTAGAAATGGTGTCGTTATAAAAATAAAAAGTGTGGCTCCAAACTGTTCCGCAATTCGCTGTGTGATACATCGTGAAGCACTCGCCGCCAAGAAAATAGCCGAAGATAAAACTTGCCCGCTGAAGGAGGATTTGGAAGAAGTCATGCACGATGTGATAAAGATAGTGAATGGGATATGTGCAAAGGCAAAGAAGTCGCACATGTTTGAACAGCTCTGCAAGGAGATGGACGCTGAGTTTACGAGGCTGTTGCTTCATGCCGAAGTACGCTGGCTGTCAAGAGGAAAAGTGCTTAACCGAGTTCTTTCGTTGAGACAGGAATTGTATGTCTATCTGACTAAGGAGGGAGATGAAAAAGCCTTCATGCTTCAGGACAACTACTGGGTTGCCAGACTGTCGTACATGACCGCCATTTTTGAACTCCTGAATAGACAATCTCTCCCTTCAAGGCAGAGGAAGAGATATATATGTTCGACGTTATCAGCAAATTTGAAGGTTTCAAGCTAAAATTAGCTATGGAAGAATCGTGTTCAAAAGAAGGACTTCACGAATTTTTCTCCACTTGACAGCTTTCTCAAAGAATGTAGGTGGGAAGCAGTGACGCCAACTCTGGAGGAAGATATCAGGCAATTCGTTCTTCGCCATCTCGAGCTTTTGGAAGAGAACTTTCAGCTCTACTTTCCTGCTGACGAGGCGAAAGAAGCAGATACATGTAATGTGGGTAGTGAACCCATTCATTCCGGAGCACCTGCGAGCAGCAAATCTGGAAAAACTCATGCCTTCACTATTAGAACTTTCCGCCGATTTCGCTCAGAAGTCATCCTTCAAAGAAGCCAACTACTACGGCGACTTTTGGGTTGCTTTGTATGAAATTCCCAAGTACAGAGAACTATCGCAGAAAGTGCTTACGTACCTCGTGAGAATGAAACAACCTTTTTGTCCGAGAAAGGATTTTCGTGCCTGCTCGAGATCAACAACAAGAAACGAAACTCATTGAAAGATATGGATTTTTTGATGAGGGGTGCCTTGGAGAAAGACATTGAGCCGAGATTTGACACAATCTTGTCACGATTAAAGCAGCAAACAAGCCACTAAAGACTAAACTAAAGTCACTAAATCAAACACATGAAATATAGAATATATAGATATGTGATAAATCTACGTAAATATATATACTATTCTCTTTGTTCCTGTTTTACTTAGTCTATCCTCAGTCAATTCACTATTAAGTCACTATTCAGTCTATTGACTCTATTAGTTCTATTTGATTAAGAAGCAGATTAGTTAAGGGTGCATAAGTTCACTAAAGGTTGGCTACGGGCAGAGCTGGGCAATAAATACATTGAATGTATTTAAATACTAAATACAGGGAGAAATGTATTTAAATACTAAATACATTTTACGAATGTATTTAGATACTAAATACAAAATACATCAATTGTATTTAAATACATTTGTAAATACATTTTAAATACATACAAATTTTAACATATGCATTCACTAATTCACTAAGCCATGACACGCACACGATAAAGAAATCAACCGTTTTCGACTAAGAGTGGCACACAACTGATTGAACTGACACGTTGAAACATGAACCATGCTGTACTACACTGTCGACGCGTCGTACTGTGCTAGTACAGAACGTGTATTAAACCAGTAAAAGTATTTACATTTTGAGTATTTAAATACATTGTATTTAAATACTCATTAAAGTATTTAAATACTGTATTTAAATACATGAAAAACAATGTATTTATAAATACAGGTCTAAATACACAAATGTATTTAAATACGCATTTAAATACAAATGTATTTAAATACTGCCCAGCTCTGGCTACGGGGTACATGGCATCCTCAAAGGTTGAGAAGCACTATTTTAGGGTTAAGGATGGTTTGCGCTTGCGCGCATTCTTAGCCACTTTGCTATAAAATTCGCAATGTCAGTTTTCTAATTAAATTTAGTTAAAATTCTTTTCTAATATTTCTTAACTACAGTTTCTATGATTGGCTTTGATATAATTAAAGAGGATCTAAAGGTTTCACTTTAGGTAGATTAAACGGCAATTAACTCTATTTATCAAAAAAAAAAATTAGAACTTAAAGAATTTACAAAAATATAATTATCACTGACAGATAATAAAAATTAACAAAACTTCACTAAATTTTAAAATTTAAAACTTAAACTTCATTAATACATCAATTCAAATTATTTAAAATTGACTAGCTAAATATTCTAAAAGAATCGCCGGAACTAAAATATAAAAAGGTTTAAAATAATTAACCTAAATTATAGCTCGAAAAGAGATAACCAACAGAAAATATTAACCCAAAAACTTTTAAATTAGAGTTTAAACAAATAAAGTGATCTCGAAATGCGCAACTAAAACAAACTTGTACAAAATTGGGTAATTATGTATATTAAGTCACTCAGTCATTTTACACACCAAAATACTTTTTTCTAGTAGTATTTGATGTGATTTGTTCAAATATGACCTCCATTTCCGTCGGAAATGAGATCCAACAAAGTTATAGTACTTTGAAGTTTGGCTCATTTTCAAGGGAAATGGAAGTCAAAATCTAAGCAAAACACATCAAATATTACTAGGAAAATGTATTTTGGTATTAATTAACCTAACCTAACCCTGGCTAAACTAGCCTAGAGTATATGACGCGTTTGGTGGAGAAGGGGCGAACGCAACATTTTCGAATTATGCCACAAAATGCAGTTAAAGTTTGTAAACTTTAAACCTTTGTATTTTTCCGGTTTATTGAAATGTTGTATGAATTTGAACACATTTGAGTAAAATATTGTTGTGTAATATGTCGATATAATAAAACGCCAAGAAATTTTACAATATTATTTATTGATAGCTTCTGATGTTAACTGGTGTAATCCATTATTTGGTCCTCTTCGTCGAATGTTGTATTACCTGCTTCAACTGTTTCGGTTTCTTCCAGTTCCTTTAACAATCTTGTATAATAGTTCACTGCAGTTGCAGACATTAGGTCTGATAATTCTTTGAGATCTTTTATTTTTTCCTTAGTTTTTGGCAGCAATTGGGAATACTTTGGTTGCAGTGTCTGCTAGGCTAGATTGAATAAACTGACACTGTAGGATTTTTTCCCTTTCTGCAGTCTGACGGGATGGCTATTATCTGGGGTTGTGCGGTATGCAGTAGATATTACGTAGCCTTCTTTGTGTTGAAAGTCAAATATTAACCTTCTTGCATCTGTAAATTTAATAGTTGTTGATTTCCTAATGACAATGCACGTTTTTAGGACGTCAAAATCGAGAAAATCAGCCTGTTTCATTTCTACAACTAGGAAGCGCTGCGAAACGGCTGTAGTTATGGCCGTAACAATCTTTTTTGGTGTAAATAATATTGCTGTAATTATTTTTTATATTTTGTTCAATTTGGCCAAATTGAGCATCACAGGGCATTGTCGAGTGACCAGAAAGTAGATAGATGTGTTCAATGTGAAGCAATGATGCGGAGTGAATTTCTCTGAGATACATTAAAACCTAAATTTTACCGTGAAAGAGTGCAGACTAACATCTAATTTTTTGCATAGGTAAAGCAAAGGTTTTAAAGGATAATTATACGACAAAAAACTCATTTTTCGAATTTTGTGGCGTTCGCCCCTTCTCCACCGAACGCGTCATATTAAATCCTCAAAATAATATTCGCACCGTTCACATGTCATCGCCACAAACATCTATCAAAAACTAACAGAAGTAGACTAGCAACTTAAAAGGCCTAAGAACTTAAAAAATCTTGCTCATATATCATGTTCTCATGACGTCACCAATCAAAATATTGGAAGGGCGGGAAAAAAAATGCAAAAGTGTCATAATATTCAAATGTACATAATTTGTTAAGTACGCATCTGCGAGCATAGTGACTTATATGAAAATGATGAGAAAATTATGCTTTAATATTTTATAATTATATTTGCTTTTGATATTCTGAGTGGGATAAAATACATATTAACCCAAAATTGCAAACTTCACTAAAGTCGGTTTATTAAATTAAAGCTAATTCGAATATGAAAAGTAAAACAATTAAAGTTATACAGTTACTGAAAATAAACTAAAACATTGAGAATCTATTAAAAAAAAATTTAATCTGAAATTATCGAAATTAATTGGGAAACTGAACACACACCAAAATAAAGAAACCGATTTGAATAACTATGAAACAAATTTGCAAATAAATCTAAATTTACACAAAAGTTCTCCAATAACATTAACCAAACAATATGAAATTCAAGGGACGATTAAAAACGAGTTTAAGGTTCAACGAATAAGAAAATCTGAGAGCCGAATGAACTAGTTCCTTTGAAGTTTTATATGGAGGAGCTCAGCCAATAAGGCTATTTACACTAGTTCCTTTTTTCTCTCGCTGTCAGGTTAGTTTGTGCGTACGTGCGTGCGTTTTGTTAGCTGGTTGTTTTCCAATAGTCCAATCAAGCTATCTATCCGTACCCTCGACTCAAAATATTTCTTCGTACGGTAATAATTTCAGGTAGTCATTTTTCGTTAACTCAAAATAATAATTATTGACTCAGAATATTCATTCTTACCTACTAACGATTATTTCTAATTGTTTTTCCATGCATTTTTACGTATGCGTTTCTATTACGATGCGTGTGTCTACTTTTCCTCACTATTTTCTTGTCTATTGCCGACCTAATCTTTTTTTGTGAAAAATAAATACAAACATGAAAAATAAAATAATAAATTATAAAAATGAAAACAATATAAATTTTTCATTACTTTGTTCCGTTTTATATGAAATTACAAAAATCATTCTAAATTCAAAATACAATATACAGGGTGTTTCAGGAGGAAAGGTCAATACTTCGGGAGGTGAAAGTATCGGTCATTGTGAGAAAAAAAGTTCATATGAACATGTGTCTAATTCTGAGTGGTTAAGGAGATAGAGCTGTTTGAATCTACAAATACAAAAGCATTGTTAATGGTAATCAAGAAAGAGAAACCAATTACTGTTTCTAACATTTAATGTTTAAACATTGGCATTTTGAATGGTATCAGATACAGAAATGACAAATTTGTTACAGTTTACAATACGTTTTCGAAAATCCCACCGTCAACCTCAATTATTGATCTTTACGTTCCTTTATGCGGGCAGCAGCATCCAAAATGCGCGCGAGCAATTCGTCTCGTGTATCCACCTTTCTTTTGTAAACGACTTTTCACCCACCCCTACACACAATAATCTAACGGAGGGAGAGAGGTCTGGAGACCTTGGTGGCCATTGAATGGGACCAGCGGGGGGAGGAAGAGCTGCGCGCGCATCAGATTCAAACAGCTCTTATCTCCGTAACCATTCAGAATTAGACACATGTTCATATGAAGTTTTTTTCTCACAATGACCGATACTATCACCTCCCGAAGTATTGACCTTTCTTCCCGAAACACCCTGTAGTTAACTTCTAGCATATGCTAAGGATATTCTAAATTCCTAATACATTCTGATAAATGTATTTAAATGACAAATCTATAATTTCAAATTTCAAAGTCTTTTTCGACAGGATCGCTCTCCAACTTCCTCGCCATCTCCCTCTCGCATAATATCTAAACTACTAAGGCTTAAGGGCCAAATTAAAAATAAAAAAATAAATAGTCGAGCTTCACAATTATTTATGTCATTGTAAAAATTGTAAGTTGTAAAAAGACTACTGTATTTATTTTATTATTAATAAAGGTTAATAATAAATAAATAAATAAATAAATAAATAAATAATAAGGCCTACTTCATTGATTCCCCTAGATTCATGAAACGAAAAGAGTTACTTTCTCGCGTGCCAAAATTTCCGATCCTATAAGCAATCTTAATATGTTCAATACTAGATCAAACATGAAGGTAAGATCAAATTCAAACAAAAGGTACGTCTATAAGGGATTCTAGGTCTTATTATTTAAAATAATTACAAAAAAAAACTGGTCGATGACCGAATTAAGTAATTCATTCTTTCGATTTCACTGATAAAGTTAAAAACTGCGATATCAGTAGCGACAATAAATTTGTCGGTTTCAGCAACTATTTTATTCACATTCACCAACGTGCCGATTGCTGATGTATTAACATACCTTTCTGGGAGAAATGAGGGAAATTAGTCGTTGCCAAGTGGAGAAACCTAGACATAAAGAACCAGTCTGGATGAATATTCCGATTCATTTTTATCATCAATTCAAATAAAATGTTTGTATATAATTTGGTTTTGAGTTTCCACTTTTACAATTTACAATTGCACGCGGTTAAGAATTTTAGTAGCGATTGAAAATAAGCTTATAAACCAACATAACTTGTAACTGATATGTCGCGCGCATCTCTAGATAAGTTAGTTTATTATTATTATTATGATTAGGTTATTTTACAATTTCTTCAATAGTTGTCTGTTTTTTCTCATCATTATTATTTCTGATTACTTTCAGGAGTCTGTTTACCTGTGTATTAACTTATTATAATCACAAGAGTGCATAAACTAGTTATCAACGACTACATTATACCAGCTTTTAATCACTAATAAAATACACTGAGCGGCAAAAAAATCGGCCCACTTGGAATATCGGGATCAATGAAAGAGAGCCACCCCTAGCCTTCTTTAGTTAGCTTTATAAGGCTAACTAACGAAAATATCACGACCTAACCTAACCAGTCGTTAGGTCAACTGTACGCCCTTGACGATTGGTTAGGTTAGGTCGTTATATTTTCGTTAGTTAGCCTTATAAAGCTAACTAAAGAAGGCTCGGGGTGGCTTTCTTTCATTGATCTGAATATCGCGGAAAGCAAAAAAGTGGGCAAGCTTCAGTTTATAAAATTTAAAAAATTCGAAAATATAGTCTATGAGGCAACCAAATAACGAGACAAAACAACGTCAGCTGCGAACACACTAGCTGTAACGAATTTTCGACTTCTTCGACTATGGTCCAATGGGGACGAGTATTGTTCACGGACGAATCAAGATTTAATCTTCGAACATCCGATGGACGGGAAAGAGTGGAGAACAGGAGAAAGATTCGTCCCGCGCACTTTTACGGAGAGGGTTGCTTTTGGAGGAGTCCAATTGACATGCTCACGAGCGAAAGCAAGACGAGCATTGCGGTGGTGTGGGAGTAATTCCGGCGGGTCCATTGCTGGACGTCTAGCACGTAAGCCACTTTCCATAAGTCTCCTTCTAACGGTTCGCTCCGATACACTGACGTTTCGAGACCTTTCCAACTCATTGCGGACGTTTGTGGCAATCAAGCGACGATCTTGCAAAACACTCAAGACGATGAAACGATCGTCACGGGCAGATGTGCAGCGCGACCTTCCAGATCCTGGTCTTCGGGTGTACGCTCCTGTCTCCACATAACGTTGGTAGACACGTCGAACCGTTGTTCTTGGAATTCCTAGCGCATCGGCGACGTAACGCTGGCTCCGACCATCTTCAATTTGGGCGACGACTCTCGCGACGTTCACAGCACTCAAATCCATTGTAAATGTCCAATTCTGAAACCTAAAAGAATTCGAACTCTATCTGTTACTAAACGCAAATGCCTATTCCCACTAGTGGAAGAAAAAGGTGGCACTAGCAGTCTAAGAGCAACTGAATGTCACTGTCGAAAGTTTGTTAGCTAGTGTGTTCGCAGTTGACGTTGTCGTCTCGTTATTTGGCTGCCTCATAGACTATATTTTTGAATTTTAAACATTTTATAAACGGAAGCTTGCCCATATTTTTACTTTTCGCGATATTCCAAGCGAGTCGATTTTTCTGCCCCTCAGTGTATAAATTGAAGAACCCTTTCAGGGTAAGCTGAATAGTCATGTTATTCAAACCTATTTGGTTTACATATTCCAATTGTTACTGACCTCTCCTTCCTTTGTTCCTACCTTGCGAAGTTCTATTTCTAGGATTTTTTTGTTGCTTTTCTTCTTCTAATTTCCTTTTGAGACTGAAGCCATTTCCACTTACTGGAAAATTTTCTTATTTTAAAAACTTACTTTAATATGCTTCCAAATTATTTCCATTACAGTGCTGATATTATTAGTAAAAGTCAAAGAAAATTACTTATTATTGTACAAAAAGTGTGATATACTAATAATTTTTATTATGTGTAGTGATAAAATTAAATTAATACATAATTTGGGTGTCAATACACTTCCGGTTTTCATTTGCCTCGGTTGACCCATTGGTCCTGTGTCAGAACACCCGCTTCTTCATGTAATTTTCACTAGTGAAATGGTATATTACGAACGAGAGATATCAGGGAAGAACGACTTACACGCCTTCATAGCTGCAAGCATACGTTGGCTCTCCGTCCGGAATAGTTGGCAAATAAATGCTATACAGGTATTAATATAAAGGAACAAAGTTTTGAGAACAGCATTTTTCCAGAGTTTACCGCCACGAGTTTGAGACAGTGCTGAGGAGAGCATTTCCCATCAGCAATTTTTAACAAGTACCCCTCCTACTTGGGAACAAATTGTAGCAGTGGCCAATTTCAATTTACAGCCAAAGCTCCCTCATAAGCTGAAGCTAGTTACACTATAGAACTGGTCATTAATACCGACTGAACTCAACCAATGACTAATTTTGTGCCCGCTGAAGTAAATTCATAACGAACATGGAGTGAAATCCTTCACAGAATTAAGAATAGGGGAAAAATATAACATCCATGTCCCATTTCACCCAAGGTAGTGCGAGTTAGGGGTCCGAGCCAGAGCTACCTTAGCCAGAGTCAATTAAAGGGTGGTCGTCGGTCCGCCGTGACTTAAGATACAGAAGAGACCAGCTCTAGGCAGCACTGCGATTCGAACCTACACAGAGGTGCCAAGTCTACCGCCCTGGCGGTAGAACTAATGCTTTTCCCCCGTTTTTTAGAATTTCTACCGCTTTAGATGCGAAATCTACCGCCAAATCAGATTTCGCATCTAAAGCGGTAGAACGGTAGAAATTCTCAAAAACGGGGAAAAGAGTTAGTTCTACCGCCAGGGCAGTACACTTTGCACCTCCGCCCACGACTCAGCGGAGTTACAGCACTGCCGGGCGGCGCTCTAACCGATCGAGCCACGAGACGCTCTCTGGCTAAGAATCGGCCAGTTCAAGAAAAATCCAGACACCAAGTGTACGCTGACTCCTAACAGAAAAAGTCAATCAGCTAATGGCATACATCTTGAACGTGAAAAAGATTCAACATCCTGAATTACGCAGGCAAATCAAACGAAAATATTTTCAAAATATAAATTAACAAGTTTGGCATCATACTTACGAAAACAGTAATAATGTTACATAATTTCAATACTATTTTACATTCTAAAACTAGAAGGCCTTCAAGACAAGTTCAACGACTACCCAACACACGCGTAATAAAGTATACAGAATAATAGTGGCGGCTGGTGGTCAGGGAGAGTAGGGAGGCCCAAAATTGTCTATAATATATGCTATATAAATAGAATAGATTACAAAGTGTTAGATGCCCTACTTTCTCCATGTCACGATCGTATAGAATTAATACTATCAAAATCCTCTTTCATAGTTTATAGTGATAAAAACGGTGGTGGTCCGGCCTCCCATTGCCTCCTCTGAAAAGCCACCACTGCCTGAGGCTGAGAATAAATGATAAAAAACCGTCGTTAAATTTCCACTTTAGAAATGTGGGCCAAATTACTATAATAAATAAACTTGTTTAAATAGGAATAAAGGTTTATATTCACTTTTCAGAAAAAATGTTCGTATAACACTACAAAAGCTTTCAAAATATACAATAATAATTACAATGGTAACTTTCCAATTTCCTTTAAAGTTTACGACAACGTCGACCAAAATATTAAAAGACGGGTCATTCCAACCTTCGGTCAAGGAACAATTAGAAAAACCCGACGAGTTTACAGTGTACATTTACACCTTTCTCTTCCTATTGTTTAAAGATATACAAAAACGTATTTGAAGAACCTATAATTTTTTCGAAATTAGTGAGTGGCATTTATTAATTTTTCATACAATCTTCGTTAACAAAAAATATGTATGTCAGATTTCAAAATCGTTCGAGAAAAGTTCCAAAAGGCTGAGTTTTATTTGACTACTTTATATGTATCAGAATTAAAAGGTCTATAGATAGCAACAGATTTTCTGATACCAGTTATATAAATGACATCATCGTGTATTCAATCCTAGTACGGGTGAAGTTTATGTCATCTGGTTCTGGCACTTGATATCCATTCCTGATTAAATGCAATCCAAGAAAAGAAATGGTGTATGGCCATAGGCGTAGGGCCCGATTTTGTCCGAGGGGGAGGAAGAAGTTTTGCCCGAAAAATAAACGAAATAAAAAAATCGATTTTTAAGTCATTTTTATTAAGCCCTATTTGTAAGTATACACAACTGTACAAAGGCTGAGCACCAAACAAATTACAACAATAGAGTAAGTTGTAACAGGTTATATCAAATAGGGTACTTAAATACTGCCACTTTGCGACAGGTTTTCCTTTCTATAATCAAATATTGCATGGTTCAACATCTGAACACATACATTTCGGGCAAGATGATGATATCCTATAGGAAAATCAAAGTTTCGGGTGAAATCGTAGTTATTGAAAACATGCGTACTGGGCCTTTGCCCAAATTTTCGGTTATAATTGTCCAACAATTCAGTCGGGCTGAATTTGAGGGGTCAATTGACCTCCCTGAACCCCCGGCTCTCAAAGCCATTTCAACAGACTTTCCACCGTGTGAAGATTTTCAAATATCCAAGTTTCTTCTTTCTCTCTCTCTAGTGAAATCCTTTGAGTGAAAATCAAGCCGCGAGATCTTTCAAGCTGCATTCAAACTCTTCTCTCATGTGAACCCTTAAATGAGAATGGAGGTAAAATTTTTGGGATACAACTTCAGAACAATTCTTACATTTAAAAATATTTTATTTTTCATTTCAACTTTAAGAATCATGGAACCACAGACATTCCTACCCAGGATTAAACGACTATTATACTACTTAAACTTGTAGGCTGCTTCTAAGGGCTCTCTTCCGTTTTTTTTTTTATCCCTCAGCCTCAAATTGGATGTCAATGCACAATCGTATCCAGAGTATTATTTCTAAATAGTTTCTTGATGATTTTAAAATATTTTTTAAAATCACGTGTCTTGGGATTTGAGCATCGCTTCCGGAGCTAAACCTCAGCCTTAGGAAAGAGAGATAGGTTCTTCAGTCGCACCCAAATACCATCCAGAGACGCTGTTCCTCCGCAATTCTTTTACGTTTCCCTCCTGTTACATTAATAGGTAGTCGGTCCAGGTACGGTTGCATCGATTTTTTGACTGCTGATGTTGCTCCAATGACCACGGGTATAACCTCGGTAGACTGTATCTTTGTACCACATCGAACGAATCTCGCGTGAAAGTCCTTGGTATTTTAGATATTTCACTCTTTCACACACTGCAACCGATATCTCCTCTGGTAATCCAACCTCTATGATATTTCCCGTTCCTTTCGCCACTCTCAACTATATCTGGTCTCGCTCATATATCCAAGTTCATTGGTATTTCGCAGTCATACAGTATTCTTACTCGTTCATTGCCTTCTATTTCTTCTGGTTTGCGTTTCCAATGTACCTCTTCTGCCATTGGGATCCAATAATGTTCGCGCATTGTGACATGAAGCAGCGGCATATTGTATAGAAATAAGATTTGAGGCCAAAAATAAGAACAAATCTTAAAAATAAGGGCAATTGAGAACCATGATGTTAGTTTTAACCAGTTCATTCTTAATCCCTGGTCTTGCGCTGCCACTACTATCTCATCTTCAGTCCTAGGGAATCCATTTGTTAGGTATTCGACAGTCCTTTTTTTGTTAATGTATGGGACATTAAGGTCCTTTTTTTATACCACCACCTGTACCTAGTCTCATTTCTGTGGACATTCTTTTTTATACTTTTAATCCTTTTCTTGCATCATTTTATCTCATTGGTTGGCTGGTACATCTTCCATTTTCAGATCATTCTTGTTGTCATGGGCTTTTATTGTAATGGACCTTGGTGGTAGCTTTGCTTCCTCTTGGCTCTGAACCTAGTTCATTACTGAAATGTCTTTCTCCCTAATATAATGGACTCGTGCTCATTATTACTGCTATTATCCTGGGTTTGTCTAGCTTGCTATTAGCTCAAGAGTGTGTGTGTGTCTGTGTGTTGGTTATCTGCCCTTGTGACCAATCTGTCATGCCAAAGCTCTGAGAAATTACTGCAATTGCAAATGTGTTTTATTATTATTTTACTTCTACTATTTAATGAACACTTTAATATTAACTTCAATTTTCTTATATATTCTTAAGTTTTTCCTCTTTTTATTTTTTATTTATTCTTCATCCTTCTATTCCTAAATATTTGTGCGTGTTATTCTGTTCAAGTTCTTCTATCTCAAGGTCATTCATTATAAAGTTCTCTTCTACTCATCCGCTTCTTTTCATGGTTACTGCAGCACATTTATCCAGTCCTGGTTCTGTGAAGAGGTTATCTCCAATTATTTTCATATTTTCACCACTTTCATAAGACTCGATCGGGTTTTCTGGTTCCCTTAGTTTTGTTTTGTATCCATTTCGTAAGTTATTAGTTAATTCACTTAATGGATTCATCGCCATTGAAAATAAGAAGGGTGATAGCTAGTTGCCTTGAAATACTACCCTTCTTATTCTCTTCACTTCAACTTTGCTATGTTGCAGTTCTGCATCTGCCCTACATTGTCACATGCCATTTCATTAATTTCTTATTAAAGGATGGATTTCACGAATTTTTTAATACCGATTCAATCCATGAATGCGGTAGACAATCATAAACCATATTATAATCTATCCACATCAGCTTTCAATGTTCGATGATTTTTTCTACAAGTTTCTATTATGGTTTTGTGTATCAATAGTTGGTCCTTCGTTCTAGAGGTTCCCCTACAACCCACAACCTTTTTGTTCTGGGTTTATTATTTCACTTTGTTCCATATGTTCATACATACGATGAGTAAATATCCCTATTAATATTTAGTTGGAAGACGTGATTCGCCTGTGTATGTTGGACAGTGCTTTTTTTTTTTTTCAGATTTTTGTAATCTTCCCTTTGGTCATACATTTAATCAGTATTTCTTGTTCCCATATTACATTATTTAACACTTTCGCTACCAGCTCTTTTTCACAAGTTTTTGTATCTTGCATTTGTCTCTGCACATGGGGAGACATTACACGTCTATATTCAGGAATGGCCTGGCAGTAAATGGGGTAGTCTCCCCATACAGATAGACATGGCAGCCCGAATGTTAGTCATTTTGTTAGACGTTCTTTCAGTAATGTTAACTTCTTAAGCCAAAAGTCTTGGACTTGGTCTGGCCCTGGTGCTTTTCAGTTAATGCTAATTTTTCCATTTGGTTGATGTTTCTCGCCTTCTCGCTACTCTTAATTTGCAATATATCCAAATTGCTTTTGCTTATTCATTGTGTCTGACTTCATTCTCATAAATAACATTCCAAAATTATTCAACTCGTTCTTTTTAAGCGAGTATTTTAACTTCAATTTTATCCTTTCTTAACTCCCTTCGCAGTTTTAATGGTTCCTCTTCAAAGGTCTTGTTCCATTTTTCTTCATTCATTTTGATATATTGACAGTTAACAAAAGCAAATAGACACCTTTGGTTTTTTCATAGTTTTTTATTTGATGATAAATAATAATAATAAGTGTACTGAATTAATATATTTAGAATGGTGTTGCTTTTCTCTTTGTATTATGTAAAGGTGACACACGTTCTGGCATTCCATCGATGAGCTTTGTCATTTGTTCTTGACGACAATCATTGTGATCTCTATTTACTTTTGTCTACCTTCGATATATCTGTAATCCTTTCAATTCTACGGCAAATTTCTTCCTCTTCGCCATACTTTGCGTTACCCGTCTCAATGTTTCACTTTCTCTCTCTTTCAAAATATTATCTCGACTTTCCTTTCGAGAGTTTCTCGTGGTTTGATCAGTTAGGATGACACTCGGCAGTGCTGAGACTCCGCCGAGTCATAGGTTCGACCCTCTAGTGCTGCCTAAAGCTGGGTAGTCGTCTTTTCTATATTACCTTACATCACGATGAAGCGGCGGACCAGCCACCACTTTTTAATTGACTCTGGCTAAGGTAGCCCAGGCTCAGGGGTTCTGCCTCTGTTTCACTGGGGAATATGGTTCATGGATGTTACCTTCACTTTCCTTTCTGCCCATCTTCATTAAATTTTATTACATCCACATGATGTAAATAATGAAACCTCCTTTTCTAATCTCACTTGCCATGATCATTTCGACTTCTCTATCTGTATTTCTGTCAATATTCCTCCTGCTCTTGGAATTTTTAACACTATCATTTCAGTCACTGTTAATGCCGTGGCACATTACAATCTATTTTAAGCTCTATGATATCATAATCACGAGGTATCAACCTTACCTTATTTATGTTCTTTTTGATAATCTGTTTCACCACTAAATTCCTTTAAACAAATCTTTCTCCCTCTTTGTTAAAAATTTTTCATTTCCTTTTCTTTCATGGTTCTGTCTCCTTTCTCAACCTTCAAAGCTACTTTCTTCCTCATATGAACTTGGGGAAGGCAATGATCACAGTTCTGACTTTCGCATGGGCCTTACTTTCCTAAAGTTCCCACTCTTCATTTCCGAGTTGATTTGTTCAACATCCACCTCACCTTCTGAGTACTCTAATGTAATACTTCTCTCTGATTCAGTACTTGATAAGGATATTTCATCCTGTACTAAATTGCTTCACCTTCTATTCATCTCAAAGGTCCATGGTATTTGTTTATCATCAACTCGCTCTTTATCCACTTTAGTTTCTTCTTCTTCTGTAGTTTTTCTACTTTCCTTATTTTCATCCATTTTTATCTTTTTTATTTCTTCAATGGTTTTTCAATCTAGATCAAGTTCATTTTAAATGTTGGACCTCCTCCATGAAAATCGGTGTTACTCTCCCTTTCCTTTGTAATGTGAATTCTTAAATGCCTTTTAAGACTAGAACTCCGTGTGGCACTAAAAGAACAATACCCGCATTTAAAAGGTTTTTCGCCAGTGTGAATTCTTATGTGTCTTTTAAGATGTGAACGTTCAGCAGCACTAAAAGAACAATCTCCACATTTAAAAGGTTTTTCTCCGGTGTGAGTTCTTGTATGTCTTTTAAGACTAGAATTTTCTGCTGAACTAAAAGAACAATATCCACATTTAAAAGGCTTTTCTCCACTGTGAATCCTTCTGAAGTGAATTTTTAGATTATGTTTTACGTTTGTTTCATACGAACAAGCTGTGCACTTAAATCTGTACTTCTGTACAATTTTATGTCTCTCTTCATTCGCAACATGAAACAAATCATGGACATAATTTGCAGTGAATGCAGAGGTACTTCCTGGTTGTTCATCACTAGCCAAAGACTGGTTCTTCTCAAAGTCAGATTTTTCTGTTACTGTTAAATTCTGCTCAGAATATCCCTGGAAAGGAAATGTGTGTGGATAATTAACTGGACTACACAATACACAACACAGTATTAATTAAAAGTAATTGAAACTAACATTGTCTTCCATGTGGAATCTTTTGAATATGTATTGAGATAATGATGAAATCATCAGTGACCCAAACACACCCATGCCAATTCAAGTTACCATTCACTCATTTTATGAAACTATTTTTAAATTAAATAATGACAAAACTAAACAAGAACCATGTTGGAATTACATCAATGTACCTGCCTATATTTGTGACCTGAACCTTTGGTACAAGAACCTGATGCCTGTTTGTGGCACATCTTGTGATAACGTGTGTACAGGAATACCTCAAAATTCATCATTTTGAATTTCGTCATTTTGCAGATTCATCATCAATCTTTTACTACCTATAGTTTCGCAATCCATCATTTTTTGGAAAAATGTGAAAAAAAATTATGGAAGTTGATGAAATTCAACTGTTTACCAACGCAATATAAATTATATTTTGCCAAAACATGTGTAGAATTTGATTAATTAATCTGTTTAATAACATAATACAGTAAAACATTTTCTCATTGAAACATGTTATAATCTACCTCAAATTTCATCATTTCATATTTCATCGTGTTATTCCAGAATGAATTAATGACGAATTTCAAGGTATTCCTATATAAAGTTTCATCAATTTATCTTGAATAGCCCAAAACTTATAGAGCAGACAAAAATGCTGTATTTGACCTTTGCTGCAGGAGCCTGAGTCTTGCTCAAAATACACCTTTTTATGATCATCCATACACATGAACAGGGCCTGATTTTCCAATAGGCAACATAGGCCATTGGCCTAGGGCCCACCAGTAACTGGGGGCCCACTGGGGACCTCCTACAATCCCTTGACACAAACAGTATCATTGACAAATTTGCCATAGAAAAAAGCAGGAAAAAGTCATTTTGAACTTCACATAGTTGTGCTTGCAAAATTTATTATGCTTCAGTTTCATTGTATTTTTCCATTATTCCTATGTGTAAGATGTACATGATATGGAACTTGATTTACTTTGATGTACTTGATATGGAACTAATTTGATTAAAAATTATTAATGTGTAATGTATTACATTATGTTGTAATTCTTATTGCAAAATTTATTATGCTTCAATTTGACTATTTTTTTCCATTATTCCTTTGTGTAAGAATAAGTTGTACATGATATAAAACTAATTTGAATAAAATTATTGATGTGTTACATTATGTTGTAATTCTTTTTTTTTTTACATTACAATATTATGATATATATATATATATATTTGGGGGGCACTGATAAGGTTTGCCTAGGGCCCACAAGCAAGTAAATCCGGCCCTGCACATGAAGTTTCATCAGTTTATGTTGAGTGATTCAAAAGTTATGGTGTGGACCTCCACTGACTTTTGGCCTCTATTTGTGACCTTCACCTTTGATGCAGGGACCTGATTCATGCTCATGACCATCTTGTGATGATCCATATGTATGCAGTTTCATTAATTTATGCTGAGCAATTCAAGTTACAGTACAGCCCAGATATAAAAGTGTGACAAATGGACAAGCGCAATCCCTCCAAATTTATTTGGTTATGGACATAAAAAGTAAGAGCATCTTTTGTTTCAACAAAGATCATTTCTTAATATTGACTGAACAAATCCATGACTGATATAATAATTCTTATATAACTTGATAAATTCTTCAATTTTTATAAATATGTAGGAACAATATTTTTATGGAAAACTATTTTCAGATTGATTTTAACCATTATAAAACTATAGAAGTAGATTAAACAAAAATATCACATCTACCTTAGCATCTTCAGTAACGATACTTATGAACAAATGAGCTAAAACAATAAATGATAAACTGTTTTGAAGGGTAATGTTGAGCCAACAAAAGGAGAAATAAAATATGCATTCACCTCAATTCCAATTTCATCGGTATTGAAATCTAATGTTTCTTCTTTTACAGAAACATCTTCCATCGAGTCATGTATTGTGTGGCAACCCTGAAATTGGAAGATATTCAACTCCATTGAAATGAAAATAAAAATTTTATTGACAGAACAATAATCCATATTACAAATGGTAATAATAAAAACTGTGTAAAGGTTTGGTTAAACATAAAAATACGAGTAATAAAAACTGCAATCACAAAGTTGAGTGGTGTTAAACATTTTCATACCATTAAATTCATAGTTTAGAAGACAAAGCCACTCATGAATAGCTTGGACAACTGGATTGTCTGGGTTCTGAATTCTTTGCATTTAGATGTATTCAGCAAGTCTCATTACCTCCGAGAGGTTTGAGACATTATGGTTAACAAACACTCGTGAAGTTTAGCATCTTGGAGGTAACTTACGCAGTAGTTTAAAAGATGTTTTAAAGCAAAATAAGGGTTTGCTGCAGGACTTTTTTTTTTGTAATTAGCCCAAAGTTGCTACCCATATTTATATTTTCACAGAGGTATGAAAGAAAGTGTCTTTAGCTTTGCTTGTACAGAATCTGAAGTTCCTAAAATCTTTTGCTTTAGCCAAGAAAATGGTATCAATGTTTCTGTGTTGTCATCAGTGAAGGTGCTGGTGATAATTTGACTCAAACATTTAAATTTCTGTTACTCACTCTTTTGATTTACCTTTCAGTTTGAAACTAATATCAGCTGACTGATTCAAGGTTTTGGGATAGAAATACAGACCTAACCTAACTTTGAGCAACATTAAAATTATTAAAATTGATATCATGGCTCTGTGAATATAATTTACAAATTTTTAGAAGACAATCCAGACCTTTAACTGAAGGGTTTATTAATACCATATCATCATCATATAGTAAGTTAATAATCTTCATGTTATCTATACAGCATCCAACTTTTGCCTTATTAAGTGAAGTAATCAAGCCATTAACATACGCAATAAATAAAATGCAGTAATCCCTTGTTTTATGCGGGGGTTCTGTGCTTGCGTGACCCGCATATAACAAAAATCTGTGTATATAAGACAATATATTTACATTCAATTTACCCCAATACATCCATTTATAAGTTACATGGGTCTATAATATATAGCCTGATTTAACCTTATTAACAAGTATTAAGTTATAAATACAGCTAGTAAATAACAGGGATGGGGAGTCAGAGTCAGGAGTCGGAGCTTTTTTGAAGAGTCGGGAGTCGGAGTCGGTAAAAACAACCGACTCCCGACTCTTTGATTCAATTTCTATATGCCAACAATTTACCAGAATATTACTCTGCCCTAAATAAATATCTTCCTGAACTAATTCTAGATTCACATTTCCACATTTGATTTATTGTTCTGGTAAATCTTAGCAAATGAATTTCATATTTCTATTTTCTATTTCAGGATACTAGGTACCATATAAAAATTAGCAATATATTAATTATTAATTTAATTAGCCCCTATTAGTAATGAGTCGTGGGCCTAGTAGAAAATCAGCAGTCTTTCAATATTTTAAGCTAAATGAGGATGAAAGTATTTTTATTTGTCAAGTAGAAAAGGATGGTAAAGAGTGTAATGCAAAATTAGTGCTTACACTGGGAAACATGCTAATGCTCCAACTCGAGCCTCAAACTTGAAATGCCATCTACGAAACAAACATCCCAATATTTATAAGGTTGTAGATCAGCATGATAAGGAAATCCAGAAACCTACTTCTAGTCAGGCCAGTACCTCTATTTCAAAAAGCAAACAAGTCTCTGTTACAAAATTTTTCTACAGTGAGAGAATTACAATATCAATGACAAAGAAAAATTTAAAAAAATACCTTATAGATTTAGTTGTAAAGAATGGGGTTGCACTTACATTATTTTCCTCCCAGCTTTCCGTGGATTAAATGGAGAAATGGCGGCAAAACTAGGAGTGTCATTAGAGAGACATGATATTCAAAACATGATTTTAAAGGAAGCAGAAAGCCAGAAAACTTTATTGAAAACAATGCTGCAAGGAAAATTCTTCTTTCTTAAGATGGATGCCTGCACGAGACAAAGAATTAATTATATGGCAATAAATGTTCAGTTCATTGATGATGAAGGAAAACTAGTTATACGTACTCTGGCAGTGAAGGACACTGAAGCTCAACATTCAAGCGAATACCTGACCAAGCTAATTGAAACCATCTTGACAGAATATGAAATCACTAAAGAGCAAATATTATCAATTGTTACTGATAATGCTTCAAATATGACAAGTACAGTACAGAAACTTAATGATGGTGAAGTAAAAGGAGATCTTTTTGAAGACAGTAGTGAAGAAGATACGGATGAAACTGCTGACAAACTTGACAGTGTTGACACTGTAGACAATGATTTTGCTGGATTCTCAAATATCCCCCATATGTGATGTGCAGTCCACACATTGCAACTGGCAATTCGTGATGGGTTAAAAGAAAGGAATGCTGCTAATGTAGTAGGTAGGTTACGCAACATAGTAGTGGCTGCAAGAATGCCTAAACTTGATGCAATATTAAAACATCGATCCGGAAAAGGTGCAGTTATAGATCAAGCTACACGTTGGGGGAATACCTATGAAATGATTAAGCGCCTTCTTGAATTGAAGCCATACCTTATCGATATGGCAAACCCAGATGTAACAATGACTGATATCCAGTGGCAGCAGGCAAGTCAACTTGAGGCATTACTTAAGTACCCATATGTGGTTACAAAGAAGTTTCAAGCAGCTGAATTGACACCTGGCACATTTTACAAGGAATGGAAAAATATTAATTATAAACTATCTCAAATTGGCGGCATTGTTGCAGATGGTATAAGAATGTCTGTGCAGCGTAGGGAAGAAAATTTACTGAATAATGACATACTATTGGCTGCAGTTTATATAGATCCTATGCACAGGGTACTTTTAACTGAAGAACAGATTGCTAGAGGAAAGTCAGCTCTGTGTGATGTAGCTGTGCGAATGAAAATGTTAAATGAAACAGATGCCGTAAGTAATTCAGAATTTGAAAGCTGCTCTAGTCCTGCCATTATGCAAAGCTCCTGCTCAAACTCTGAAGAAGAAATGGATTTTGAAAAATATCTCGATAATGAAGAAAAATCAAAAAAAGTTAAGCGGTGCCGTTTGAGTCAAGATGATAAACCTATAAAAATAACCCCATTGACCAAATTCAGAGAAGACTTTAATGCAGCTTTAACAAAAATAGAGAAATTTGATCGTTCATTAAAACTTGATGTGATGAATGCCATACCAAAGTATCCTGAATTAGTGCAAGATGTAGCCAGAACTGTTACTGCATTGCCACCAACACAAGTCAGCATTGAAAGATTATTTTCAGCTCTTCGGTTAATTAAATCCCACCTACGGGCTAAGTTGAAGGAGGACATAATTGATGCTATACTTTTCTTAATAATTTAACTCTCTTAGGAGAATTTGTTCTTAAGTGTTTTCTTAGCCTTTTTTTAATATTTAGCTTCAATATTAGCATATCATAATATATAATGGAAACAAAATATTCTTGACCAACTTTTTTTTATTTAGCTACGGTACCGTATGCAACATTAAAATTTTAAAATTGTTAACCTAATGAGGTTATAAATATTTTATACGAGATCAATTTCTTTTTCTGTTAATTTTTATTTTTGTGTAATACAACATTAAATTTGTATTAAATTACTAAACTGTATTATTATCGTACCTACTTTATTACATTTATTTATACTTATATATTTGAAAGAGTCGGGAGTCGGAGTCGGTTTTTAAAAATACCGACTCAGGAGTCGGGTGTCGGTTGTTTTTGGCCGACTCCCCATCCCTGGTAAATAATATATAATATAATAAGTTATAATACTGGAGATATAATTACACACACTTACACAATTAAGTTTGACACACAAACTGGGTGACCAGCCATGGTGTGTCACTAGCAACTGCACAGTGGCTGACTTACTAGGTGTGCTGCATAGATGTAATTGTACTACATATGGAACTGGCGTGCAATATTTATCTGTTCAAATTTAGCTTTTTAGGTATGGCGCAACTTACCTGCACATATGCAAAACTGCATTTAACAAAACCACGTAAAACAAGGGATTACTGTAATGTGATTCACTCTATCATATGCTTTGCTTATATCCAAGAAACAACCGCGAATAGTTGAATTACTGTCAGTGTATTTTAAGTAGAATTTCCTTCAATACAAAGCTACACATACGAGTTGAATAAGATCTTTTAAAACTAAACTGAGTAGGGAATGCCCATAAATAATCATTTAATTTGCACAGTGAAAGTTTTGAGAAACAGGAAGCAACAGCAATATGCCTGTAATTATTGCTGGATAGAATGTTTCCATACTTATTTTTTGACAAAGGGGCAAGATATATATTTACTCAAATTCTGCAGGAATATAATTATCAGCAAGCATGTCTGAGAAAATGAGATGTGAAGATTCACCACATTGCCAGCATACTTTAAATGTTCATTTGACAGGTCATCTGCAGCCACAGGAGAACATATTTAGCGCTTGACCAGGTGGAATCAAAGAGAGTCTCTCTCTCTCTCTTAGTGGTTCAATCGTGGCATCGCTTCGGCTATCCGAAATAGGAAAGTAGCGTATAGGAGGGCGAAGGCCAATCGTTCCCACGAGAACACTGAAGCGTATGTCCGCCTGTGTAGGGAAGTGAAGGCGAAGGTTAGGCTAGCGAAACGTAACGAAGAACTACGGGTGGCAAGCCTCTGCAAGGGGAACCCTAAGGAGTTCTTCAGTTATGTTAATAGTAGAAAGCCCATTAGAAGCATGATAGGTCCTTTAAAGGATGGAACCGGCGTTCTGCAGACCTCCGACGCGGACATCGCTAATGTGCTTAATGAGTACTTTGCGGGAGTGTTCACCAGGGAGGATACCCGCGTCATCCCCGAGCCAGCTGTGAGGCACGAAGGTGCTGGCCTGGATAGTGTTAGATGTACCGCGACAGTCGTTGCTCATAGAATAGACAAACTGAGCGCGTTTAAGGCTCCTGGGCCAGACCAGTTTCTCCCCAGTGTTTTGCGAGAAGTGCGCGACCAGGTGGCTCCCCACCTGGCTACAGTCTTCAACAAATCGCTGGTGATGGGCCAGGTGCCTGGTGACTGGAGGGAGGCCAACGTGACCCCTATCTTTAAGAAAGGGGATCACGAAAGTCCAGGGAACTATCGTCCTATTAGTCTCACTTCAGTTGTAGGTAAATTATTAGAAAGGATAATAGCTGATAGAATCGTTGACCATTTGGATTCCTACAAGCTACTTGGGACTCCCAACATGGGTTTAGACGGCATAGGTCGTGTCTCACCAACTTGCTCGAGTTTTTCCACGTCATGTTGAGTGAGTACGATAAGAGTAGGGCGATTGATATACTTTATCTCGACTTTCAGAAAGCCTTTGATAAGGTACCTCACCGCCGGCTAATGGCGAAAGTGCGCGCGCTGGGTATCGGTGGGGAAATAGGTAGGTGGATTGAAAACTGGCTGAGGAATAGGCGGCAGAGGGTGGTAATTAAAGGGGCTAGTTCGGGTTGGGCCTCGGTCACTAGTGGGGTTCCTCAGGGTTCCGTTTTGGGGCCACTGTTGTTTACCATTTAATAAATGATATCGACGGTGGCATCGTCAGTCGGATCGCCAAATTCGCTGATGACACCAAGCTTGGGGCCAATGTTGGGACGCCCGAAGCGATCGAGGAACTGCGTGCGGACCTAGGTAGGATAGGAGAGTGGTCCGAAAAATGGCAAATGCCGTTTAACTTGGGTAAATGCAAAGTGATGCACATTGGCTACGCCAATCCCAAGTCGGACTACTCGATGTTGGGCAGTAATATCGAGGTGACTGATTTAGAAAAGGACTTGGGTGTGCTAATTAGCAGCGACCTTAAGTTTACGAAACAGTGTGTAGAGGTGGAAAAGAAAGCCCAGAAACTATTGGGTTATATCAGGAGGCAATTTCAGTTTCGGAACAAGGAGATTGTGCTCTCACTGTACAATTCCCTTGTTCGGCCGTACCTGGAGTATGCTGTGCAGTTCTGGTCGCCCACCCTCAGGAAAGATATTGAGAGGCTGGAGCGAGTGCAGGCGAGGGCCACAAAGTTAATCCCTTCTGTTAGGCATATGGGCTACAATCGACGGTTACGCGCCCTGAACTTGTTTTCGCTTGAAACTCGGAGGCTGCGCGGTCAACTGATCGAGGTTTTCAAGCTCTTACGAGGGTTCAACGATGTCGATTTTAGAAGTATGTTTAGTTTAAATGATAACCCAACTCGCAACAATGGTTGGAAGTTGGATTTGAAACGGTTTAGGACTAGTGTGTGTGGGAATTACGTTACGTATAAGATCTGTGACACATGGAACAGGTTACCTTCGGAAGTTGTGAACAGTTCCTCTGTGGATCAGTTCAAGAAAAGGTTAGACGAAATCTTGCACACTATTTGAGTGTGTAAAGACATTTAGGACCTCAGTCTGCGGAAATTTCTTTTCCTGTAAAATAGTTGATATCTGGAACCAACTTCCCTCAGAGGATGTTTCCAGTCAAAGTGTAAATCTGTTTAAAAATAGGCTAGACAAAGTACAGAACACACTCATAGTTTAAGATTAAAACCTCAGAAAACTCTGCAGGAGTTCGCTTGCTCGGTGTCTCTGTGAGCAAGCTAAATATAGAGCTATTTATATATTCTCCACTTTCCTGTAAAATTTCCTTGGCTACTTTTCCAGGGTCAAGGTATTTTCTTCAACCTTTTTCCGTACCTGCCTCTGGCAGGGAGGGAGCGGAGGGTGGGGAGAGAGCCTTCTACTTTTCTATCCAGTTTTCTACTACTGCTAGCATAGTTGAAAGACAAAATTTTCCCTGGCACCCGTTGCCATTGGTACCTCCTCGGTATGGGCCGCAAGGCCTTTTGAGGTACTTCTTTTCCTTGTAACTCCTTGTAACTCTCTCTCTCTCTCCGCAGGGGGTATAAAGGTTATGCACGTTCCTTCTGCGTGTTGTAAACTTTATACTTGGGGTGTGACAGCCCTCCGGTCCCGAGTCGTGGGATTCTAGAGAAATTGGTTGCCAATTCCTTTAGGTTCTCTCTCTTTCGGGAGGGCAGGTGAAGTCTGTTGTACAAACCTGTCCCGTGGGTTACTAGGACCCCTTCCCATCCCACTCTGTCCTTTTAGCTTAGGTTAGGAATGTTCTCCTCTGACTGCAAAGAAAAACTTTTAGTATTGTCTTTTTTTTTTTTTTTTCTCTCTACTGTTACGATTAGGACGCTACTGCTATCTCATGCGTGGGAAGAGAGGCTTGGAACCTCTATAAATAACACCATTTAACTTCAGTTGTAGGTAAATATTTAGAGGGAATAATAGCGAGTAGGATTGTTGACCATTTGGATTCCTACAAGCTACTTGGGGACTCCAACATGGGTTTAGACGGCATAGGTCGTGTCTCACCATCATGCTCGAGTTTTTCTACATCATGTTGAGTGAGTATGATAAGAGTAGGGCGATTGATTAGAAGGCCTTTGATAAGGTACCTCACCGCCGGCTAATGGCCGAAGTGCGCGCGCTGGGTATTGGTGGGAAGTAGGTAGGTGGATTGGAAACTGGCGAAAAATGCCACAAAGTTAATCCCTTTCGTTAGGCATATGGGCTACAATCGACACTTATGTGACGCGGGTTCAAAGATGTCGATTTTAGAAGCAGGTTTAGTTCAAATGATAACCCAACTCGCAACAATGGTTAGAAGTTGGATTTGAAACGATTTAGGACTAGTATATGTGGGAATTACTTTAACACGTTGATAGTTTAAGATTAAAACATAAGAAAACTCTGCAGGAGTTCGCTTGCACGGTGTCTCTGTGAGCAAGCTAAATATAGAGCTATTTATATATTCTCCACTTTCCTGTAAAATTTCCTTGGCTACTTTTCCAGGGTCAAGGTATTTTCTTCAACCTTTTTCCGTACCTGCCTCTGGCAGGGAGGGAGCGGAGGGTGGGGAGAGAGCCTTCTACTTTTCTATCCAGTTTTCTACTACTGCTAGGATAGTTGAAAGAAAAATAAACTTTTAATAACAGGAATAGTTCCTCGGTGGATTAGTTCAAGAAAAGGTTAGACCAAATCTTGCACACTATTTGAGTGTGTAGAAAATTTTCCCTGGCACCCGTTGCCATTGGTACCTCCTCGGTATGGGCCGCAAGGCCTTTTGAGGTACTTCTTTTCCTTGTAACTCTCTCTCTCTCTCTCTCTCTCTCTCTCTACCCCACCTGGCTACAGTCTTCAACAAATCGTTGGAGATGGGCCAGGTGCCTGGTGACTGGAGGGAAGCCAACGTGACCCCTATCTTTAAGAAAGGAGATCACGAAAGTCCAGGGAACTATCGTCCCATTAGTCTCACTTCAGTTGTAGGTAAATTATTAGAAGGGATAATAGCTGATAGGATCGTTGACCATTTGGATTCGTACAAGCTGCTTGGGGACTCCCAACATGGGTTTAGACGGCATGATTTTGAAGGACAAGGCGAAATATTTAAATGAAGTAAAGAGTGTAAGGCTAATGCAAACACTGACTAGAAAACGTGAATGGCTCATTCCCAAAATGGAAAAACATTTAATTTTCTGGATAAATGATCAGGCGCAACGCATCCATATGGCTCTCAATCAAGTGATGATTTTGGCTAAAGCCAAGTCTCTCTGAGGCACTTAAGAAGAAACATGGTGAAACATCCAAGGATGATTCTTTCAATGCCAGCATGGGTTGGTTTGACTGCTTTAGGAAGAGAGCTGGTTGGTATAACCAGGCTATTGTTCGAGGAAGGTGTTGAACATCGATGAAACGGGACTTTACTGGAAGAAAATGCCATCGAGGACTTACATCACGAAGGAAGAAAAGTCAACATTATTTTCTCATTGAATGTTTGTTTTTAGTTAATAAATGTTTGTAAAGGCATATATTATGATTTTTAGTTTTCCTCCATTTACATAGTCAATTTTGGTATTTTAAGGTATGAAATTCCCAGGAATAGAACCCCCCCTTTATAACATTGTGCCTATGGGAAATAAGGGTTCAACGTACAATGGCTCTCCAGGAACCAATTAAATTATAAGTGCGGGGGTTACCTGTACATATTTTGAGTATCCATGGGTTTCCATGGCAACCCACACACCTGCCCACCACCTGTCATTTCAAATCAACCCCTGCTACACCCCAACCCACCATCCATAGTGCTGCCCATGCTTGGATCAGCTGGATGTGTGGGGTCCTCCCGCCTCATGTTCTCTTTCAAGTTCAGAGAGCAGCCAAGACTCTCTCAGACTTGGTGGTTGATGTGGACCCCTTCATGGAGAGAAACTTAAAATTTAAGTGAGAGCCGAAGGAGATCATGAAGCTGTATATGGAGGTTCAGAAGGATCTTCATAAGAAAGTGAAGCAGCCATCTATCATCAGCTTCATGAGAAGACCCTCCACCACCAATGCTTCAGTGACTCCATACATAACCTCTATCATCCACCAGCTCTGGGTTCACCACTTTTCATTCTATCACAGTTGCCAGTTCTCCTGCCTCATTTTCAGGGTCATCTATTGATGATCCTGAGCCTGAGGAGAGGTACAGCCTCTCAGCCTTCCAACCAGGGTTTCGGAGCCGGAGTCGGAGCCGGAGCCAGTGAATTTTGCTTACCTGGAGCCAGAGCCGGAGCCAGAAACCTTGAAAATACGGCTCCATGGTCTGGCTCCGGGCGATATATTGCTACCTAAATTGTTATTTGTTAAATATAGGTTTAGTTGCAAATTATAATTCTTGTAATATATTACGAAAAATGGTACCATAGGATTCTTGGATTTTATGGAGGTGTGGGAGTTGCAGGAATAATCTGCAAATTTCCATTTTTTAACCATTAAATATTTGGGAAGATTTGTCTTAACAACACTTAATTAATTATTTGAACATGTTTTAGTTCTAATGGGTACTTTTCCATTATCTACTCCCATAAATTATTGAATGCCTGGTTAGGTCAACTGTACACCCTTGACAATTGGTTAGGTTAAGTCATGATATTTTCATTAGTTTTAACAAAAACATCAATTTAACCTAACCAATAATCAAGGGTGTACAGTTGACCTAACTGGACATTTGATAATTCATGGGGGCAGATAACAGAAAAGTACTGCTCTAATGTATTATTTTTGTAAATTTAATTAAAAATAAATTTTCCTATAAGGCTGGACTTATGGGACACCCTGTGTTTATATATATATATATATATATATTATACATTCAACTGCAAAGAACACGCAGTATAAATAACGTAAAGAACGACGCTTGTATAGGAGATATTCCGCGCAAGATGAGAGAGAAAACGGAACAAATGAAAAAATGAAGTACCACCTGGGAATCGAACCCAGGATCTTCCGATTACGGCATGCGGGAGGTGCCCCCTTGGGGCATTGGTTTCTGCGAGTATGTAGAAGAATTACGGCATTTGGAAGAGTGAAGTCCATGGTGTAATGGTATCGCGTCTGACCGGCAATCGGAAGATCCCGGGTTCGATTCCCAGGTGGTACTTCATTTTTTCATTTGTTCCGTTTTCTCTCTCTCGTCTTGCGCGGAATATCTCCTATACAAGCGTCGTTCTTTACGTGATATATATATATATATATATATATATATATATATATATATATATATATATATATATTCATTACCTTTCAGAGACTCACTAAAATCAACTATGAAAAAATGTTACTCTTAAATTAAAGAGAGTAGCAAAGACTCTATTATAGAGTTTAACACTTCACTCAATTAAATGAGAAAGGGAGTATATGGGTAGTCACTGATAAAAATATTAACAACATTTTTAATGAGGATTCACAAGACTATATAAAGAAAATTCCTTTTATAAGGATTAGGAGTTACTCCTGTCTAGTCCTTACCTGCCATTCAAGAATGGGGCCTCCATGGCCATATAAATTTTCTTCACATATACCTCGTTCGCAAAATACAGTTTCTTCTTTTATTTCAACTTCCGTTTTAATATTCATTATGTGTTCTTTCAAACAAAGTTCTTGTTGATTTTCATCCATCTTAAAAATGCAAATGAATATATGTAATGGAGAAAATTGAAAATTTAGGTTTTTATTTTATTTATTAAAATAGAACATGCTTTAAATTCATTAAATTTTGGTACTTTCCCGTTATCCCAGACTTTAGGATATCCTCACTTTTATGGTCCTAAATTCTAACTAATAATGTGACATTCCTAAATTATGTAGAACCAAATTTTATTTTATATTTTATATTTTATATATATATATATATATATATATATTTTTTTTTGTTTCAAAGAATGACCGCTCATGGCCACCAAAAGAAAGGTGGATAGCAGAGCGAACACAGAACGAAGAGTATGGAACAACTAATGGAAATGAACAATAGACAGGGGGTGAGGAGGAGGAGGTGGGGGAAAAGCAAAAGGATCATAGTGGGGTCACAGCCGGTAAAGAAGTCGGGAGCGAAAGAGGAAGGAGAACAACCCGGTTACCGAAAAGTAGGAACCTTCAGACAGAAGAGCGCCAAGCCTATCACAAAGCCCGACACCCTCCAAAAAGGGAAAATACTCTGCGCGCAGCGCAGAGTAAAGCGGACACTCCACCAGGAGGTGGGCAACTGTAAGTAGGACATCACAATTGGGACATCGGGGCACCCGATCCCCGGCCATCAAATAGCCATGGGTCAGGTGGGTGTGGCCAATACAGAGGCGGGCCAGAGCCACCTCCTTATGGCGCGACCGATGGAAGGAAGAGGCCCAACATCCTAACTTGGGTTTAATCTTGCAAAGTTTGTTATCCGTAGCGCCATCCCAGCGACTCTGCCACCGGGAGCGCAAAAACCTACGGAAGCCAGGGATATAATCAGAAAAAGGGAGGGACACAGGTGAAACCTGCAGTCGGCACGCGGAACGGGCAGCTCGATCGGCAGCCTCATTTCCAGCCACGTTAACATGTGCTGGGACCCAGCAAAATACCACCTCCTTGCCACCAAAAGCGACAAGAGTATGGTACAGTAGCTGGATTCGTCGGACCAGCGGGTGGACAGAGTCAAAACACTCCAGGCCATCCAGGGCACTGCGGGAATCCGAATGGATGACGAACGACCCATCCGGATGCTCCCGCACCACCTCCAGAGCGCTCAGAATGGCATAGAGCTCCGCCGTAAAAATGGAAGCCTCATCAGGGAGACGGGTACATCGGGGAGCAAGGACAGACGACTGGGGAACAGCCGCGGATCCAACGCCCCCGACGACCTCGAGCCATCCGTGAAGATCGCAACACATGCAGAGTGACACACCGCATGCTGAAGGAACAGAGACCGAAGCAAGGCAGAGTCCGACTCGGTCCTGCGAATGGGGCGCAACGCCCTACAGCACGCAACAGGGGTGCTCTCCCAAGGTGCAACACCACTGAAAGAGACCGGTATAACGGATGGAGGGGGAGTGCCCATACCATCGAGGAGGGAGGTCACCGTGTCGGTGAAATACCAACCCCCATCCCGGCAGAACGCCCTCTCAACCACCTGGAACAGAGGAGAGGTGGGAAGACGGAGGATCCGGAGATAGTGTTTAGCAATGAGGAACGACCTCCGATCCTCCAAGGGAGGGATGTCGCACTCAACCTGCAGACTATCAACCGGAGAGGAGCGGAAGGTGCCAGATGACATGCGCAGTCCTCTAGAGAGGACCGGATCCAGTATCCGAAGGGCCGTGCGGGAGGCAGAGCCATACACCACACTCCCATAGTCTAATTTGGACTGTACCAGGGACACGTATAAACGGAGGAGCGTCCGCCTATCCGCGCCCCATGTAGTATGCGACAGATGCCCCAGCAAATCCAGGGTACGTCTCGCGGACTCGCGCAGCCGGCGAAGGTGGGGAACCCAGCTCAAACGGCTGTTGAAAACCATACCCAAGAAGAGTACTGATGGAACGAGGGCCAGAGGCTGACCCCCGAGTGTAAGGTTAAAGGCCGGGACGGCGCCGGATCCCCGTCTCCTCGACGGAAGGAAGGCCACACACGAAGTCTTCGGGGAAGACAATGTAAGGCCCACCGACGACGCCCAGCGTTCAACCCGATTGACCGCGAGTTGGACTTGCCTCTCCACGAGGGGGGGACTCGTCCCCGCGGCATAGACAGCCAGATCATCTGCATAGATGGAACAGCGCACCGAGGGCGGAAGAGCTCCCGGTAGCGCAGACATAACTAGGTTGAAGCAGGAGACGCTTAACACACACCCTGGGGCACCCCCTCCTCCTGAACATACAGGGCAGATAGGGCCGCCCATTACGGACGCGGAAAGTGCGACGGCAGAGGAAGTTGCGAAGAAACGTGGGCAAAAAGCCCACAAAACCAAGAGACTTCAAACGGTCCATAACAACTCCCCGACAGGTCGCGTCATAGGCCTTTTGGACGTCAAAAAAGACGGCCAGAACAAGATTCCAGCGGGAAAATGCCTCCCGTACATCATGGCCAAGGAGGAGAAGGGGGGTCCAGAGTACCCCGAAATCGACGAAAACCATACTGGGTCGGGGGCATAACCCAAGCGACTCCAGTGTAAAGAAAGTCGGACGGCCACCATCTTTTCGAGGAGCTTGCATAAGCAGCTCGTCAAAGCAATAGGCCGATAGCTCGCCACCTCCGCCGGATCCTTCCCCGGCTTAGGTATCGGGACCACAATCGCCTCCCTCCAACGGGAAAGGAACGACCCCTCAACCCACATCCGGTTGAAAAGATCCAGCAAGAAGTGCAGGGCCATCGGGTGCAGATTCCGAAGAAAGTCATACGGAATGTCATCAGGGCCAGGAGCGGAAGAACGACGGGTTGCCAAGGCAGCCCGAAGTTCCCGCATCGGAAAGAGATGGTTATAGGGCTCGTTCCCAGGGGGCGGGAATGTGACCTCCGATAAAGGGCGATCCGCAGCTGAAGGCGAACGGGAAACCGCAGCAAAAGCACCGGCCAGCCGATCAGCCACAGCAGCAGGATCCGAAAGGAAGCCGTCCCCGTCCCGAAGGACAGGGCGACTAGCAGGGACTGGCCTCCCCTCGATACTACGTACCTTCCGCCACACAGCAGCAGAAGGGGTAGATGAGGAGATGCCGGACACAAAAGCACACCAAGAGGCCCGACGGGCCAACTTGAGAGTCCAGCGGGCGAAAGCCTTCGCCCGCCGCATCTCAATCAAGTGGCCCGCGCGACGGTGCGGTGGAAGCGGCGCGTTGCCCTCTTCCTCTCGCACACCGCCTGGTGACATGCTGGAGTCCACCACGGGACGCTACGAGTCCGCGGGTTACCGGAAGAACGAGGAATACAGTCCTCCGCGACGCCCATCACCACCCGCTCGAAGAACTCCAAGCTCTCATCCACAGAGCCAAAGCTCAATACCGAACGGACTATGACGGAACGAGCTCTGAAAGATGGCCAGTCAGCCCGCGCAAGGCACCACCTCGGTCGAGACGAAACGCCCGGCTGCGGACCGACCGGCTCAAGACAGACTGGGTAATGATCACTGCCATAAGAGTCCCCCAACACCTTCCACGAAAAATCGAGTAAGGCATCGAGGGACACCAAGGAGAGATCAATACAGGTAAATGAACCCGTGGGTTCGTGGAAGTAAGTAGGTTCACCGGAATTGAGACACGCAAAAGAAAGTTCCTCCATTAAGGAGAGTAAAATACCAGCAACATTAGTCGACCGAACATCTCCCCAAGCCGGGTCGCGACTGTTAAAGTCCCCGAGGAGGAGAAACGGTCGGGGTAGTTGCAGCACCAACTCGCGAACCGCGTCGCGAGAAGGAGGGTCATGAGGAGGAATATAAACCGAGCAGGCAGTGTACTGGTGATCTAAAAAGAGCCGCACAGCCACAGCCTGCAAGGAAGTGCGAAGAGGCACACCACGCGATGGTACCGAATGATGCACGTAAATCGCCGCACCCTGCCGGCGTGTGCGCTCATCCGGGGTGCAAGGGAAACCAACATAGCCAGAGAGACGAGGGAGTCCCCGCGCAGCCAGGATAGTCTCCTGGAGACAAACACAGGAAGGCCGCTCGCTCACCAGCAGGGAGGCAAGGTTCTCCCAGTTAGCTAAAAGCCCCCTACAGTTCCAATGCAAGATGGAACTGTAAGGGGAAGCGGCATTATAAGAGGCAGAGAAAACAGCGAAATAGCCACGGACCAAGCTGAGCAGCAAACTCAACGGTCCGTAACCAGGGACGGAATCGGTTTCCCCGACTCACCCAGAACTGGGGGGGTAGGGGCCACCGACTCCGCATCTGCTGCACCCGTAGTAGGACGAGAAGTGGAGAATAGAACAGGGAGGTCAGAGGGGGGCTCTCCCGGCGGGGGGAGAGACGACGAGTCGGGCCCAGCCGAAACCCCCAACTCCCCACAAGAGGGGGACTGGGGGGAACCAGCTGTTCGAGGGCTCGTCAAACCAGACAAGCACTGACGGGGGGAGAGGAAAGATCGACCACAAGTGGGAGAGGTAGATCCAGGAGAGAGACCCGACCACTCTCAGCAGGAGCCGGAGAGAGAGGACTCCATGAAGGAGGGCCAGGCCCCTCTCGACCGGGTCTATCATGGGAACAGAGTCAGTAATCGAGGGTGTCATGGGGCAGTGTACCTCGACCGACACCCGGACACTGGTCGGGGCACCGGGAGGTGACGCCCCACCAGCGCTCCGTATAGGGGGGGGGGGGGGGGGGTCCCGAGCGGATCAGGAACAGCGCGCCGCTTCCCCTCCGGTGAAGACGGGGAAGAAGGGGAAGAAGGGGAAGCGAGGCGAGCAGCAGTCAGGATCGGGTCGGAAGGACTCCGACCACGGCGACGCTTCCTCCTCTCCTTCGGGGCATCCCCCTCCCACCCGAGAGACGAGTAGGCAAGGATCCAGACCCCAAGGCCGGAGGGGGAGAAGGGGCACTTGTAGGCAGGGTATCAGATGGGATGTCAGAAAGTGAGGCAGAGGAACAAGAAGACCCGCGGCGCCAGGAGGACCACCAACCCCCGGGACTTCCAGGGGGGGCACCACTCCAGTAGACGCCGGGGTAGCACGGAGGGGCCCGAGGACCCGCCAGGGCCAAGAGCCGCAGCGTAGGACAACCCCCGCCGCGGCTCCCGGTCACGGATCTTATCGTGCGCCTCCCGCGCACTAAGGAATTCGGTAGTCCTTAAGGACGCACCTCAAATTCAAACTTGAAAATGGGACAGTCCCGAGAAGAGGAAGGGTGGGCCCCCGAACAGTTCGAGCACCGCGGGGGCTTCGTGCACGGGGTAGGGTGCGCAGGCCCACCGCAGCGGACACATAGCTTACCTCACGGCGGCACGCAGAGCTAACATGGCCGAACCGGTTGCAGCCAAAGCAGCGAACCGGGTCAGGCACATATGGTCGCACCGAAACTCACACGACCGGCGATCACCCAGCCCCAGAACACCTGGGCCGGAGGCACAAGGGAGTCAAAGGTCAGGAGCAGACGAGCGGGACCGGGTAAGAGCACCATCCCGGCGCGACGAAAAGCGGAAGACCTTCGTTACCCCCTGGGGGGCAAGATCCTCCTGCACTCGCCAACCGGGATTGACAGCAGACGGGAAGCGAAAATGGTGCCTTGACAGCTATTCAATTGCGGATGAGGAGTCACAGAAACTCTGCAACCCAAGACATCCTGCAACTGTAGAAGGGACCCAGTCACCCCCGAAGAACGGGACTTCAAAAGAAGAGACCCATCCCTCAGAGGGCGGATATCATAACGACAGGGAACCCCTATCGTCTTAAGGCGCTGAAACACCCGTTCCGAGTTGCCCGGAAGGGAGCCAGCGGAAGGGTGGAGAACAAGGAACCTGTCCACCGGACAGAAATTGACAGCAGAGACAGGTCCATGTGTAACGGTAACCGAGAGTGGGCGAGAGAACAAGGGCCGCGAAGACCCCGCCCTACAGCCACCACGAGTCTGGCCACGAGAGCCAGACACCGCAGAGGACGAGAGGGGGCCATACGGCTTGAGGGTCAATCCAGCGGAGGCAGAGGCCGCTGAACGACCAGAAGTAGTAGTCTGATCCAAATCCAAGGGTGGGCCAGAGTCGTCAACAAGAGGGGAGTGAAGTTTAGTAATAGAACCCATACACAGTATTTTTGTTGTGTTTCGTGCCCGGGGGCGGGGAACCGATACCCGGGGCCCAAGGGGACCAAGCGCACGCCGGCGGGGGATGGGTGCCTCGTCCCATGCGGGTACCCCCGTTTCAAAAGGGGCCCTTGCAGCATCGAGAGTTCTCCCCCGCCGGCAGCAAAGACCAAGGCCCCCCCAGGGTCCCAGGCCCAGGCACCCTACCAGCCAACTTAGTCCGGCCCCGACCATGGGAGCGAGACCCCCAGCGATCAGCCCCGGCAGCCCACGGGCGCGCGCGGTGAGAAGAGAAAGCAGAAAAAAAAAAACCGAGGGGGCAAGGAAGAGGGGAAAGAGGGGAAGACAGGAAAGAGGGGACTGTAGAATAGCAGGGTATGTTAAAAGTCTACTTCGCAACCGGGCGGGGACCCGGCAGGGCCCCCAGCCGCGGCTGACCCCCCTCGCCACATGGAGGCAGGAGCCCACGGGTGATCCACCCCAGAAAGACCGCCCCCGGGGAGGGGGTATATATAATATATATATATATATATATATATATATATATATATATATATATATATATATACAGGTGTCCCATAAGTCTGGACCCATAGGGCAAAATTAATAAAATTACAAAGTAGTCCCAGTTTCGCTGGACATGCGTCAAAGTGACTTTGGGACTGACAGCGAAGCTAGCCAACACATTGGTACTGGTTTCGTCTTCCATAACAGTCCTTGAAGGTCCTCTGCGAGGCTTGTCAGCTACGGATCCAGTTCCTTAAATTTGGCTATCAACTTGCCAACACATCTCTGTGATTGGTGCGCGGTCTGGATGCATATTGTTGAATTCTTTGGCCACTTCCCGGTGACTGCAGGTCCCAACCAGCAAAATAACTTTAACTCTCTCCTCTCTCTCTAGTCAGTGACATGGTTTACCTGCAACATAATAAAAAAATATATTATAAATCCCTATGGGTCCAGACTTACGGGACACCCTGTATGTGTGTATATATATATATATATATATATATATTATATATATAATATATAGATATATATATATATATATAGATGCTTGGTTATGTTAAGTTGTAATACTTTCATTAGTTTTAACAAAAAATATCACAACTAAACCTAACCAATTGTCAATTTGAATATCTTGATTGGCAAGTGTTAAAAAAAGTCTGGGGTCCAGGATAATGGGAAAGACCAATTTCTGCCTCACCTGATAATAAAAGACATTGGAAATGGATGGGAGTGATAAAACTGATATGGATAAAAAAAAATTTATAAAGTTAATAAATTGGAGAGTTCAAGATGCATGGACATTTACCAATAAATTTTAACCACAATAATGCCTTCCTACAGTGCAGAGGCATCAACACCCACTTTCACCTCCAGAGCTACGGGAGTATGGGAGAGTTTAGGAACGTAATCAGTGTGTGTAAGAGTAAAAGAATAGAGGACAGCTCGTTTTGTATGTCTCTATCACTAGTAATGGAGATAAGTGGTAAATTAAACCCTAATGATGGTACATTCCTAGGAGAGTTTGACACTGTAGCTTTGTGCGTATGTTTGAGACAAAGTTGGAGGAGAGTCAAGATGCATTTTCTTTGTTTCCTGAAGCAAAATATTATTCTGATACTCAATAGTAGCAATTAATTTTCTTTAATATAGACAAGGTGGAAGATGGAGGAAATGGCATGGTTCCCTTTGCAATTAGCGCAAAAATGGGTAGCTGATTGGCAGGCTGCAGTTTCACATTCACAGCCACACTTACCACACACTACTTTCCCTCTACAATTTCTTGCACCATGACCAAACCATTGGCACTCAAAGCATCATGTGGGATGAGGTGTGTATATATAGTCAATCCTCACTTTACGAATGCTCACTACACAAATTTTTGCTCGTACGAATTAACCTAATAACACCAATGCCAGTGGATATGAATGGCTTTTGCTGGTATGAATGTTAGTCCTTCAAAATCTTCAGTTGAAGAAGACACTCCATCATCTCCCTCCAGTAATCTCACCCCTCCACCCTTAAGACCATTCAAATTAGCTGTTTGCTCTCCAGTAAGCTCGTAAGTACAGTATTACTTATGTCTTTTAATATATTTACACGCGTATGATGTCTTTGATTATTTTCCGTATACATTTTTACGAATATTTCCATAATGGGGGGGTAACTCTGGAATGAATTAATAAATTATAACAGTTTCTATGATATTCTTGATTTCAATATATGAATTTTCAATATACAAACCCTTTGCAGGAACCAATAAATTTGTTAAAGTGAGGACGGACTGTACTACTTTACTGGGAAGCTTATGTACCCACAGAAAATGCTGTTGGGTAATGTTCTACCCTCGAAAGAACCAGCAATCTTGTATGAATCTCATCTCTGGGTCATTCTCTGTCAGATCAACCAGTGCCTAACACCCTCATCTCTCAGATTTTGCTGAAATTTGGTTTATAGGGAGTTTGTGGGCCCTGAATCCATTTCTGAAATTATAAGGTCAATCCGACCAACGTTCAAGAGATATGACCTCGGGAAATTTGAGGTCACTTGCGAGGTCACTAACATTTGGCGACCATAACTTGGGTAATAATGGTCACAATTATATAAAAGTATATATTTAGAATCAGAAAACGACAAGGAATCCAAATATGCAAGTTTTAGAACTCTAGGTTGAAAAATAAAAAGTTACCACTGTAACCAAAATTTGAGGTCACGATTTGACCTCTGGGTATCAAATGAGAATTTTTTTTTAAATGTAAAAAATGAAGGCATAGGCATTGGCTATTAGAATCAGCAAAAAAAAGTTTGTTTATGTTAGTATTTTTCATGTAAAACATATAAGTGAACACCATATTCATAAGTTGTGCGTCAATTCTACCTATTTTTTTCACATTAAGCTCATAATTTGACCTATAGAAATTAAAATTACATTTTTTTATAGATATAAAAACAAAGGCAAAAATGTAAAATTGTATCAATGCTAATCTACACTGGCAATAATAGTTATAATAGTGAAAGGGGAAGACCTACTTAGAGGATTCATGTGCTAGCCTAATACAATTTTTGCATGCTCGATGCTATCATCAATTTCTTTTGTGGAAAAATGTATTGAATTCTGCTGCCTCCTCTTAGGGTAGGACAACTCATTACAGTTAATATATGATGTCCGCACTGCACATGAATCCTTGTTTGATGGATAATAATATGCACTTGATCCTGATGACCAGAGGGATGTAGAAAGTTCACAGTGAAATCATCAAACTCTCACAATATTCCTCCACAATTCCATACAAACTTGCAGTCATAAATGCAGCCAACATACTCTCCGGTTTGACATTTTTAGGTTACCAAGCATTGCAGGTTCATTAGTAAAATGACTTTTCCTTATTCTTTTCTTTTCTCCAATGCCACTTGAAATGGGATACACCATCAGTTCTTCCTTGTTTAGGGGAACAAATCTATGATATTTCTGAGTTCCAGGAATAGCCCTACTATCCTTGAATCGATGTTCCAACCGTTCTTCTGCATCTTTCAAATCAGCTGTAGTTACAAAGAAAAATTTATCTTCTTGCTCAAGTTTTCTTCACAAAACTGAAACATGTGTTCTGTTGTAAGAATTTTGCCTCTCTGTAGTTCTCTGCAAACTGGCACGAGCAGTAGCTCTTTTCACTGTTCCTCCAATCCCATCACATGCATTTTTGCCATGGGATGTAGCAAAGAAGTGCCATTCACAAGACAGACCAAAATCCTCTTCATGGTAACAGAGATTGTGAAGTTGTATCTGTTCTTATATTGGCCAGCACATCCATCTGAGAAATAGTGCACCTTCTTCAATTGTGGGCATCTGAATTTAACATATGTCATAAGCTTCAATATGAATGAGTAAACATTATAGTTGTTGTTTAGTGATGCAGATAAGAAACAGACACTAAAATGGCTAAGTTCCTGGTCTGCAGATGATCTATAATAGATGACAAAAGGGTGAACTGTACACTGTGAATTGTCCCAGTGAAACCCTTGGGCAGCATCCTGGACAATGAAAGAATAATTCTCAGAGAATCACTTACTATAACTACCTCGCTCTGAGGTGGTAGTGTTTCTTTCACTGCTTGAAGTACTGTGATTGTTGCTGAGCAACAAAGTGATGACGAACCATGCGGGATATTTTCATGCTTAGGGATGATAAGTATTCATGAAGTGGCTCCACCTTATCAACCATTGTACAACGGTCAACAGTCACCATTGCTTGTAAGATATTTCATTTGGAGCTGATTTCACACTGTCAAGTAACTCAAGAAAATCCAGGACACCCTCTTCTCTTGGGCAATCATTGCAAAGTTGCATCATGCAAGTCTCTCTTTCTGTACTGCAGACACTGTAATCCTAAGATCCTTGTATGAAAGACCTCTTTCTCCCAATGCAGCAGCTGCAATTTTGGATTTTGATGGTATGTGCAGACAGAGACAGAATGAGTCCCACCACTACCGGCAAGCACACAATATGATGGCCGTAATTTTGCAAATGTGGAAAATCCTATTTTGGGATTCTTTTCATCATTTTTATATAGTTCAAACATCTCTCTTAAATTCCGAGGACCAATCGTTTTTGCACCTTCATTGCACTGATAACTTTCACGCAATCCTTTTGGCCAGGACACATACGACTAACCTCTTCTGACTCATAGAATCTTCTAACTATATCTTGTGTTCTTCAGATATCACTTTTCCTTTGCTCATTAGTGGAATCTTCAGAAGGATTCCATGTTCTGATTTAAGTGAACGGCTTCTTTTCACCATGTATGTTGTAGTTTGAAAGAAATTAGCTGTTTTTTCAATTGTGTATGGTGAGTGTGTCAATATTTGTAGTTTGTGATGGTGACATTTGCTCTCCAGGAATGACTGTTTCAATTCATTCATTAATTTGTCTAGATGTTTTTCAGATTTAGTTTCAGGTTTTGAAGTATCACTTACCTCCTCGGTAATTTGAACACCATAACTGAGTTCTAGCCTCTCCTTCAGGTGTTTCTGAGCAGATGATAGCTTACCACGAGCCTTGCGCTTTTCTGCTTAATGACAGCCCTTCTGAAAAGAACAGAAAAAAAGGTTTCACACACCTGAATATTAGTAATTAAATATTAATTATAGTACCTTAAATGCTATATAATTGGCTATATAGTAGATCAAACAGACCTTGTAGTAAAGTATAAATTATTATATTAATTTATTACTTATTTTTTTAACTGGTGTTTGGTCCAGAAATGCTAGAACTGGTTCAACTGAAGTTGAAGGATTTTCCTTTATCAAGCAATCATTGTCATTGTCCAGATCTTGAATTGAAGAGATGTTACTCAAGCCACTGATAGTAGATGATTCATTTGAATCCTGCTCAGACTCGTTGTTTTCAGTGGTACTAAGTATAGTGGGTTTTTCATTATCAGTGTCCAGCAGTTCACACACAACAATGAGTCTTTTTTCACTCTTCCAGCACATTTTTCAACAAGTACATCAGTCACTTTTCTAAGATTGATTGTTATGCGTTCTTGTGTTTTGAATAGGGTCCTGGCAGTATTTCAAGTGCCGAACCATTGTATTTGATCTGTAAGAGATAGGATTTACAATTAGGTAATATATATTTTTTAGAAAATATATAGCTATACACATTAATATTTTAGGCCTTGATAGTCTCTGAGGCTCATTAAAACACCATACCCACCAGCCACCCACAGTGCTGGCTGGAACTGTACTAACTTGTAGACAAGGAATTTTGCAACTATCTGTGTTGATTCTGCACTTAGACAAGTAGCAACATGTTTCAACAGGTTTGTTTAGGCTACATGTGAGCTTAGTCTTCCCTTTCACTATTATAACTATTATTGCCAGTGTAGATTAGCAGTGAAATACAATTTTATTAAATTCTTGGAGCTTGAGGTCAAATTGATAGCTAAGATATACAAAATCCTTGAAATGACAAGCAATTATAAATATGGTGTTCACTTATAAGTTAGTTACATGAAAGTACCAACATAAACAAACTTTTTATGATTGTTCTATTAGTCAGAACTCTGACTTTGTTTTTATATCTATAAAAAAATGTATTTTAATTTCTATAGTCAAATTATGAGCTTAAGTGTGAAAAATAGGTAGAATTGACGCACAACTTATGAATATGGTGTTCACTTATATGTTAGTTACATGAAAAATACTAACATAAACAAACTTTTTTTTGCTGATTCTAATAGCCAATGCCTATGCCTTCATTTTTACATTTAAAAAAAATATTCTCATTTGATACCCCAGAGGTCAAATCGTGACCTCAAATTTGGTTACAGTGTAACTTTTTTATTTTTCAACCTAGAGTTCTAAAACTTGCATATTTGGATTCCTTGTCATTTTCTAATTCTAAAATATATATACTTTTATATAATTATGACAATTATTACCCAAGTTATGGCTCGCCAAATGTTAGTAACCTCGCGAGTGACCTCAAATTGCCCGAGGTCATATCTCTTGAACCGTTGGTCGGATTGACCTTATAATTTCAGAAATGGATTCAGGGCTCACAAACTCCCTATAAACCAAATTTCAGCAAAATATGAGAGATGAGGGTGTTAATTTCAATTTTTTTTGGTTGATCTGATAGAGAATGACCCCTCTACCTTTAAGTAATCAATTGTATTTCAAGACACTGAAATTATAATTCCTTTATGATTTCCTCTTCAGAGTAAGAAAAGGTTCTGGAGAATAGACTAACCCTTGAACATCATAGGCTAGTCAGATGTAAGGGCCACCTTTATAGGAATCAATGTATTATTCTCATTAAGGCTTCACTTGACAGTGTTAGGTCTCTAACCCAAGATGTATTGTTAGTTTCTATTAAGAGTACCAGATCTGGGTGGTTTCAGGGTTTTTATTAACGTGTAGTTCTACACAAAATGTGCAGTTCTAAAAAAAAAATTGTGCAGTTCTGCGGGCAAATGTGTACGGTTCAAAGATGTATTTTGTCCGCTTTACTAAATCACAAATAAAGCAATTATCATAATTAAAGTTAAATTGTCCCTTTCCAATTGATATGTAGAATATTATTCCAGCAATAACATATCATATAGTCACCACCATGCGTATGAAAAGAATCTCAGAGACATAGGCCTATTCCTACCTGCTGTAAAGTTTAATTTAAGGTATGTTAGCCAATAATGTACACTACTTATAAACTAAAGGATAAAAGTTTAAAATTTATGTTCACAAAATTTTTTATTGAAAACATACCTGTAAGCGAGTAGGATTGATAAGTAAATGAGAGTGATGAATGAGTAGGATACTGCGGAATAAGTTATTTTTCATCTATTTGTAGCCTATAAATGGGCAGTTCTAAAAATTCCTTAAAAAAAACCTGAATGGCTTAATACATTTAATCATACCACAGATATTATCAACAATACATCTAATTGCAAAGGTATCAAGATGCCTACTCAATTTAAAACAATCATAAAATATATAAACACTAGAGGCATATATAGTGGAATGTAAGGTCCAAGTAGGGTTGCCAAACATCCTGCATTTGATCCAAAAATCGTGTGTCCCACTTTGTATTAAAAATGTCCCACAAAAAATTTTTTTTTTAAGCAAATTTAAGACTTTTCAGCTTGATGACAACCAACTGGAGGAAAGAGAGAAATCAGTTGCTCATCAAATACTTAGAATCAGAACTCATGATCAAAGAAAAATTTTCTATGACCAAGGAATTTCAGTTATACTTGATGTCAGAAGATGGCGCTAAAATTTTGAAGATTAAAAGTTCAGAAAAATATTGACATATGCCAAACTCACTGATGCTCAGAAGAGGGAATGCATCTCTCACTGCACTTGTCAGTCGTGGCATCATCTATCCACATGCCACCACGCAGCCACACTACAGTCCTGCGCTTTGTCCTGACAGCATAGAAATCATTGTTCTTACAGTTAATTGCTTTCACTCTGTTTTTGTGACTGTGAAGTGAGCAGTGTAGTATGTATGTACTACAGGTTATACTTAATATAACAGGTAAAACTAATAAACATCGAAAATGGCTAGCAAGCGTGTTGCTGAGGCTCCTGCATCGAGGAAGGCCAAGCCACACAGGAAAACTGTGTCTCTGGAGGTGAAGGAGCTTGACATTGTGAAGCAGCATGAGAGAGGTGAAGGAGCGTGTTCTATTGTTTGAGCACTTGGCCTGATCCAGTCAACAGTGTCTACCATCATTACGAAGGCACTGGAAGTGAAGGCTGTGGCGCAGAATGTGACCCCAGTCTCCACTTCTAGATTATTAAAGAAGCGTGAACCTATCATGGATAGGAGACTGGATTCAGGACCAGACTTGACACCGCTTGCCTCTCTCCACAGCAATCATTATGGCGAAGGCCAGCAACATCTGGACGACGCTGAAGGTAGAGAGCGGTGGAGCAGTGCCACTGAGTCCCATTTTAAGGCAAGTCCTGGGTGGTTTCAGTGGTTCAAGAAGTGTGCCAACATGCACAACCTTCGTCTGACTGGTGAGGCAGCCAGTGCTGACATTGTGAGTGCCAATGCCTTCCCAGCACTCCTGAAGGCTAAGGTGGAGGATACACCACCAAGCAGGTCGTGAACTTCAATGAGACAGGCCTGTTTTGGAAGAGGATGTCATCAAGGACTTTCCTGGCCGAGGAGAAGACTGCACCAGGCTTTAAGGTGGCCAAGGACTGCCTTACGTTGCTGCTTGGAGGCAATGCTGAGGGGGGCCTTTAAGTTGTCTCCGATGCTGGTGTACCATTCAGAGACTCCTAGAGCTCTTAAGAGGTTTATTAAGGAGCACCTCCCAGTCATCTGGCACTCCAACAAGAAGGCCTGGGTAATGATGGTGGTGGTGTGCTGAGTTATGTGGTTGGCTACCTCTCCAAGCACCTCAAGGAGTACTGTACACTGCTGAGCAGAACATCAAGTTTTTCCTGATCCTCAACAATGCGCCTTTGCACCCACCTACAATGGGTGAGTGGACTGACATCATCAGTCTGATGTTCCTGCCCCCCACCACCACCTCACTCATCCAGCCAATGGATCAGGGTGTCATCGCCACCTTCAAGGCCTACTACTTGAGGAGGTTCATGAAGCAGCTGTTTGAGGCAACAGATGGAGAGGGAAAGCCAACCATCAAAGAATTCTGGCGTAGCTACAAGTATGTCATACACAACATCAAACTGTCATGGGAGGTCACACAAAGCTGCATGAATGCCATGTGGAAGAAAGTGTGGCCTGAGTGCATGCATGACTTTGGTGGCTTCACAGATGTTGTAGCCATACACAACATCACCAGCATCTCCCAGGAGGCTAGCTTTCAGGAGGTTGATGAAGGGAGTGTGGCTGAGGTCTTGGAGAGCCACTCTGAGGAGCTCAGCACAGAGGACCTGCTGCTCCTGGAACAGCAGCAGACAGTGGAGGAGTCAGCAGGTGAGGAGGAAAACCCTGCACCCATGACACTGACTCTGAAGGTGCTGAGCACTGCACTTGACCATGTCAACTCTGCAATGGAACTCCTTGCTGAGAATGACCCCAACTTCAACAGTTCATCTGTGAGGGCACTGGTGGAGAAGGATATGCTCTGCTACAGGGAGCTTACCTTAAGGAGGAGGAGGAGGCGGCGCACCAGACAACAATCACCTCCTTTTTCAAACCCCTGCCACAGTCAGAGCCATAACCCTCGACTTCAGCCTCTCCAGACTCCCAAGAGGCTGTGTGGGAGTCAGAGTGACATCTCCACTCCACCTACAAGAGTCCCCTTAGCCTTGAAGAGGACATGTGATGATGACCAGGCTTGTTCCTAATGATGTGGTGAGTGTTGTTTGTTTGTTTTCTATTGATTTCATGTGTAGGAATTTTTTTTTCAGTGATACATGCGTGTTTAGGACCAGCTGGGAATGTATCCCATTGAACCCCATGTTATAATGAACTCAATTTACAATATTTCAATTTGCAATGGGCTTTTCAGGAATGCAACCCCATCATAAATCAAGGTTTACCTGTATTATGAATAATAATTTAAATATTATTCATGATGGTTAATTGTTAAGCATTATTTTAATAAAATTATTCAAATTTTATTTGTTGTAACCATTGAAGAAATCGTTTCAATTTGAAAAAAATTTGGTCAAAAAAAGGGAAAAAATTTTGTTCCATATGGGAATTTGAAAAATCTAGCAACCCTAGTCTGAAGGAATGACCAATAAGCTATTGTCATATTGATCTCATGCTGTCATCTTTATAGAGATGAGTGATGGCAAATGTTGGGAAGTGACAGTTTGACCCAGTAAAGTAAAACACTCTCTCACGAATCAGGGTCCACTGAAGGCTGGCTATAACTGCATCAAGGCGAGAGTACAAGTTGTACAAAGAAATAGCACAGCCATACTCTGAAAAACATCCACATTGGGATGTCCAAGATTAGTATCATCTACAAAGGAGCCCGAGAGACATAAATGAAAATTTAGAGTTCCAAGGAGAGGGGCTTCACCAAGCCCCATCTCCTGACAACATGGATGTGCCTAAAGAGTAGTGCTTCTCAACCAGATGAATGAGAATCAGAGTGAATGAAAATTGTAAAAGAAGAATGGCAAATGTTGAATATTAGACATTAAAAACATTGAATATTTTCTTCAACCATAGTAAATAATTTTCATGTTGCAGGTTGTAGCATGATAACTAAATAAACCATAATAATGAGCAGTGGAAATTATAAAGTACTTTTTTGGCAATATCCTATTTTGGCATCCCAAATTATTCAACCAACCAAAAATAAATGGCACTCCAACACTTTCAAATTACTTTGTCAATTAAGTTAATTAACTACCCACTTAAGTCAACCAGGGCCACCGAGAGCTGCCCCAGGCCCCAGGGAAGGATTGGTATATGGGCCCCCCTGTTTACTCAGTATTTTATTATGAATGTTTTTTGTGTACATAACAAGCAAACTGATTATATGTCCAAGTCACTATTCAAAACATACAGTATGAATAAACAACTCGGAAGAAAATGACCATTTTATTTTTCGAATCAATTATATTAATTCTATCACCATACAATTTACAAATGCAGTATGATACCAGTCCATGCAGGCAAGACAATTGTTTATTGCAAGATTATCATAATTAGAAGAGTACTTTCTTTGCCTTCTCTCTAGCAAAGTGGTAAATGATTCTGATGAAATTTAAAGTACGGGCTAACTGGCTTTCAATTACAATGGTTCCTAGATCTATCAGTCAATCTTGGGCATTAGTGGACTGCAGATAATATTTTATTCAATTGATTCATTGAAGTTTTATATGGAAGAGCTCAGCCAGTAAGGCTTTTACATCCTCCAAGACCAAAACACCAAATTCCACGGGAGAACTTCCGCTATTCCTACATCAAGTACTGGGTCTATTATTATTGGGATGAGATAGAGAGAGAGAAAGCACACCATTACCCTCTTCAGTTCTGGGGCTAATTCCAGAACACTCAGAAAGGGATGAACATGAGGTCTGTTAGTTCTACTAAACATGAACTGATAAAATGGAACCAAGTACTAAGTCAACAGTAACAGCCAGATGGAGTAACTAGGAGGTAACTGCTTAATAAACCTGTAGGAATGGAAGTTGGTATACAGTGAAAGAGTTAAAACTTTCAACTGCCCAGATGCCACTACAAACTTGAATGCTTGATCCAGTGAAATTTATCAATGGGGGAGAAAAGCTATCCCCCCACCCTACCTAAAAGGATAAAGTAAAATTCCTCACACCATATTGCAAACAGAGTATCTTCATTTTTTTCCTTTGCTTAACATAACATGGACAAAAAAGAAAGAAATCAGACAGTGTCTCTGGTAAAATACAACTAACACATAATAGGGAGAAGGCAAGTCCATTCCAGTGTAAGTAGGCCTGAAGGCCTACATGGCCAAATGGAATCTAAATATTATAGAAGCTTTATATATAGTAGGACGATGGTACAGGCCAATTTCTTATGCCCAAGAAGGCTTAAAAGTTTCTATTTTATCCATTTCAGTTTGACTATGATAATCTCTATAAAATATATATTCATTGTTCATTAATTACATTTCCTCTCTGTTATTTAATCAATTGGTTTATTAATATTTTATCCCCACCCTCTTCCCAGGCCACCTAGATGTCTGGGCCCAGGGATTTTTCCACAGTATCCCCACCCTCTCAGTGGGCCTGAGGTCAACTGTATGCCCTTGACAATTTGTTAGGTTAAGTCTTGATATTTTCGTTAGTTTAAACAAAAATATAACAACTTCACCTAACCAATCATCAAGGGAGTACAATTGACTTAATTGGTTAGTTGAATAATACCAGTACACATTGAAAACTTGCCGATTGATTTTTACAAACTAGCAGGTGATTCTATATAATTTGAATGCGCTGATCTCAAAAATATAGTTAGTTTTAGTAAATATGGATATTATGGCCTCCACCCAATTTTGATGCCAAAATACATTTTCCTAGTAGTGTATGATGTGCTTTGTTCAAATCTGGCCTTCATTTTATGTGGAAATGAACCAATCAAAAGTTATGAGACTTCAAAGTTTTAACATATTTTGGTTCATTTCCCCATAAAATGAAGGCCAGATTTTAACATTGCACATCAAATACTACTAGAAAAATGCATTCCAGTATCCAAATTGCTAGAGAACCTACCTAACCTAACCTAACCAACCTAACCTACGCAAGTTAAGAGATGGAGATATCCGAGCCTCACCTAACTACGTATGTATCTCTAAATTGAGATATTGAAAATGCACATCGTCGCTAGCGTTTATTTTTCTTATCAGTTACTCATTTCTGGCATCGAAATCTCCACCTTGATTCATCGTAGGAACACTTAGATCCACACTCTCTGCATTTAAAATATGACTAACACACCATGTTTAACAAAAATTTCTATAGCAGAATTATCACTATTGTTAATTTCTATAATAACATCTTCGAAATACATCTCTCATCCTTCACACACCATATTGGAAAATCAACTAACGAAGAAAACGGAAAACACTATACCTCATTTTTTGTTTTTTTCCACCCAAATAGATATACTTATGATGACATCATTCAAAAAATGGTTACGAAAATAATTTCTTTAAAAGCCTATAACATTATAAATATGCAATTGCACAAATAATAACATATACCATTAGACTCCTAAAATTATGCTGAAACGTTTGATAATAGCCAGTATTGTCAACTTGGTGGAGGCCGTAATATCCATATTTACCCTTAGTTTTTCCCTATCATGTATGGTTTTCTTACTACAGGGTGTGTCATAAATCCCCCATTTATCCCCAAATGTGAACCATCTTATCGAGACCAACATTGGATTACACATGCTAAACCATAAATTTTGTTGTTATAGACTACAGTAACACTCACTTACATAATAATGTAAGGTAAATATATATAACAACCAGTCCCATTCCCAGCAAAATACTCTCTCCCCTCCCATCAATGGGTACTTAACATTTGGGGACAGATGAGGTATTACAACAGCCCTTATAGCACGAAATCTTTAGGTGATAGAGTAAAACCTAATTAAAGCAGAATTAAATAGCTCCTAGCTCTTGGACAAGCATATTGCTTATTTATGAAAGAATAAAAAAATAAAGAAACAAAATACATTTACCTTCTTTACTTGCAAACATTTCAGGATGTCAGATGCCAATAAATTGTTCTCCTGCAGTCTAGACCCCAAAAGTTCTGCAGAGTCCTTAGGCAGATTCAAATCCCTGACTAAGTCATTTAGTTTGGCTTGGGTTAATGGTTTAGGATCTTGGTCAGCTGTTGGCTGTTCATAAACATCATCATTGTCTGGATTTGGAGCTGAATCTGAGTTGTATTGATCCAGACTCTCGGGTGGGTGGGGAATAGGAACTTCTGGACCATGGGGTACCGGCCTTATTGCAGATGGAAGACTTGGGTATTGAAGGCTCTCTTTATTCTTTGCATTATAACCTTTAACATTGCAAGAACAGAAGTAGCAGTCTTGGTATGGTTTCTAGGCTCACGCCATACCATAGGGATCCCAAATGGCAAACTTTTCTTTTTACCTTTGCTCCAATTCCTTAGTGCTGCAACACACGTAAGACAAACCTTGTGTGGAGCCCAACTTTTGTCTTGATCTCCTAATTTAATTCCAAAATAAGCATGATAAGCTCTCTTAATGAAGGTCGTTACATTTGTCCTTTGTTTTACAACAACATACTGACCACAAATATAACAAAATATATCTAGACTATGAATACATCCTCTAGAAGCCATTATTAAAATTTTAAAGACAATGTTAGAATTATCTATCTGAAAAATATGAAACAACGAAATTAATTAAAGATAAAAAAGGTAAAAATTACAAAACACCCCAAAATTGTTTTGCTAATAACTTTAAAACTGTGGGTGATAGAAAAAAACTGGTAGCATTTTTTAATTCAGCACAGCGAACTGCTTCAGAATCACAACTCAAAATAAAGAAATCGATTTTCATGCAGACTGGTGTAATTTGGGACACCAAAATAGGATATCGCCGCTTTTTTCCACTGTATTCAAAGTGGTGTGAGTGAGTTTTTTAAAACAATGTCTAGGGTAAATGATGTCGGAAAAGGTCGAGAAGCACTGCCATCGAGGGTCAGAAATGAACTCCAAAAGAGGCCAATCTGGCGAAATTTTGAAACTAGTAATATATTGGTAGGCCACTAATGACCCGCCAGTAATTGGATCTGAAACTCAACTGACCGCTAGAATATGGTAGTTAAGCGGCAAAGCCTATCATAAGAATATAAGACCATAAGAATATAAGACCATAAGAAATACTGTATAACAACCCATAACTATCAGGATTTTTCTAGCCTAGGCTACCCATGTCCAAAATAAGACTCCAACCACTTTAAATATATACTGCACAAAGAACTCCAGCTGTTTATAAGGATTCCCCTCCCAAGGTTTCTGCCTACTGGCAGACTAAGTAAATAAAATAAATTATTAAAATAAACCAATAAATAATTATATAAAAAATGACTGTTTAATAGAATTTAGCCTACGCTTAAACTAAAATATACTGCTTGAAAAATCCACACAAAATTAACAACAAATTTCAGCGAATTCCCTATAAGGCCAATGTCACTGATTCAAACCATACGTCATTTACATAATTTTAAACTCTCTCTTTCATTTATGAATTCGCCCTTGGTTGATTATAAGATTAAAAGTGAAAGTAGTTGATTGACTAGCAAAAGATCGGCGCTACGCGCCGATTTTGCTAGATCTGTGGTGCTTGGACCTTTGACCCAAACCGAATTGTGGGCCTACGGCGTATTTTATTTTGAACATCAATAGCCCTTTATCTGGATATCGTTCCCATTCCTCTCACCTTGGGCCTCAGTAATTGGGGTGCCTGTGGCCCTCCAATTACTGGCGAACCAATTATTCGGTCAATAAAACTACAGAAAAGAACGCAGCCATGAAAATCTAAAACTTCACAAATCTTGATACGATGAACTCGGATGTGAAGCTCAAGATTTTCATGACTGCGTTCTTTTCTATAGTTTTATTGACCAAATAATTGAACCGACCGTAATTGGGGGGTCGCAGGCCCCTAATTACTGGGGGTTCAATTATTTGGTCAATAAAACTATAGTTATGAAAATCTTAAGCTTCACAAATATTGACACAATGTGAAGCTCAAGATTTTCATTGCTGCGTTCTTTTCTATAGTTTTATCGCGGTGCTGGGGACCCTCGGGCCCAGTAATTGGTGGTGTTGGTGGAGGGGGGGGGGGCTGGTCACACATATATTTTCGTTCATTACTCATCACCCCCATCCAGACCCGGATCTAGGGGTGGGCTATGTGGGCTGCAGCCACGGGCCCCGCATTTGAGGGGGGCCTCCAAATTTGGAGAAGTTTTCCCCAATGTCTTAAATGCATACAGAATGTACTTGTCATTGATGGTGACCAATTGTACCGGCGAACGGAGTTTTTCTAAGTTAAAGCGACTGAAATGTTGCACACGTTCAACAATGAAGCAAAAGCGATTACAGTCACTGGCAATTCTCTGTGTTGAACATGCTCTGGCCAAAGAAGTCGATTTTCGAAATATTATTAATGAATTTGCACAAAAAAGGCTCGTCGGTTCAATCGGTTGCCAGCTCATAATCAGTAGGTAGGTGTGTAAAAATTATTAATTCAGGAAAATATAATATGTAAAATAAAGTAAAATATTTGTAAAGTAATATGTTTGTTCTGAAAACTAAATAAATAAAGTAAAGTAATATGTTTGTTCTGAAAACCTTTAATTTTTCTCGTAAACAAAGCTTATAATCCTTATACAATAAAAATTGTAGCCAAGGGGGCCCCCCAAAAAAATATTAGCCACGGGCCCCCATTCTTCTAGATCCGGGCCTGCCCCCATCCACCATACGAAGTTTGGTCGAAATCGGTTCAGAAACGTAAAAGTTTTTTCTGCGGACAGACAGGCAGACACATTTTTGCTAAATTATAATAGTAATGATGCCCGATTCGGTTAATTAAATGGCCGGTTAGGTCAACTGAATGCCCGATTAGATTAATTGAATGCCCTGGTACGTTAATTGAATGCCCGGTTAGGTTAATTGTACACCCTTGACGATTGGTTACGTTAAGTCATGATATTTTCGTTAAAGCCAACGAAAATATCACGCCTTAACCTAACCAATCGTCAAGGGCGTACAGATGACCTAACCTGGCATTCAATGAACCTAACCGGGTATTCAATAATTTTACCATAGGTTTCGTAATGATCTTGATGACGTCATTTAATGTTTTAAAATTAATTATTTAATTGCTATTTTCTTACTTACAGCGACAGGCATAATGATATTAGGATACCTAATAGAAATTTTGTAATATTTTAAAGTGGGGAAAATAAATAATTTTCTAAAAATGATCTTCAACTATAAAAGCGCATCTAATCAGATAACTTAATTGACGTATTTCTATGACAACTAAAAAATAGAATGATAAATCAATATCCTATCAAATTGTTTGTGTATACGTAAAATTATTTGTACAAAAGCCACAGTAATAAAACGCACAAAAGTCACGGTAAATAATTTCGAGTGAGGCTCGTTTAACTTTAAACTCGTGTTTATTTAAATTGCCCGTTTTAATTATGTAATTTTTTGTATTGAATCGATAAAGAAATCTTTTGTGAATCGAAAAATTTAAAATTATAACAAATATCAAAATATTTTGTATAAAAATCATTGAATTTTAAAAATATCAAAATATTTTGTATAAAAATCATTGAATTCTAAAAATGCATGTTTGTTTTTAGTTTTTTGCAAAAAGTTTGTTATGAATTTTAAAAATATATACTTTTTTAAATTGAATCGATAAATAAATCTTTTGTGAATCGAATGATATTAAATGTTTAGTAAATATTGACTTATTTTGTGCCAAAATTATGATTAAAAATTAAAAATTAAAAAAATGCGTGTACAGGCATGGGAAGAACTGTACCCCTAAAAGGGGGGAAGGAATTATGTTAGGGAATTTTTTTTTTTTAGCATGGGCACTGCACAATAAAAGACGCATCGAATGGTGAAAACCGCATTGTTCTACACCAATTGTAGCGACCTGTAGGTGTGCGCAAAAAAACTGTTATTATATATATATATATATTATATACAGGGCCGTAACTAGGGTTTAGAAATTAGTGAGGTCCAGATTTTTTTCGAGCGCGGCGGGACGAGCAAAATTCAGACCAAAATGACATCTACAACACAACCCAAGCTATACACTAAACACAAAACCCTTGTCTATAATAAAGCCCTCTAATGTTTAATACACGCTCGACGCTCCCTCTTTTCAAAAGAAAAGCGTAATATGCGTTCATACACGGAGAACGGTTCAGTCTCTTTTTTTTTTTAGGAAATAATTACCGAGGTCCGGACCTCGGTGACCTCATAGGTAGTTATGGCCATGACAGTATATATAAGGCTTCATTTCTGAAATAGTATATTAGATCCTTTTTCCCAACGTTTATTTATAACAAGATCTGAAACTCAGCCCACTTTTGAGTTAGCTCTTTTTTTCTTTTGCCATCTAGTATTTGGAAACCGGAATGTTATCACATTAATCTTCAAAAAATACAAACCTATATATTACTTTATGAAATGATCGTAATTTGATTACATATTAAACTAATGGATGATTTTTTAAATATATAACACTTTCAAAGGTATGTATTTTTTTCAGTAGTTGAAATAAAACATGAATTTTTGTATTGTATCTTTTCTACACATGGGGAATTAGTCCCTTGTGCAAAACATGCTCTATGTGACATCGTCTCAGCTCATTAACACTTTACACACGAACAACAAAATTTTGCAGTACTCTGGACAGAGTATATGTTGAAATATGAGAAATTTCTTGTTCAAGTGATACTTTTCAATTCTTCTATTGTGTTAATTGTGTTTAAACACTATTTTTAAATAACCTACACAGATAAAAGCCACAGAGGTTTAGATCTGGTAACTGTGACCTCATGCGCAAATGACATAGAAGCAATTAAGTGCATTCAGTCGACTTTGGCTCGTAGTTGAGCGTAGCGGACTTTTGATCAAGGTAAACTTTGAAAAAGAACGTTTGCCCTCGCAAACTGTCACAGGCAAAGTAAGAAAAATTCGGAGAGCAGTCGTGATACCTGAAAGGTGAACTATACTCATTCGTGCGATTCGATGTACTGCAGCATCTTGTATGTTAAATGTCAATGTCGGTTCAAGTAAAAAAGTGCGAAATTGCAGAAATTTGTCGACGCAATCAGGCTCCAAATTATTTGGATATTTCTTGATCAGTTCGTTAGCATCATTCTTCAGTTTATCAGTGTCCTCTTCGGCCAGTGATGACAAATAAGCAGTGCTTTGAAATCTGATGATATGTAGTCTTGCGCTGAAGCAGAGATTTGAGCACTTGGTCAATGATCACGAGGAAAGTGTGAACTCTGAATTTTTCAGAATGGCTCAGATCTATCTCCTCAGAAGCTGCGCCATCAGCATGTCGTTTGCATCGTCTTTTCTTGCTCTGATTCTCTGAATGTGTTTCAGATATATCAGATATAAGATGTTTTTGCTGAAATCTCTAAAAAAATTTGTCCGATCACTAAAATCGTCTCTAGCAAAAGTAGAAATGCTGGAGCAGTGATGTAGGACTCAAGACCTTTTTTTTCTGGTCTCGGTCTTGGTCTCGGTCTCGAATGCTTAGGTCCGGTCTCGGTCTCGGATTTTTGCTAGAGATCTTTTGAGACCACAAATTTATTTATTGTAATATTATAAAAATGTAACTATGTAATAGACAAAGAACATAGCAAGCAATTGAAGTCGCTGATGGTGTATAGCATTTGTTTGTGACACGTAAACTTAACTTAATTTTCCATGCCAACCCTGAGAGCCAGAGCTCCACATTTAAGGAAATTTCTTCAAATTAAAGAAATTTAGCCTTGTAAATAACGTGCACAAGGAAATTTAGATCAAAGGAAATTTACTTTCTGTGTTTGTTTCCAAATAGATTAACACCAGTAAAACGCTATATGCGGCGAATGACGAGCGAGGGCCATGTCCCCGTCTTACGATGTGACCTATTTAGAAAAATTTAGATTGTAGCTCATCTTAGCGAGCTACAAAGACTGGGTTACACAGGCAAAAAATCTTAAAACAGTACTAACATTAAAAAAAAAATTCTTCTAGCGCATTTCGTTCTCCTGTAATAGCTTTTTAGGACCTATCTAGAAAATTTTAGATTGTCGCCTACCTAAAAGAGATAAAGATGCCAGGTTTCCACCGTTAAAGAATTTTAAAATAGCCCTACCATATATCGAAACCCATTATCCTAGCTCATTTGGTTATCCTGTAATAGCCTTTTGAAAAGCGTTACGGCCTGGCCGGACTGGTCCGTTCATAATGAAAATTTTCTCACGTCATGTAGAATTTCGCCCTCGTTCGTAATGAGGTTAACAATAATTCATATTTTGCTTATGTTCCACCATCTTTCTCTAGAAATGGTGATCGCAAACAGCCACACAGAAGAAAGCAAGCATGCAAGACGTGCAGTTTCAAGATAATGTCAGCGCCATTGAAGAAGAGTGGAAGCGATTCCAAAAAATTTCCTAGACCAGGGGTGGCAAACCTTTTTACAGTCGTGTGCCAAAAAAAAACCTGTAAACCAGAGTTTTTCAAACTTTTTGAAGCCACGGAACATTTATTTTAAAAAAAAATTCACGATACCTTGATCAACAGGTAAAATTTTAATAATATAAGCAAATGGTAATAAAACACAATTTATGATCACTGTAGTTTATTTATGTAATTTATGAAATTTACATATCCTGTACAGTTATATGAATTTCACAAAAAAAATATACAGTATAAGTTTAGGAATTTCCAAGAAAAAAAAGACACTTTACTTTTATTGACCTATTTATTTTAAATTCCTCTCCCCACATTACTGTCAGCATAAAAGAAATTATAAGCAGTGGCGAAACTACCGAGGGTACAGGCGGTGCAATGCACGGGGGCCCACAGCCTTGGGGGCTCATCATAGATTTGTTTAATATATAAAAATTGTACTTATAAAGCTGTACTGAACGTTCTTTCTCAAAGCTGAAGTTCATCAAAAATTGAAAACAAAATTGCAAGATAATTAAATTTAGAGGAAATGGTGACCACTTTTGCTGAAATGAAAACCAGAAAAGTTGACTTTAAATAAACGGTGAGTAGATATATTGTGTCTAAAGTTTTGTAAATATTTATCATCACGCATTGTGATGTGTTTTTTTAGGGACGCCCAGGTGAATATTTTGCACCAGGGCCCACAACAACCTAGTTTCGCCACTGATTATAAGTGTAAAAAATATCATGTTTATTGTAAAATTAAAGTTTTCGTTAGCAAAGATCTTTATAAAACATCATCATATATTTGTATAATATGCGTTGTAAAAGCTAACACACATTTACACTGCATTTAATAACATTACTGTGATCATAACTTCCGTGAACTGAGAAAACTAAACCTAAAAACATAGAAAAACTCACCAAATCAATCAGACCAGTGCTTGTGATCATCACCTGTGTTTTGTTTACAAAATGGGCTCCTTTTTCTTACTGTGGCTGCAAGAGGGCAACACTTATTCTGGATATCTCATCGTTTGAATTAAAATTCTCTCTCTCGCCCATTTTCTCTTTGCCTACGCCTTTCAAAACACAATCACCGAATTCGCAGAATATATATCGTAAATTGATCCATGCCAGTTGATATTATTTTATCTTACCTCTCTCTCCTTCTCAGTCTCTCATGACATGCCCCGAGGAACCCATCAAGTTCTCGCGGAACCCTAAGGTTCCGCAGAACACAGTTTGAAAACCCCTGCTGTAAACCATAAAAAAAAACATTGCGTGCCCACCAAAGTTTATATATGACAGGGCCGCCGAGAGGGCGGGGAAGCCGGGTTATATCCCCGGGGCCCGGACCTCTAGGGGGCCCGGAAAGAGGGGGGGTAAAGTCTAAAAATATTAATGAAGCAATTGATTAAATAACAGAGAGGAAATATAATTAATGAACATACATTTTATAGAGATTATCATACTGTATGTTTTGAATAGTGACTTGGACATATAATCAGTTTGCTTGTTATGTACACAAAAAACATTCATAATAAAACACTGAGTAAACAGGGGGGCCCATATACCAATCCTTCCCCGGGGCCCGTGGCAGCTCTCACCGGCCCTGATTACACTAAATTATAAACATTAACTATATTATTTTATACTCATGTTTTGGATAACAATTTCTTTGCTAGGCGTGCCAGGCAAATGGGCACGCGTGCCATAGGTTCCCTACCACTGTGACCTAGACTGATGACGAATTACAAAAGCCACCGATCAAGAAATAAAAGTGGTGGGGAGATTTCCAGCCAGTGCCGTGCAGAGAGCATTTAAGGGGCAGGGACTCAAGGCCAAGAAAGGGCACCCCTTTGGGGATCCGGAATAATTTCACAGCCAGGTAGTACAGTGTGGTCAGGGCCGTAACTAGGGTTTAGAAATTAGTGAGGTCCAGATTTTTTTCGAGCGCGGCGGGACGAGCAAAATTCAGACCAAAATGACATCTACAAACACAACCCAAGCTATACACTAAACACAAAACGCTCGACGCTCCCTCTTTTCAAAAGAAAAGCGGTAATATGCGTTTCATACACGGAGAACGGTTCAGTCTCTTTTTTTTTTTTAGAAAATAATTACCGAGGTCCGGACCTCGGTGACCTCATAGGTAGTTACGGCCATGAGTGTGGTGTGTCTTGAGGGAGGCGTTTTAACATAAAACTAGTAATTTTATTCTGTATTTTTCAGATTTTTTCACATTACAGATTAGTTATACAAGTTACTGAATATAGAGAAACCTCTGAATTTCTTTAAGATGTTAGTTAAATGGAGGTGCAGTAAACAATAAGAGTACAATCATATTTTATTAACAAATATTATACCACAAAAACGGAATGATTATCGTTTACTAAAGTGCAGAGCTTTTCTGCTTTTAACAATCACAATACAAAAGCATGAATGATAAGTGCTTTAAGCAACAATGAACAAGGTAAGCAATATTCTTCTCCCGGAAACACTTGAAACTTTGTACAGATTTTTTGCTGACCCTCCCCCCGCCCAATCAACTATCTCTATCACTGTATCTCTCACCCTTCCTCCTCGCTGTAGCTCTCTATTTCAGTGTATTAATTCCTGCAATCACTGTGTTACAGAAACAGAAAAAACAGCATAATTTCATTGAACAAGCTTTTTAACAAATAATTCAGTACAGTTATGCCATGTGCGTAAATATTTACATCTCAGCATTATATGGTAACAATAATCTGCAAAACTGAATTCCATTGTTTCAAAATTGGAAGAGTGCTGGATACCAGACGAAGGAATTTCAAATACTGTTCTCATTTTCTGTAGAGAAAAAAAAATGCACATACTAGAATTTTTACAACAGTAACTTACTTTAGGTCATGCTCTTTTAAAGATGTTAATAACCTCATTATGGTTAATAGGAATGTCCTTTTCTGTGGCCAGCAGCATGAGGTCTGACAGCTGTCTTCCTTGGAAACAGGCCCGCAACAAAGATCGGAGTACAGGGGTGCAGTGGCGTATTAAGGCGGGGGCCAGGCCCCAAGGCCCAGCTGTTTTAAGGGCCGATGTTTATAATGATATCAATGATAAATTTGGAATGCTCAACAATATCTCTCAACTAATTTCAGGGCCCACAGGGAATACTAGCTCTCACAAACATCAGCACCTATTCATACCAACACTGTATTATGTCTGACATATATGGAAACAAGGTAAAATTATTACACTACTCAAACCAAACAAAAATCCAACAGAACCAGCTTCCTATAGACCCATTACTTTACTATGCACACCTTCCAAAGTAACAGAAAGACTAATCTTACAAATCATCAACCCACACATACCACTATCGCCTACTCAACATGGATTCAGACCTCACCACTTAACCACGACATTACTCACTAACCTCACGCAGCACATCATGGATGGCATCAACTCCAGAAGACCAGCTCAACGTACACTATTAGCAACAATAGACATTAGTAAAACATTTGATGCTATCCCACGCTTCCCTCTCATAAACAAAATATTCAACACAAACATGCACAATAACACTAAAAGATGGCTGAGCAACTATCTTTCAGGAAGATACTCACATGTCACATTTAATGGCAAGTCATCCAAAAACAAGCTTTTTTCGAACGGGGTCCCTCAAGGCTTGTTCTCTCACCAACACTCTTCAACTTATACATGCGTGACATTCCAACACCCATAGATAACAAGCTTACCTTATCATCATATGCAGATGACATCACTTTAACATCCACCCACAACAACATCGACACCGCTACAAACAACCTACAAACATACATAAACAGTATACAAGACTGGCTCACACACAATAGACTCAAAGTAGCGCCCACAAAATCAACCGTCACCCTGCTTACAAGCAACACAAAAGAACAACAGATAACTCCACAGCTTACACTAAACAACACCAACATTCCACACACTCACAGGACCAAAATATTTGAGGTCACATACAACACATCATTATCTTTCGCAAACCACATTCAGAACATTAAAAACAAATGTACGCCAAGACTTAACACGCTTAGGGTACTAACAGACACAAACTTTGAACACCAGCAGGAAACAACATCACTCATATACAAACAATATATTCGCTCAGTTCTGGACTATGCTAGCCCATGCTGGACACCCATTATCTCAAACACACACATATAAACACCTTACAGACAATACAAAACAACGCACTTCGTATCATTACAGGATGCACTCAAACAACACCAATAGAACACCTGCACACAGAAACAAAAATACTGAAAGTCGGGGAACATTTAGACATGAGGGGAACACAATTCATGGCAGCAGCGACAATTAACCCACAACACCCTTGCCACTACATGTACAATCATGCACCAACACCTCGCACCATTAAGGTAACACCAGAGAGACATTATAACCAAATACTCCATTCCATACCACGCCCCACAGATATCACACAGTACAAAAAACACATACACACACACACACCTAACCCACAAAGCACTGACACGACTCGGTCCGAATGCGGTCCTAGGTGCGAAACCGCCACCCATTAACAGGCCAGAGATCAGCCTGAGCAGATCGGATCGAGTTAACTTAGTAGGATTCCGATGTGGACATCACCCCAACTTACAGACATATAAACACAGACTAGACAACTCCACAGACGACACCTGCCACCTGTGCCAGGACACACCACAAACAATTGAACACATTATGACAGACTGTACTGTTCTAGCACAACAACGAACACAACACAACATCACTAGTGCGCTGAACCTCTGGTCCACTCCGGAGAGGGCGATCGGTTACCTGCGTGCTGCCGGCTTGCTCGATCGGGGTGGGCTGATCGGCTAACCATAACAACAACAACAACAACAACAACAACTAACTTCAGAGGAAGCATCAAAAGCAACAAAAAATCTGACTAGTCCATTACACAAATGACTTTGAGGACAGCTTTCCATTTGAGTTTTAGCATTTTGTACTGTTTGTCAAACAAAACGCTTTAGCTGACACTAGCCCATTAAGAGTACTACAGGAAATTCACAAATTGACGGCTGTTTTCCCAAATGTTTTCATTACTTATCGCATTTATTTATGTTTGATGATGTCAAATGCAACTGCGGGGGTCCTTTTTCTCATCTGAGCATGATTAAAAATGTTAAACGTCAAATGCTAACCTAAAAGAAACTGCAAAATCTGTCATTGTTATGCATAGAAAAGAATATTTTGCAGAATTTAAATACTGAGCTTGTGATTGGAAAATTTAGTGATATGAAGCAGCTCAAAAAACTTTTGTATACTGGTGGTGGATGATTTTGTGACCAACTTTGGTAGATTAGTAGTGGACTTGTAGTTGTGTAATTGGTTTGGTGTAATTGTAGCAGCTTGGTATTTGCGTAAAACTTGCGTTATTTGATTTAGAAATAAATGGTTTTATTAATTTACACGACTCGAAGGTTTGTCTTGTTGAGGGACGCCCAAGAATATTTTGGCCCCTGGGCCCAAAAATCCTTAATACGGCACTGCAGCGGTGGCAAGAAAGGGAACAGGGGGGAGGGCCGATCACTACTTGGGTCAGGCACACTATAATAATAATAATAATAATATTAATATTAATAGTGTTAGTGATAATAATAGCAATAATAATCATTTTTATTGTATCAGTTACATGATATAATTATAGTAAATATATACACTAAAATAAATACATATATCGAATAGAAAAGAATTTAATGGACAAAATTTTAATACAGCTAATATGGATAATAAATGTCTTTAGAAAATGTACGTTAGTTCATCACTTTATATAAAATTATTTTTAAACAATTGTAATTAAAACAATTGCAAATTCCGTTGTATTATTGATGCTGTTCGTGCGTTTGGCTTTCAAGGCAAGCATAGCAAGTTCTGTTTTCCGATCACTCCTCTAGCCAAACTTGGCTAGCAGTCTGGGCTCCAGGGGCGGGGGCTCAAAAATTGCCAGGGGTGGCGAAGCCTCCTTTCGCTCCTCCGTAGTTGTGGGCCTGCTTGAAAAAGTTGCGAAATTTTGATTTGACTAGTTTCGTTTAGAAAAAGAACGCTCCACTGTGGCAGTAGATACAGAAAGAGTGACGTAGATCTTGATCAACTCAAACAGTAGGAAAAAACAATACTAAGGTTGTTTTCCTTCATGTATTTAAGCATTGACTTGACGTCATTTTTAGACCTTGGATATGATGAGTAGAACACCTTAAGTTCAGCCAAAAGTTTCTCATATTCTTCCTCAAAACCACAGAATTCGCAAACTGTGTGAACAACTTTAACAGCTTCATTTCACACGTCTTTACATTTTGATGGGACTGTTAGGCAGTGTAGGGAACTCAAAATTTCGGCTGTACGACTTTCGTCTTTCCCTCTAAATCTTCTTTACATGTCATGTTTGGTTATGTCCAAGAAAGTGTAATACACCTTTGCACGATAGTACTCTTCCAGTGTATTCGAGGTTAGTAATTCGAAGAGACTCAAAGTTAGTAATCCGACAGAGTACAGTCCAGCCCCTTCCTCTTCCTGTGACGTCAGTCGGCAGTACTTAAATACTAAGTGTAAAAAAAATAAAGCATGAAAATTCTAATATGTTGTGTTAATAAGTACTTAAGTGTTGTAAATGGGACACATTTTTCCCATGTACTTAGTGTTATAATGGGGGATATGTTCTTGGGGGCAAATTTTCGAACTTGCTAACTTAAATTAATAGCCTATATAGAAGTGTGACCCAGTGCCGGCTCCAACCTTTAGGGGGCCCTACGCACAAATATATTTGGGGCCCCTAATATATATATATATATATACAGTGTTGGGCACTAAAGCGTTAATCCGATAACTGTTAATTAACGAAGTTAACTTTTTTTAACGGACTATTAACGGAAGTTAATTTCCATTTATCGTTATCGGACCAGTTAACTTCCGATAACTCGATATTTAGTCTGTTAAAGTCCGTTAACACGTTAACTGCGAGGAGTCATTCACGGAAGATCACCGCTCCGCGAATGAATTCAACCGCATAAACTTCAGTCTGCCAATTCCGTCCTCTGCCGCAGTGGAACGGCTCTTCTCTCTCGGCAAGGACATCCTGAGGCCCAAGAGGTCAAGACTGGCAGTTGGGCCTAACTTTGAGAAGTTGGTCTTTCTGAAGGGCAACCAGCACATTGTGTCATAGTCTTTAAAAATGTGCCTAAAATTTAATTTTACCTTTCAGTTCCCGCCATAATAATTCCTGGTAAATTAAAATTTAAGTTAATGGTTAGTGGTTACAAGGGTTTCAAAACATGTAATCAGTACATTTTTTATTAAAAAATAAAAAAAAGTTATTAAGCAAAAAAAGTTGCAAAACTTGATAAAAATACAGAAATACCTATTTATTGTTGGATTTTGCATAAATAAAAATTTTCTATGGGTTTTAAAGCTTTTTCCTTGATTTTTTAAATGTTAGTAAAGAAATAGTTATCGTTAACAGATTATCGTTAACTTCCGTTAACTTTGTAGTAAAATTATCGGATTATCGTTATCGGAGTTAAAAATTGGGGTTAACGGATTATCGTTATCGAAGTTAACTTTTTGGTTAACGGTGCCCACCACTGTGTGTATATATATATATATATATATATATATATATATATTTTAGGCCGGGTCGAAATTTTATATTGAAAAGGTACATATTTTGAGGGGTTTGAATGGAACACAGGAACCCCCTCATAAATTATTTTCGCTGTTTAAAGCCTCCTTCCCCTAGCACAATTTTTCACGTTTTGACCTATATTGAAGAATATTCCATTTATACGAGACTTACTCTACATTCAGGTTTTTTGATTACATAAATCCTTATTAACGTATAATATTTTATTTAATAATGTACAGTATTAGGAAAATTAATTAAGTACAACAATATATTCAGAAGAAAAAATTAGAGGCATAATAAATGTGCTAAAATTCAATTAACTTTTTCATTGTTCTTTATCACATCAAAAGGGAAGAAATTTTTCAATATCATTAGGAAATTTTATTTCATATGTTTCTTACTCATTCCATTGGGCCTTCCATTCAAACTTGGGCAGTTTTTGCCTTGATTCTAATGAGTTTAAGATAAACTTTTGACGGTTGTCATATCCTATTCTTTCCTGACATGCGTTTGTTACTAGGTTCACTGCCCTTTCCACACTTTGACTGTGGCATGGAAAAGAAACTATCTCCAATGGCTTACAGTGAGCCTGTAGTAGCTCATCGTCGCTAAAATTGTTTAGCAGCGGTGGAGGAGTAATGATCTCTTTTTGCCAATCGATCATCTCGGTGTAGTCAGTAGATTGGAAATTGAGGGTTCGAGGCAACTCAAAGTTTCTGGTACATGAAAATCCTGTTCTTGAAAGGATGATTTTATGAGTAGCTTGCTCCCTAATTTCTAGTCTCTTGTCAGTTACCATTGATATGAGTATATTTTCTGTGTGGGCAAAGTAGGCGTTATTCTTTAATACTGGTTCTATGACTGATCTATGTTGTTCATCCAAATTTCGAAGCAAGCACATTAAATGCCAAAAGTTATATGCACCATCAGTTGCATTAGGATGAGATTTTATCCAAAACCACCTTGGAGCATAGAACTGCATAATAATCTTGACTATATCTTGAAGGTTTTTATCGGGATTTGGCGTTGGCTAGAGTTAGCCAGCGAGCATGGTGAAGGGTACCTGGGGATCGAGTGGACAGATCTTAAGAAGTGTCTCCAGTTTGCACTGCCAGACACATATAGAGATATCTTTGATCAGTGCTTAGTTCCTTCACAACATTTGTTGGAATTTCTTTAATGTTTCCTTTCACGCGAGAATATTTGACTACCTCCAGTTTTGTCAATCTGTTTTCAGTTTATTCCCAATTGAATCCACAAAAGTATTTGGACCTGTTGTTTTACCATCAATGGCTTTGTAGACGTGCATAAAAGGCAGCTCATTCAAATGCAAGAGGCACACCAACCACTGCACTGGTTTGTTAAGATGAATTTCAACCAGTTTTATGGCTCCACCAATTTTTCCTGTATCTAAAGGAGTACCATCACATAATAAAGCTTTGATAGTATCTGTGCTGTTCGAGTCTGTAATAATAGTTATCAACTCTTCTGCTATGCAGCGAGCAGTTCCATTATCTGGTGTGACATGGTCTACATGATGCTTCCAGGTTCTTTCACAATAACATAGTGTTCTTCTTTTATCTTTCCACTTTTAGTTAATGTGTTATCTTTCTTTCCATCAAATCCAAGGCACTCCATCTTCAGATTTTCGGATTTAGACCTAAAAGTATTTGTTTCACCCATGCGATTTCTTTTTCTTTCTAATTTCTTTCTGTCAAGCATGTTGGTGTGGATAAGGATCCCCATATCTTTTAAAGCTGCATTGACTATTGCATCTGCAGCTCTACAACTTATACGATAACGATCTGCTGTTAATGCTAGGTTTTTATAGGAGTGCCTGTTCTGAATATTCTCAGTCAATTCTAAATCGGCCTCATAATCTACATCCTGATTCTCTGAATCTACATCTATGTCTTCTTCGGTATTTTCTATAAATTCCGATGGTAAAACATTGGTGGCTTCAGTCATTTCTTCTTGTGCTTTTAGTTGACGGTTTTGTGCTTCTTGGGCTCTTGCTAAAGATCTCTTCTTTGTTGAACTAGCTATGCGATCAATTGGTCCTAACTGATTTTTTCTTTGTTTTTGACCAACAAAAGACTCCCACTCTGACATTGGTATTTTATCCTTACACCCGCAAGATTTCCTATCAATTCCCTTATCATAGCATTCACAAGAAGATATATCAAACATTTCATCATACTGAGCTACTTTTAAGGCAAAACTTTCATTTCTTCGATGTAAGGGCACCTTGTTCAATTTTGAGCTTCTTCTATTAGTCGACTGACTTTAAAATAGATACCTTTGGTGTTAATCGTAGGAAAAGAAAATTTCATCCAAATGTTTTCAATATGTTTTACAACAACCCTGTAACAATCATCAGCAGTTGCTGTTCCTTTTGATTTAGCTTCTTCACGACGGCGCACAGAAAAGGTAGTGTTTCACAACATCTGCTTTTGAAGGAATCATGGCTGCTGGGAATTCCGTAGGATATCCAAAGGCTACATTTGAGGACTTGCTTCTAGTAGTCATAGTTTATATTCAGAAGTAAACTCAAATTATATGTACCGGTAATTTATAATTTATGATAATTCAAATTATAATTAAAGCAAGAGCAAATTATTTCTATTTATCTGAAAAATTATTTCTATTTATCTGAAACATAAAATTATCAAGCATTAAACAAACAACTTATCATGTAATATATAACAACATTAAACATGTGCAAATACGAAGGTAAAAAAGGGAGGAGGGGCATGTGATAGGGGTAGTAGGGTAGCACATGCTTGATTTTTTAATATTTTGTTAAAGTAATAAAAAAACCCGGATCAAGTAAAGATAAGCACCCCCAACCTTTTTTAGTTAGTTTTATAAGGCTAACTAACAAAAATATCACGACCTAACCTAACCAATCGTCAAGGGCGTACAGTTAACCTAACGATTGGTTAGGTTAGGTCGTGATATTTTCGTTAGTTTGCCTTATAAAGCTAACTAAAAAAGGTTGGGGGTGCTTATCTTTACTTGATCCAAAAAAACCTTCTCACATCGTGTACTTTTTAAGAAAAAATTTTTCCATTTAAATATATGCAAATATGAGGGTAAAAAAGGGGGGGGGTATGTGCTAGGTGTAGCAGGGGTAGCACATGCTTGATATTTTAATATTTTGTTAAGATGATAAAATTAAACTTCTCACATAGTGTACTTTTAAGAAATAAAAAAAATTTCCCATTTTTGACCCGGCTAATATAAATAAATAAAAAAATATATATATATATATGTGTGTGTGTGTGTGTGTGTGTATTTTGCACAATAAAATGGTTTATATACAATTAAATATACAAAAATCTAATAAGTTTATTTAGATAGATATGTATCACATACATTCAAACCCTTTCTCTCTTGGCTTTTTTTATTGCAAATTCATCAATAATATCATCATAGAACAGCTTCCGGCCTACCTCCCAATTAATGCTCACGATGGCAAGCCCACTCAGACGTTCTTGTGCCATTGTTGACCTGAGGTACGTTTTAATTAGCTTCAACTTGGAGAATCTCCTTTCAGCTGTGGCTACGGTCACTGAAAGAGTGACTGCAATTCTAAGAGCAATCCATAGGTTTGGATATAACTTTATCAGCTGCTTCTCGTGTATGTAAGTCAGCAATTCCAATGCAATCATCTTCTAAGATGGCAGATCTGATGGCCCACATTAGGTGTTTGTTTGCATTTTAATTTTTATGATTTTAACAACAAAAAAAATTGTTAGATTTTATATGGAAATAAAATGAATGGCGCTGGAAAAGTTTTAAAAAATCAAAATTTGGCCCTTTTTTTTTTATTTGTGTCAATCACTCATTAATTAATTTTTTTATACTGCTCGCTGGGGGCTCTTCCGCCTCGCGGGGCCCCACGCACACTGCGTGATCTGCGTAATGGAAGAGCCGGCGCTGGTGTGACCCCCCCCCCCTTGACAGGAAAGGCCCATTTCTTTTTTTACCATACTAAGGTAGGATTTACACTCGCATCTAGATTTCTTTTCCGAAAACCTTGGCGCGGTGAGTGACGAACAGGGAAACGCTTCCATCAAGACATCCAGTCAATGGAAAATCGCTACCAAGGTTTCTGGAACGAAAGCATGCTGGCAGACTACTGCTGGATGTTGCACCGCCAAGATCCGGACAAGGTTTACAAAAGAAAATCGTACTCGCAATGTTTTTAGGTTGGTGTACATTTCGTTTTATGAATAAAGTTGTACTTTTACGATAAATTGTGCTGAAAATAACACCAGTCATATTTCGATAACTAGATATGCTAGAGGAAAACCGAAAACAGATTTGAAATCAGCGAACAAAACTGGTTTAGAAAAGTGCGTATACATCTTTGATGAGAGAAAAAGGTTTGATTTTGTCGACTAGTGTAATCAGTGTAAAACATATTATACCAAAAGGATATGTGGATTAAAATAAAAATTAAAAATGATAAAATTAATCCTTAACTATTAAAAAAAACCACCTGCATTTTCTTCCATTTCCTCTTAAAATATAAAAAAAAATATGAAAACAGTGTTACACAAACTTCCAACTATTTTTAACAGAAAAGTGGGGGTAGGGGTAATAGGGAGGGGGTTTATGCAACAAGAGGTGGTGTGGGGGTTAGTCTCCCAAGTTGCATAAAGGGGATGAGGGGGTTTTGGGGGAGAGAGAGAATGACCTCGGGTAGGGTAATGGGGAGGGAGGGGGTAATGGGGGAGGGGTGGGGGTAATCTACAGAAGCTAAGGCTAACAAAGCCCCTAAGATCCACTCTGAGGTTAGCCCGAGAGAAAGAAGAGAGTAGGGGATTAAAAGAAGAGAATAAGGAATTAAGTAAATAACAAAACCTATCATTCGTGGGTTAACATTCATTCAGAAAAAGAGAGAAAAAGACTCATCATGATCATCATCATTCGCCGGCCACTGCCGACAAGTCGGAAAAATAGTCGAAGAGAATAGGAAAGGGGTGAAAGATGAAAAGAAGTAAAATAAGAACGCTTACAAACCATGCAAACACAGTCTTAACTCAAACACTGTCATACCATCCAAACTACAGACATGCAAGTAAAGAGAAGATAAGAAAAGAACAAAAAAAAAAGTATGAAGGGTATAACAAAAAGTGGGTTAGTTTACGTTACGAGCTACAGCTAAGTTCGTGTTAGTCTAATTTTTTTTTAATATAATTTCATTGCTAGCATATTACACGCTGGCATGTCACAGGCTGGCATTATTCGTCAACAGACTCAAACCTCGACCATTACCCCCAGAGCTCCTATTGCCAGGGGCGTACACAGCATTTCTTAAAGGGGGGAGACACACACACACACACACACACTGTATATATGTATATATACATTATAACTGCAAACACGCAGTATAATTAACGTAAAGAACGACGCTTTGTATAGGAGAATTCCCGCGCAAGATGAGAGCGAAAGAACGAAACAAATGAAAAAATGAGGTAACCACCCGGGAATCGAGCCCGAGATCTTCCGATTGCCGGTCAGATATGATAACCATTACACCACGGGCCTCACTCAGTCAAATGTCGTAATTCCTCTACATGCGCGCAGAAACCAATGCCCCAAAGGGGCACCTCCCGCATGCCGTAACATTATATACATTATAACTGCAAACACGCAGTATAATTAACGTAAAGAACGACGCTTTGTATAGGAGAATTATCCGCGCAAGATGAGAGCGAAAGAACGAAACAAATGAAAAAATGAGGTAACCACTCGGGAATCGAACCCGGGATCTTCCGATTGCCGGTCAGATATGATAACCATTTGGGGCATTGGTTTCTGCGCGCATGTAGAGGAATTACGACATTTGACTGAGTGAGGCCCGTGGTGTAATGGTTATCATATCTGACCGGCAATCGAAAGATCCTGGGTTCGATTCCCGGGTGGTTACCTCATTTTTTCATTTGTTTCGTTCTTTCGCTCTCATCTTGCGCGGGAATTCTCCTATACAAAGCGTCGTTCTTTACGTTAATTATACTGCGTGTTTGCAGTTATAATGTATATAATGTTACCGCATGCGGGAGGTGCCCCTTTGGGGCATTGGTTTCTGCGCGCATGTAGAGGAATTACGACATTTGACTGAGTGAGGCCCGTGGTGTAATGGTTATCATATCTGACCGGCAATCGGAAGATCCCGGGTTCGATTCCCGGGTGGTTACCTCATTTTTTCATTTGTTTCGTTCTTTCGCTCTCATCTTGCGCGGATAATTCTCCTGTACGATATATATATATATATATGATGAATAAAACCACGAAGGAAAGGAAACACAGAGTGGTGCTCAAGCGCTTTCGTCTAATGACATCCTCAGGAACACTGAAGTAAATAAAGAGTTCAAGACTATATATAGGTTACAAAATATATACATATACAGGGTGAGGCAGAAGTAACCGGGCAGTCAATAAGCACTTATTCCAAAGTAAATGTTTATTGAAATTTAGTCACAAATTAAGAAATTACAATGTACATGATACTAGAACAATATAAAGCATGATTAGAGCAAGTGTTCGAAATGCTGACCACGTTCTTCAATGCATTTAGAAAATCTGTCTACCACAGAATAGCACACACTTCGACACAAATCTTCGTTGATTTCTGCGCAAGAATTCACAATTCTCGTAGTGAGCTGCTGAATGGTCCTTTGTTTTTCAGCATAGACTGAATTCTTCAGCACACCCCAAAGAAAAAAGTCTGGAGGTGTAAGGTCAGGAGATCGAGGAGGATAATCTATGGGACCACGGCGTCCAACCCATCTCTGAGGGAAGTGCTCATCGAGCCAATCGCGCGCAGCGTGGCTGTAATGGGGTGGTGCTCCGTCTTGTTGGAACCACATCTCACGAATGTGTGGCCAGGTTGCCACTTTTGGAAGGAAATTATTGTTGAGCATTGCCACGTAGTTGGCACCTGTCACAGTTTTTTCAAAAAAGAACGGACCGACCAGACCAGAAGCACAGATCCCAATCCAAACCGTGACACCGATGGTGTTGACTTCCTTCTCGAGGATTAGGTGAGGATTTTCACTTGCCCAGTAGACAGAATTATGTCGGTTGACGTGGCCATTTAATTTTAAAGATGCTTCATCACTCCAGATGATCTTTTCAGGAAAGGTGGCGTCCATTGCACAGAGTTGTCGAAAGATCTCACAAAACTCCACGCGACGGTCATGATCATCTTCGTTCAGTGCATGGAGCAAGTGTGGACGATATGGCCTCAAGTGGGCATCGTGTAGCATTCTTATAATTGATCTTTGTGAGATGCCAAGTTCTTGCTCAGCTCGTCTGGTGGACTTCCGTGGACTACGAGCGAAAGCAACTTCAACAATCTGCTTGTTTTCGTCGGTACAGACAGACCTTGGTCGTCCTGGTCTTGGAAGATCTTCACATGAACCTGTTGATTCAAAGCGTTGAATGAGGCTGGCTACCGTGTCTCTTTTTATTGAACGATCAAATCTTTCTTTAAATCGGCGGCATGTCTCGCTCTTGTTGTCCGTTCAGTAAATTTTTTTTACAATGAAGACACGTTCTTCCATTGTAAAGCGTTGGTTGCTCGCCTTTGCCATAATTGGGGCTTTCAAAATTGACCGAAATAAGATGTGTTCACAACCACCAGCTGCGACAAACTGAATTAAACGGTTAGCCTAGCTAGGCTACCCGTTTAGCCTAGGCTATCGGGTGTTACGTAATCGATGCAATTATCGGTAGAAACTTCCAAAGCTGAAACATCAAAAAGCTGCCCGGTTACTTCTGCCTCACCCTGTATATATATATAGTAAATATAGAAATAAAAATTGTGGGAGGAGCATACACATTTGTAAGGAAAACTACCAATTTTAGCACTTTGCCCGAATTCAACACAAGATCAAATGGATTGTTTACAACCAATTTTATAGATAATGCCTGAATGATATATAGGTAAAAAAAAAAATTAAAAAAATAAATAAATTGAAAAATAAAAATTGTAAGAGGAGCATACAAATTTATAAGGGAAAATTACCAAAGGTTTAGCACTCTGCCCTTCTTGTCTAAATCCGTTCTGAACGAATTCAAAACAACGGGATCGAGTTGAAAAAGACCTTTGCTCATGTTAAAGTTATTTGTAAGTTGAATAATAGCAGACTCAAGAATATTTCTATTAACAATGTTGCTAGAGTGAAACAAAACTGAAGCATTATTCCAATCAATACAGTGGGATAACTCTGACAAATGGACAAAAAGGGCACTGGACGACTGTCCCGTTCTAACGGAATATTGATGCTGTTCTACACGCGTGTGCAAATCCTTTCCCGTCTGACCAATGTAAAAGGAATCACATTGTTTACAACCAATTTTATAGATAATGCCTGAATTATTGGTAGGGCTATTTTTTACTATGATATTTTTCACAATATTGTTATATGAAAATACTACATTAATATCCAAAAGTTTAAGTACATTAGCAATGCCTAAAAAGCCCGGGAAAAATGGAAGTACTAAAATATTCTTTGACAAAGTGCGAGTGTTATTATTCACACGATAGAAGGTTCGTTTTGCCTTGTTAAGACAAGATCCCATAAACGCAGGTGGGTAGCACAGATCACTTCCAATACCGTTGATTTTTTCCAATTCGGCATCGATGTATTCCGGACTGGCGAGCCTAAGAGCGCGGAGAAACATTGAAGAAAATATGACCTTCTTAATGGGTGTGTCATGTCCAGAGTAAAAGTGTACGTAGGACAAATTGTTTGCTTTTTTTTCGATAGATACTAAACTTAAAACCTGGGCTTTCCCTATGTACACGCACATCCAAAAATGGGAATGAGTTGTCTTGTTTCCACTTCTAAAGTAAACTTAATGGAGGGGACTTGATCATTTACTGAAGGAGGAAGTCATCCAGGTCACGATTCATGGGCCAGATACACAAAATATCGTCGACGTACCGCAACCATGGGATGCCAACCCCCAGGATTCTCGGAATGTATATGGAGTTTTTCGAAATTACTTACATTCCCAGAATCCTGGGGGTTGGCATCCCATGGTTGCGGTACGTCGACGATATTTTGTGTATCTGGCCCATGAATCGTGACCTGGATGACTTCCTCCTTCAGTTAAATGATCAAGTCCCCTCCATTAAGTTTACTTTAGAAGTGGAACAAGACAACTCAATCCCGTTTTGGATGTGCGTGTACATAGAGAAAGCCCCGGTTTTAAGTTTAGTATCTATCGGAAAAATCAAACAATTTGTCCTACGTACACTTTTATTCTGGACATGACACCCCCATTAAGAAGGCCATATTTTCTTCAATGTTTCTCCGTGCTCTTAGGATCGCCAGTCCGGAATACACTCGATGCCGAATTTGACACTCGCACTTTGTCAAAGAATATTTCAGTACTTCCATTTTCCCAGGCCTTTTTAGGCATTGCTAATGTACTTAAACTTTTGGATATTAATGTAGTATTTTCATATAACAATATTGTGAAAAATATCATAGTAAAAAATAGCCCTACCAATAATTCAGGCATTATCTATAAAATTGGTTGTAAACAATGTGATTCCTTTTACACCAATATTCCGTTAGAACGGGACAGTCGTCCAGTGCCCTTTTTGTCCATTTGTCAGAGTTATCCCACTGTATTGATTGGAATAATGCTTCAGTTTTGTTTCACTCTAGCAACATTGTTAATAAAAATATTCTTGAGTCTGCTATTATTCAACTTACAAATAACTTTAACATGAGCAAAGGCCTTTTGTAACTCGATCCCATTGTTTTGAATTCGTTCAGAACGGATTTAGACAAAAAGGGCAGAGTGCTAAACCTTTGGTAATTTTCCCTTATAAATTTGTATGCTCCTCTTACAATTTTTATTTTTCAATTTATTATTTTTTATTTTTTTTTTTTTTGTGACCTATATATCATTCAGGCATTATCTATAAAATTGGTTATAAACAATCTATTTGATCTTGTGTTGAATTTGGGCAAAGTGCTAAAATTGGTAGTTTTCCTTACAAATGTGTATGCTCCTCCCACAATTTTTATTTATATATTTACTATATATATATATATAATATATAAATAATAATATATATATATAAAATATATATATATATATATATATATTTTTTTTTTTTTTTTTTTTTTTGTAACTGATATATAGTCTTGAACTCTTATTTACTTCAGGTTCCTGAGGATGTCATTAGACGAAAGCGCTTGAGCACCACTCTGTGTTTCCTTTCCTTCGCGGTTTTATTCATCATAAATATTTTTCACGTGTTACTTTCGTGAAATAATTTTCACATATATATATATATATATATATATATATATATATATATATATAATCATGGCGGTTGCTTCTACAGAGCTTCAATTTAATATTTAGGAGAAATCCAATGACAAGGAGAAATGTAAATGCCATGAAAAGTCTTCTTTAATGCGCAACGTTTCGAGCAATACGCTCATCTTCAGGCTGTTTAATAACAATGTGAAATTAAAATCAATATTGAATGAAAAACAAAACAGAAAATTTCTATAACCTATTCATAAAGACAAATTTTAAAAGACTGAGAAAAGAGGGTTAAATTCTAAGTTATACAGATTTACATATAAAAATTAAGAAGCTATTTTTAAATACATATAGTAAATGTGAAATTAATACACTGGAAAAATTAACAATAGTACACTGGAATAATGAAACTAACTAACCTTACACTGCAGTTTCCGAGGCTAACTGATTGAGCAGAGGCAATACGGGAAAAAACAAGAGATGGCGAGGGCGATTGGGGAAGGGGGGATTATAAGGAATTGGGGAAAGAGGAGGGATCATAGCAAATTGAGGGGGACGGCAGATGAGTCAACATTCAGACTAGGGGACAATGTTTTAATGAAAAGCGATTCCAAAATTCTTAGTGAGTTGGGACAAGTATTACAACCAAGAATTTTAAAATTGTCTAAAGTGACATCAGTTTTACATTTTATGCTGTGTTCGCGAATACTCGAAGCTTCTTTAGTTTTTAAAATTTTACCTGTTCGGCCACTTATTCCCATATGCGAATAAAATCTAGCCCTGAGAGAGCGAACAGTGCTGCCAATGTAATTCCCAAGGAGACACCTAGGGCAGGTAAATAAATATACAACACCGCTACGCAACGAGTCAGGGGTTCGATCCTTCGCTGAGAAAATTGTTAAGGAAATTTTTTTATCATACTGATTTCCGCATCATATTTATTAATAAAACGTCTTTAGGTAGCTTTTTCTCAGCGAAGGATCGAACCCCTGACTCGTTGCGTAGCGGTGTTGTATATTTATTTACCTGCCCTAGGTGTCTCCTTGGGAATTACATTGGCAGCACTGTTCGCTCTCTCAGGGCTAGATTTTATTCGCATATGGGAATAAGTGGCCGAACAGGTAAAATTTTAAAAACTAAAGAAGCTTCGAGTATTCGCGAACACAGCATAAAATGTAAAACTGATGTCACTTTAGACAATTTTAAAATTCTTGGTTGTAATACTTGTCCCAACTCACTAAGAATTTTGGAATCGCTTTTCATTAAAACATTGTCCCCTAGTCTGAATGTTGACTCATCTGCCGTCTCCCTCAATTTGCTATGATCCCTCCTCTTTCCCCAATTCCTTATAATCCCCCCTTCCCCAATCGCCCTCGCCATCTCTTGTTTTTTCCCGTATTGCCTCTGCTCAATCAGTTAGCCTCGGAAACTGCAGTGTAAGGTTAGTTAGTTTCATTATTCTAGTGTACTATTGTTAATTTTTCCAGTGTATTAATTTCACATTTACTATATGTATTTAAAAATAGCTTCTAATTTTTATATGTAAATCTGTATAACTTAGAATTTAACCCTCTTTTCTCAGTCTTTTAAAATTTGTCTTTATGAATAGGTTATAGAAATTTTCTGTTTTGTTTTTCATTCAATATTGATTTTAATTTCACATTGTTATTAAACAGCCTGAAGATGAGCGTATTGCTCGAAACGTTGCGCATTAAAGAAGACTTTTCATGGCATTTACATTTCTCCTTGTCATTGGATTTCTCCTAAATATTATATATATATATATATATATATATATATATATATATATATATATATATATATATAACTGCAATGACCACGCAGTATATTAATGTATAGAAACGACGTAAGTATAGAGGAGTGTTCTGCACACGAGGAAGAGAAATAACGAACAAATGAAAAATGAGGTGACCGCCCGGGAATCGAACCCAGGATCTTCCGATTGCCGGTCAGATATGCTACCACTACACCACGGGCCTCGATCAGTCAGAAGTCGTAATTCTCCTACATAGGGCAGAAACCAATGCGGTAGTGGTAGCATATCTGACCGGCAATCGGAAGATCCTGGGTTCGATTCCCGGGCGGTCACCTCATTTTCATTTGTTCGTTATTTCTCTTCCTCGTGTGCAGAACACTCCTCTATACTTACGTCGTTTCTATATATATATGTGTGTGTTTGTGTGTCAGCTCAAAATTGATGATGATTGATTTGGAATCAAAATGAATTGCATCTTGGAAGGCTTCAGTTGTATTTTATTTCCAATTTATGGGGAAAGAATTAAATTTGCACAAACTAATCGTACGTATAAAGCCATATATAAACGTTCCTAAGCCAGCCAAAATTGCTTTTGAGTTTTAAGTTAATAACATGTCCTGGCAACCATGAAATAACTGAAATTCCATATAACATCAAAATTTTTTTGTGGTGAACGTTGCAAAGTTATCGATTTTTTAAACTTTCTTTTTCAAATATCTTTAATGAGAGTAGTAATAATTTTTACAATGGGGGGCCTATGCTCCCTATGCCCCCCTTATGTACGCCACTGCCTGTTGCTAATTGTTTTATTATTTTAAACGACGTTAATATTTTTAAAATGCCTATCTAAACGGTTTTTAAACATGTTAACGCTGGTAGAGTTCACGACGGACACGGGAAGATTATTCCATTTATCAATTAATTTAAAAGTAAAATAGTTTTTAGCGATGTTAGTAATGAAACGTCTGCCACGTAATTTAAATCCGTTATCGATTTTATTAACGATTTTGAAAACTTCAATAAGCTCCCCCCTTAATCTCCTAGTTTCGAGTGAATGCAAGTTTAACTCTTTAATCCTATCTTCGTAAGACTTGTTGCGTAGTGACGGAATTAGTTTCGTGGCGCGTCGCTGAACCCTTTCCAACCTATCAATATCCTCACGCAAATACGGGCACCAAAACTGAACGGCATATTCTGAGGCCTGAGTAGGGACTTGTAAATGGGCAATATACTATTCTTCGATTTAAATCCGAAATTACGCGCTATAAGCCTAACATCCTATTAGCTTTTGAGCAAGACTCTAGGCACTGGTTCCAAACTTTTAAATCTTTAGATACGCCTACGCCTAAATCTACTTCCTCGTCAACGCTCACTAACTGTCTATCATCCATCGTTTACGTGTAATTGTTGTTACGAGAACCTATATGCAAAACTTTACATTTGTCTACGTTAAATTGTATCTGCCACTTATCTGTCCACTCCATAATCCTATTTACATCGTCTTGGAGCCTATTTCTATCGTCCACGTCAAGAATTTTACCGCCTATTTTGGTATCGCTCGCGAATTTTGACACGTTACTGGTCAAGCCTACATCTATGTCGTTAATGTAGATTACGAATAGCAATGGGCCTAACACTGAACCCTGAGGGACACCGCTACCTACATCCAACCACCTCGATTCCCTACCATTAACAACGAGCCTCTGTTTCCTGGCACGAAACCATTCCTCTAACCCAGGGGTGGGGAAACCCTCGCCCGCGGGCGAAATTTCGCCCACGAGCTAATTTCAATTCGCCCGCTTAGGTATTTATTATTTACTAAAAATTATTTATTTACAGCCCAGTAAATAGCTTTTTAAAATACATCATATATACAGCGTGTCCCAAAGAAATGTATACCCACTTTGTTCGATAATACCAGCTATGAGGATAATAAATATATTACTTTTTATATGTGTTTTAATAAAGAATTTTCTCCTGAATCTAAATATGTAATTATTTTTATTAAAAATTGAAAAACAAAAACGTTACAGATGTTTAAATTATAATTATTATTTTCGAGACTTCATGTGCGATATTTTCTAATATTTCTGCACGTATACGAGATAAATTTGAAACCGACGGCACTGTGCAAAACTTACAAAAACAACGTTCTGGAAGACGTCGAACATCTTAGATAAAGTGTCATTTAACCATGGAATTTGTAAATTTTTTGAATTAACTAATAATTACAACATTTATGCTTCAATATCAACACTAAACATAAGTATCTCAAAACAGTCGGTTAAAATATTAGAAAATATCGCACATGAAGTCTCGAAAATAATAATTATAATTTAAACATCTGTAACGTTTTTGTTCTTCAATTTTTAATAAAAATAATTACATATTTAGATTCAGGAGAAAATTCTTTATTAAAAAACATATACAAAGTAATATATTTATTATCCTCATAGCTGGTATTATCGAACAAAGTGGGTAGGCCTATACATTTCTTTGGGACACGCTGTATATAAGCTTAAAATTTGCCAGACGCCCGCGGAGGTGTTTATGTTATCGATTTTCGCCCTTGGTACTGAAAAGTTTCCCCACCCCTGCAGTCTAACCAGTTAGCTACCTGACCGCGTAATGGGGGAGGGAGTTGGGTAATGGGGGAGGGTGGGGTAATGGGGAGAGGGGTGGGGGTAACGGGGGAGGGGGTTATGAAACAAGGGGGTGACGGGGTTTTTGGGGGGAGAGGGAGAATGACCTCCCCCCAAAGGGGTAACCCTAACCTTTTGAACTTCGCATTCTGAGCCAGTGGATTAAAAATTTGTGAAGCTAGGGATATTTAAAATGTAAAATAATATTTTTGTCTTCATCTAAGTATTCTGCGAAGGTGCACTCGCCGTAGACGAGTTTGCGAAGCACAAGCCCCGCTCGTAGGGCAGGGAGCCGAATGCTCTGCTTGTATATAATCAGAGCTGGGCACCGCAAACTCAAAATCACTTCCGCAACCGCAAATCCGCAAACTGCTTGCCATTTTTGGTGCCGCAAACGCAAATCCGCAAACGCAAACCATATTTCCAATTTTTTATATAATAAAAGAAGTGAGAAGAATTACTATCATTTAGTGAAGGTTTAGCCTTACATATATACAATGATTCTAGAATAAAATAAATCAGAAGAGTCACTTACAGAAGCTAAAACTTTGAAAGTATTCATATTAAAAGTACCTCCACACTGTGACACATGATCACGTATAGAAGGCGGGTAGGGTGTCCGCGAGGGTTGATTTGTCTGAGCGGACTGTCCTGTGAGAAACGTGAGTGAAGGGTATTATGCTTCGTTGACCCCACTGAACGACTAAACAATGGATCCGAGCGTGGACGGATCACTTAGAACTATCTGGAAAGAAATCTGGGTGTGAAATGCAATTTTATAATCATGTTTTTATTGAAATTGAAATTCTCACCCATCCATTCAGTTGTTATATGTACATATACAGTATAGTGCAGCAGAAATCGTGTAATTAACTCGGTAATTAATGTTTGTTTGGGTAGAAAATTAACGAAAGACGAACCTGGCGAGATAATTCCCATAAGTAAATAAAATGTACAACTTGAACCTATGGTGTTTTTGTTAATTTTACAGCAATATCTGAAAATATTTGATGCATTAACTCGTGCACCTTTTTAGATTATCTTTTAGAAAATTATTAATTACTGTACTCAAAATAATAAAATAATAAAGTTTATTTCTAATTAAATCTTAAATAAAAGTAAATAATTCGAAAGGTTTTATAATGTCTACATTTCCATTTTTTACATTAATTTCATTACGCCAATAAGGCGCATCACAACTACAGTAACTTATCTCTATTTTAACTTTATTTGAAAGAAAATTTCTTTTGGCTTTATTCGCAATCTTATCTAACAACCATTGATCACAATTTCAAGCCTGATCAGATTTTGAACGACCATTTTCAAAGATGTAGAACAAGTTTCATATTATGAATCAAAAATTTTGATTACGTCATTTGTTGTAATTACGTCAAAGGAGAGATATCCCGTCTTTCTAAAAAGAATGAAAAGAACCGTCTTTTATATCTATTTTCACCAAATGATGAGTTCTTTCCTACGTACAGTATTCATTAAATAGCTTATTTTTTACATTTTAATCCTACTATAATTTCTTTCTCAATACCTCCTAGTTGGGTTTCCCTTTATCGTTATTGAATTTGATTAGAGAGAGAGAAATACCATTTCATATATTATATATCCTTAACTATTAAAAAAAAAACCCTGCATTTTCTTTCATTTCCTTTGAACCTTACCTAAAATATAAAAATATGAAAACACTGTTACACAAACTTCCAACTATTTTTAACAGAAAATGGGGGGATAGGGGTAATAGGGAGGGGGTTATGCAACAAGGGGGTGGGGGAGGGGGTTAATGGGGGTGACAAGCCATTTGGAGAGTTTATAGGTAATAGAACCCACAGGGCCAATAAGAGGGCGCATAGGAATACATGGATGCCGAATTAGAAAAAATGAACAGTATTGGAAGTGATTTGTAAATGAGAACCAACTCTTTGTGATCATTTATTTATTTATATAAAGTCAAACAATGACAACGGTCTTCTGAAAAAGGAATAAGCATAATAAGTAATCACTTGAATAAAACATAAACATAAACATAAACATTGTCCTCTATCTCCTCCCAAGTCTTTGATACTAGATGTGATATGAGGTAATTGCAGTACAGTAGTGCAAAGACTTATATTGTTTTATAAAGTGAATACAGTATAGTACTTTAATAGGAAAACATAGATACTAGTTTATTTAAGAGTAATATGAGGACATAAGGCTTTGCTATTACATCATGATGAATACGATACTGTAGAAACTAAAATATAAATACTTATGGAATTATACAGTACATTATATCCAATCAAACATATTACAATACAATTAGAGAGTTCAGCGAGAGATTGAATCATATATTAAAATAAGGGTTGTACAACGGTATTCCTGACAAAAGTAATAGTACAGTAGTGAGGTTACAGCTGTATTGGGAACACAATATAAAGTTCTTAGTAAGTAAAGTGTAAAGTGTACTGTACTCTATCTCTCCCCCAAGTCTTTGAGCCAGCAATTTTATAAAGAAGATTATTAAGGATAATATGGCAAGAAAAAAAAAAAAATTTGTATGTTTACGGATAAAGACTAAACCTTATTTTGTCAGTGCCCTTAATTTAAAGCATACTTGATTGGTTACTCTTCTTGATTCATATGGTAGTCTTCATGCCAGGTAGGGGGGCGTCTGGTACGGTTCGAATGCCTTAGTGGAGTTGCAGTTTGGGGTGCCGTACCCATTGGCCTAGGGGGTGCGGGTGGTAGTATGTCGATGGGCGGCGTTGACATGTCTTCTTGGGTGGGGGTGTGGTCTCTTCAGGGATCGGGCGCCTTCGTTCAACGTGCGGGCTGGACCGTGTCGGACTACGGGGTGAAGCGGGTGTCTTTGGTCCTGGTGCTGACCTGGCAGGTGTAGGTGGTGCAGCAGGTGGGCTGTTGGTGGGCACCGCTAGGAAGTTCTTCAAATGTTGGTCTATGGTCATCTTTGGAGCAGGTGTGCTGAAGGGTTCATATTTTTTAAGGAATTTCCTGTTCCTTACAGTTACCCTCCCAGATCCATCGACCCTAACCACGTACTGGTCAAACTGCCTGACTTCGATGACCACACCTGTCTTGTCCCATTTACGGGCGTGTGGACCGACCTGGTTCTGGATGCGTATAAGGTCTCCGACTGCTAGTGGTGGGAGTCTCTTGGTGTGCTCTGACCAGCGTTCCGCCCCTCATGTGGCGGTTCCTCAGAGCTTCTTCTCGGGTGGCCAAGTTTTCACGCCACGTGTCGTGTGGTTTATATCGGCCGGGAAGGATTGGAATGAAGTCCCGGATAGGGCGGCCGAATACACACATTGCTGGGGAGTGTTTTGTATCTCTATCCGGCGTGTTTCTGTATTGAAGCATGGCCCGTTGAAAGTTTTCGGTGTTGAGGTCGCCGTTTGGTCCAGTGTTGTCGGTTATTAGGCGTTTCGTTGTCTTGACACCAACTTCTGCCCGACAGTTGCTGTGAGGGAAAGCCACTGATGAGAGTCGGTGGTGTACGCCCCAGTTTTTGAGGAACTGCCGTGTGGCTGCTGCGGTAAATTCAGGGCCCCCATCGGAAGCCAGTTCGTCGGGGATGCCGAAGGTGACGAAGGTCCGTCGGAGGCAGGCGATGAGTCCAGCAGCACCATCTGATGACCTCTCTACTATTGGCCAGTTAGAGTATCTGTCCACCACGACCAGGTAGTTTACTCCTTTGTAGTGGAAGTAGTCCGCGCAGACGCACTGGAAGGGGTATTCTGGTGATGTTGGTGGAGTGGGTGGAGCGCTGGGCTGGGTTGGTGCCATGCGGTTGCAGTGGTTGCAGCTAGCCCGTAGTGCTGTGATGGCTGGTGTGATGCCAGGCCAGAAAATGGAGTCTTCTGCTCTGGAGATCATGGATGAAGTACCTTGATGAGCTGAGTGGAGTGAAGCCAGTACTTCTTGCCTGAGGGCCGGCGGGATAACCGTGCGGTTCCTGTACATTACCACGCCGTCAACAGTGCGGAGGTCGTCGCGAAACTGGTGATATTCCCGCAGCTGTGCAGGGAGTGCATGGCGGGATTCAGGCATACCGGACTCTATGACATTGGCTAAACTATTCATGACTTCATCGCTGGTCGTGGCGGTGCGTACTCGATCCCATGTCACTGATGCCAGGCTCAGCGAGTTGAGTGTTGATGCGGCTGCAGAAATGACGCAGGCTTCCATGCCATTACCATCTGTCAGTGATGTCCGTATGCCGGCTAGGAAGGTGGGGGGGGGGAAAGAACGCCGTTCCCTCGCATGGTTGATGGATGGCTGCTACATCATCGGGGAGTGTCAGTGGTATGGGGTCGCCAGTGGGGTATCGTGACACCCCGTCAGCAGCTTTGTGTTTCGCGCCTGGTACGTGGATCATCCGGAAGCGGTACCTGAGGGTTTTTTCCTTCAAGTTTCTGAGGCGTGTATTAGATATGTCCTCTAGGGATCTGTCACCAAACACTTTGAGGAGAGGTTTGTGGTCCACTGCAATTATTAGGTCTTCGCATCCCAGCACGAAGTACCTCGCCTTGTCAAGGGCATCGGCGACAGCAAGTGCTTCTCCTTCTACTGGTGCATAGCGGGACTCAGCTGAGGTAGTGAATCTACTGCCGACCAATGTGACACGCCATCCAGTATGGCAGCAGAAGGGTTCGACTCGTGTACAGGTGCAGTGTTTCTGAAGTAGCCAGTAGCCGATGCCTGTTTTCGACCAGTCTGTGGCGAGGCATGTGGGCTTGGTTTTGTCAAAAATTTTAACACCCTCCTCTATTTCTGTGATGATGACATCCTTTGATTCTTCGAAGATGGTTTCCAATTCGTCATCCCACTTGAAAGGTGTTCCTGGCTTCAGAAGTAGGCGGAACGGCTGCATCCTCTTGGCCATGCTGAAGGCATACGACACCTGGTTGATGAGCCCGAACCATGATCGAACGTCGGTGATGTTCTTTGGAGATGGAAACTCTAGGATTGCTTTGAGGTATTTTTTACAGGGTCGGACACTGTCAGATGTGATCTCGAAGCCTGCAAATTCAACCTTGTCCTGACAGAACACAAACTTGTCGGGGTTCAGTGTGATTCCGTGTCTGCCGCAGGTGTCAAGCCACTGGGTGGCCTGGAAGAAGCTCTCCTCCACTGTGTCTGACCAGAGCAAGACGTCGTCAATGCACTTTGTATTGTTAGGGATGCTCGATACAATTTCGTCGTACCTTCTTGTGTAACCGTCACCAGATGCAATGTAACCCTGGGGAGCGGTTTTGTAACGGTAGCGACCCCAGGGCGTTATGAAGGTGGTCAAGTGGCGGTCTTCTTCACAGATTGGTACGCTGTGATATCCATTCCATGCATCAAACACTGTTTTCTTTTTGCCTTGCGGTACTGATCTGGCCTGGTGGAATGGCGATTGAGTGTGGTGTGTTTCGCGGGTGGCGTGAGCGTTGAGGGGTTGAAAGTCAACGGTACGCCTTGGTTTTCCGTTCTTTTTGGCGCACACCACCATTCTGTGACACCAGGTTACGGGCTCACCAACGGGTACTGGTTCAAGGACACCCAGTCTGACATCTTGGTCGAGGCCAGCCTTCACGTCCTCCTGCCAGTGGATTGGTACTGGGACGGGGGTGTGATGTGCGACTGGTTTGGCATTGGGGTCCACCATCAATTTCATTGGGGGGCCGTCCATCATGGGCAGCGCTTGGTGGTCACAAGTGTTGAAGGTGCTTGATTTGTAATAGTCCAGCAGGTATTCCTTGAGCTTTTGCTGGTTCGCCGCAACAGCGGGTAGCGGTAGCTCGATTGGAGGTGATGGAGGATGTTGGCGTCTTGGACAGTCGCAAGTTAGTTACAAGTCCGCTGTCACTGTGTGGCGTGCTGGCACTGTTGTTACAGTATTGTGCTGGATCCAGTTGGACTTCCCCCACTGTAGGAAATCTTCCCGAGATAATGCCGAGTGAAACGCATGCCTCTCTGCTGATGAAGAACTTGTCAGAAGAATCGTCACATATGTTACCTGTCTCGTTTCTACTTGTTGGCCCTGTTCATCCTTGCCAGTGAGGCGAAGTATGGCTGCGCCAAGGATTTTGATGCCCTTGTTGTTGGCGGCGTGCATCTTCATGGTCACAGGGATGAGGTCAGACTGGAGAAGCCCGAGGCGGTGGATAACCTTGATACCGGTGAGGCAGCTCTGACAGCCTGTGTCTGCCATGGCAGGCAGTACCACGGTTTTTGGGTGGGCATTGAGGGTTGCCCCAAGCGCCTCGTAGTCTTCGGGGAGAGTCCTGACTGTCAGGTTGATGTGTGGCTGTGGTTGTGAGTTCTCCTTGATCCACATGTCCGATAGTTCATTGTAAATGTGATGGTCGAGGGCGATTGCTCTTTTCTTATGTGGCTCGGAAGTGTTGCTTGTGGCGCAGAGAAGATCAAATACCGCACCTTCGCACTCATCAGCTTTATTAGGAGTGGCTGAAAGGCTCTTGTCCTTGTCTTTGCTCCTGCATACGGATTCCCAATGGCTGTCGCGCTTGCAAATTTTGCATTTGTGGTTGTACGCAGGGCAATCCTTCTTGCGTATGTGGACTGGGGCTCTTCTGCCGTGTCCTTTTTTACCACAATATGAACAGGGGCATTTTTGTCTTGTGGGGGTATTTGCTTACTTCTCCTGTATGTGCTGCCTGAGGCCTCCACGGCATGGGAGTCCAGCAGTCGTGATGCTGAGCGCTTGCCTGCTTCCTTCGCCTCGACAAACTGAAAGACGTCTTCCAGGGTCATCTCCTGGTTACTGTTGCCGAGGAGTTCCAGTTGTATTTCCGGGTCAGCAATTCCGCGGGTAAGGACGTCGCGAAGGATGGGGTCAGTGTAATTTACGTTGTTGTTGCAGCTTGGGCATTCAACAAGAAATTTGCAGACTCCGGCCTGACCACGAAGACGGGCTCCAAAACTGCGCACAGTTTCGTCGCGGTCTTGTCGCATATTGTGTAGGGTAACCCTGGCTACCATGGTGTTCTCCTCACGGACAGCTAGTTTCTTGATTGCAGCAAGGACTTCATCTTCGGTTTTGTTTGTTAGGCTTCCACCTGCGGATCTTGTCAAATCTTTGCGGAGTGAATCGTCGCAGCATTCAAGTAGTTGTACCACTTTGTCCCTACCAGTGATTTTTGTAGCTTCCGCATAATCTGTCCAACGCGACGTAAAATATGCCCAGTCTTCACTGGTACCTGCAGCCGAAATGGTTGGCCGTCTTACTTTCTCAACCTTTGCAGAGACTGTCGGGCTTGGGACATGGGTCGTGCAGTGGGCTGTTATAAGTGCGGCTACAATGGCTGGGTCCAGGTCTGCTGTGACATAGGTACAACCTGTGATAGGACATTCTACGGCAGGCATTGTGGATAGCGTTTGTTGAAGTTGCTTAATTAGGTTGGGGTGGTTGACAGTTGCTTGAATTTACCACGTATGTAGACTTATTTTATTATTTATTTAATTAATCAGTCATTTGTACCTAAGACCGTTGTCATAAATGAGAACCAACTCTTTGTGATCATTTATTTATTATATAAAGTCAACAATGACAACGGTCTTCTGAAAAAGGAATAAGCATAATAAGTAATCACTTGAATAAAACATAAACATAAACATAAACATTGTCCTCTAATTTGTGTTACCCACCTGCTTTTTTGGAATCTTGTCTTAACAAGGCAAACAAACTTCTATCGTGTGAATAATAACCCTCGCATTTTGTCGAAGAATATTTTAGTACTTCCATTTTTCCCAGGCTTTTTAGGCATTGCTAATGTACTTAAACTTTTGAATATTAATGTAGTATTTTCCTATGACAATATTGTGAAAAATATCATAGTAAAAAAATAGCCTTACCAATAATTCAGGCATTATCTATAAAATTGGTTGTAAACAATGTGATTCCTTTTACATTGGTCAGACGGGAAAGGATTTGTACACGCGTGTAAAACAGCATCAATATTCCGTTAGAACGGGACAGAGGTCCAGTGCCCTTTTCGTCCGTTTGTCAGAGTTATCCTACTGTATTGATTGGAATAATGCCTCAATTTTGTTTCACTCAAGCAACATTGTTAATAGAAATATCAATGAGTCTGCCATTATCCAACTTACAAATAATTTTAACATTAGCCAGGGCCTTTTTTCGCTTGATCCTGTTGTTTTGAATTCGTTCAGAACGGATTTAGACAAGAGGGGCAAAGTGCTAAAACTCTGGTAGTTTTTCCTTATAAATTTGTATGCTCCTCCTACAATTTTTATTTTTCCTTTTTATTTATTTTTTTGTGACCTACATATATATAGTCTCGAACTTGTTATTTATTTCAGTATTCCTGAGGATGTTATTAGACGAAAGCAGCGCTTGAGCACCATTCTGTGTTTCCATTTTCCTTGGTGGTTATTTTCATCATCATCATCATCATATATATATATAACCTTACCTTACAACCTTACAAAGGTTCCACGTGATGATTTCTCATTTCGCGAAGGTCAAGCGTGTCGCCCCTCCTCTCGAGTTGGCCTGGTGAAGTAGTGAGTTGGATTCTTGCGCTCTCCACCTCACATAGCCAGGTACGCCCGGCTCATCGGGGATTGTTCTGAGCCAGGCGTCAAGTCTTCTTTTGAAGATTTCCACTGCAACTCCCTTCGTGTTTCTTAGGTCTTTGGGCAGCTGATTAAATAGTTTTGGTCCTCTCACTACAAAACTATTTTCTTTCAGGGTTAAGGATGTTCCCTGTCTCGCCTTCAATTTGGGAATACGACACAGTCTACCGTTTCTACCTTCCACCGTTGTTTGGGGAGTTATGGGATTCAGAGTAAGATTAGGGACTAGTTTCTCCATTATTTTCCAAGTGTAAATAATGGTGTATCTCTCTCTTCTCCTTTCCAGTGAATATAGGTTTAGTTCTCGTAACCTTTCCCAGTAATTTAGTTCTTTGCACCCATTGATCTTGGCTGTGAAACTTCTTTGAATCCCCTCCAGCTGTCTACTGTCTTCTTTTTTATATGGGGATGTTAGGACCGAGCAGTATTCCAGTTTGGGTATTATCAGGGTTTTCAGTAGGGGGATCATTACATTCCTATCCGTTCGTTTAAAAGTTCTCAATATCAGACCCGTTATTCTCTTTGCTCTGTTTACTGCTATCTTATTTTGTGTTTCAAATTTCGCATCATCTGTCATTACAACCCCTAAATCTTTTGCTCTGGAATTTCTCTGGACTTCCTGTCCATTTGGGGTATAATATTCCATGGACTTTAGGTCCATATATATATGTGTGTGTGTGTGTGTGTCTAAAAAAGAACAATGAATAATTCCTATATAATCTTTATATTCAATTATTCATTTTTACATAAGGACCAAACTCGCATAATGCAAGTTTGGATGACTTTAGTATTCAATGTATGGTAAATTCTTTAATCTATTATTATTTATATGTTGTTCATTCATACGTCCATTTCCTTTCTTGACCTTTATCTTTTGTTAATTTTATTAATTATTCATTCAGCTACCTATTGTCTACCTACTGTCAACCTATTGTGTGACTACCAATATGTGTACAAAACTTTATGCATTCGTACATGTTCGCAAATGATCATGATCACGTACGTACCTTGTCGTACCTTACATGTAAGTACGTTCACATGTATTCTTTTTATTTCTTTTCTTTAAATTAATTAATTTCTCGCAATACTCATAAATGCTTATGCAAGTGTTCGAATTCCGCTGACCAGGCAAAAACGAGAGCTTCTAAGGTGAAAATCCCCTCTCGCTTGCGTCTCATTTATAAAACATTATTATGTCTGTTATATATATATATATATATATATATATATATATATATATATATATATTATATATATATATACACCGTATGCGCCCATGTACTTTATGTTATACTCCTAACATCCTAATTTTCTGTAAATATGAAACACTTTGTAAAAAACCTATAGTTAACTGTTTAATTGTAATTAACTGTAATACTTTAATATAATGTAATATTAATTGATGTACTTTAATGAAACTATAATTAACGATAATAATTTAATATAATGTAATTAATGTACGTTAATAAAACTATAATTAACGATAATAATTTAATATAATGTAATTAATGTACTTTAATGAAACTGTAATTAACGATAATAAGTGAATGTGAATTAATTGGTAATTATAATCATAGTTGTAATAAACCAAAATTACAATGTACTCAGTGATGTACTTGGGATTGTACTCAATGTACTACTCCGACATTATGCTTAACGTCCAAGAAGTGTTTAGATCTCCAGTTAAAGGGGGAAACTTAACCTTCAACTGCACTCCCCCAAAAATTTAGACTTATTTAATTCTTGTATTGTAAATTCAATCACTCCTGTCTTAGCAGCCCTTCAACGAGGAGGTTGGAGCTCTCCTCGAGGAGGCCTTCGGCCTCCTCCCTTTTAAATTCCGGCCTGAGCAATGGTCGAAAGAGGTCGAACCTCTACCCCTGTAAATTCTGAATTAGACTACGTGGCTGAGCACTACCTGTATATTTTAGCAGTAAATTACAGTAAGAAAAAGTCTTTATCTTCTCCTTCGAACCTTGCTCTCTTCAAAGAACTTAGTCATTAAAGTCTCCCGATACGTTACAAGAAGAATCGGGGGAACCCTCAGGGAATTTAATAAGCCTCTTAGAATCCTCCGAGCCACTATAGAAGAACTCGGAGAGTAGTATAGAAGAAACTACTGCAAATAACAAATCCGTTGCTGCCTCCTAACCAGAACCCCGGTCGACTTAGAATCAACCCAGGCCATAGACGGAGGGGTTAACATGTGTATATGGAAAAAGGGAGGACCTAAAATCCATGGAATACTATACCCCAAATGGACAGGAAATTCAGAGAAATTCTGAAGCAAAAGATTTAGGAGTTGTAATGACTGAAGATGCGAAATTTGAAACACAAAATAAGATAGCAGTAAACAAAGCAAAGAGAATAACTGGACAGATACTGAGAACCTTTAATTGAAGGGATAGGAATATAATGATTCATCTACTGAAGACACTGATCATACCCAAATTGTAATAGTGCTCGGTCCTAACATGACCATGTAAAAAAGAAGACATTAGGCAGGAGAAACACCTCAAGAAAGACAATCACGCCTTGAAGCTGACCGTGAACGACATGCAACAGCAATGTGAAATTTATCCTAAACAACGCCGGATACCTCAGCTTGTATATATATATATATATATATATATATATATATATATATATATATATATATATATATATATGTGTGTGTGTGTGTGTGTGTGTGTATATATATGTGTATATATATATATGCCCCCTGGGAGCGGGCAAGCCAGCCCAAGTCTCACCCGGTCCCAAGCCCGGAGAAAGGAGGAGGGTTGGCGGCAGGAAGGGCATCCGGCCGTAAAACTTTTGCCAAAACCTTATGAATGCAGATCCATTATAACAAGAGGAACAACAAAAGTAACGGAAATCTCCAAGAAGGCACAGGAAAAGAGATTGAGATGGTATGGGCAGTGGGCATGTCCAGAGGAGGGAGGAGGAGTATGTGGGACGACGGATGCTGAGGATGGAAATTCCAGACACGAGGAGAAGAGGTAGACGTAAGATGAGGTGGCGGGATAGACTGAAGAAAGATAGTGATAAGGGACTGGAGGAAGAGGTGGCTCAAGACAGAAGTGAATGAAGAAGAAGGATCTGCAACAGCGACCCCACATAGAAGTGGGCTAATAAGGCTGCGGAAGAAGAATATATATATATATATATATATATAATATATATATATATATATATATATATATATATATACAGGGTGGGCCGTAAGTTTCCATACATAGGAAAATTTAAACGTTTGTTTTTATGTTTCAGATACCCTAAGAATATGCGTTTGTAAGATCTTGTTTACTGATGAAGCAAATTTTTACGTCAATGGAGAGGTTAATCGGCAAAACATACGTTATTGGAGTAATGCTAACCCTAACTGGCTGAGTCCGACGAAGATGCAAGGTGCCGGTAAAGTGATGGTGTGGGCCGGGATATGGGGTGACAGAATTATTGGACCAATTTTTGTCAGTGGAAATCTTAATGCCGAAAGGTATCTTAACATGTTGCAAGAAGAGATTTTCCCATCCCTGCTAAACGAGGAAGGTAACTTCCCAGTTTACTTCCAGCAAGATGGAGCTCCACCTCATTATGGTCTTCACGTGCGTCGGTATTTGGATCAGCAGTTTCCGGATGCTTGGATTGGTCGGCGTGGTCCTGTGGAGTGGCCTCCCAGATCCCCAGATCTCACCCCCCTTGATTTCTATCTTTGGGGGCACTTGAAGGCCATGGTGTATCAGGAAAAGATACGAGACATAAATCATCTAAAGGAACGTATCACCAACGCCATTACAAGCATAACGTCAACTGTGCTAATGCGTGTTCATCAACAGTGGGGAACACGTATTGAAATGTGTTTTCAAAACAATGGCAACCATGTAGAGCATATTATATAAATAAAAATGGTTGTCCATAAAAAAATGTTTATTTTTCCTATGTATGGAAACTTACGGCCCACCCTGTATATATATATATATATATATAATATATATATATATATATATATATATATATAAGTTTCTCAGGGGACCATTCTGAGTTTGTGTGTATATATATATATATATATACATATAATGCAAACCCACAAGAAAAACAAGAAAAAAGAACACATATGCCAAGGTCTTTCGTATATTCAGCAATACACCTTATCAGGGAATGAATTCAGGGATTCCCTGACGAGATGTATTGCTGAATACATGAAAGACCTTGGAATAATTTTTCTTTTTCCTTGTGAGTTTGCATCATTCATTCATTTCACGTGTTTAAGTGTGAAATTCATCCCATATACTGTACTGTATAAGCTATATACTGTATATATATATGCTGTGAAGAAAGTATGAAGAGGAATTACTTCATAACTTTGGTCAAAAGCGAAGAGAACTTTCTTATTTTTAAACTTTTAAACCAACTTTATTAAAGAGAAGTGAATGAATTCCATAATTTTGAGTCTTAATGAAAATCCAAAGTTTGGTTTTAATCCCATAAAAGTTCTCCAAACCTAAAACAAAAGTTTCGTTCTACTTTGTAACTCATAAACTTTATACTTTAAAGTTCTTTTAAATTAAGAACGAAAGTAAGATACAAACCTTCGACTGGGCAATTATCCAAGGAAAACGTCCTTGTACGGTTAGGTTTAAAACCAGATGAGTAAACCTACAAATTGCTAAACGAATTGCCCGTTGCAACTTACACAAAATTGTACGTGAAACGTGATGACTTAAAAAGAAGTTAATGGAATAATTACATAAGTAGGCCCTATTTCGTGTAACCTGAATTTTACGTCCTTACGTTTTATCTTATTTTGTACGACTCTTTAATAATAATCATACCTAAAATTACCAAACGAATAGCGGGTGTAGCTAAGGTTCAATAAATATTGGCTAGTGGTCTGCTAAATCCAGTTTCCCCTCATATTGCATTACAGTCGTACTAGGAAAAATAAAATCTGAACATCTGATAAAAGAGTAGTAGAATCCATGAAGTAAGAATAGAGTTTCTTGCTATAATTCCTCCCCTCCCCCACACCTCCTCTTAATTTTTGATATTAGGACAAGCTGGTTGAGGTTTACAGTAAAAAACCAAGGAACAATTTGCTTTAGAATTTAAACGGAACGTTTCTCCAAATTTGTTCCTCATACAGGGCTCCAATAAACCTTAGCCCCCCCCCCGCCCATGGCCTAAACCATTAGAGGTACAGTAAAACTAAACATACCTTACAAAAGAGAATTTAATCCTGCATTTAATGAGAAACAATTAAAACTTGGTGTTCCCGCCACTGGCTTCCAAGACAGCCTGAATTCGCTTTGGGTAGTTTGCCAAAAGTGACGTGAATAGATCTTGATCGTTACGCAAATTTGCTAAAACGGTTTCAATGTGTTGCGTCATTGTATCCTTCGAAAATCGATTTGCTGCAGGTTCTTGAAACAAGAGACATTCAACCTTGTCCTTTATAACTGATCCAATGTGTTCACAGACGTTCAGGTCAGGAGAATTTCCCGGCCATTCTTCATTTCCAAAGAAATCGATCTCATGGTTGCGCAACAACTGTTGAGTGGCTAATGTCTTAAAGCAGAAGGCCTTATCGTGCAGAAGTGTGACCTGATCGACATCCATAACATTGTTTGGGTTTCTTAGAAAAGGAGTGACATGCTGGGATAGAATAATATCACGAAAATACTGTCCATCCCAACTCTGACCATTTGGCTTCAGCACACACATGAGCTTCTTTGCAGTGAACAAAACAAACACACCAACACAGTCTGGACTTTTTAATAATTCGCGATAATGTTCATTGTCATCGATTTCATCTGGTGTTGTGGCCCACACTCGATCATTTTGGTAGTTTAAAAGTCAAAATTATATATTTTATCACAAACAAGAAAGAAACTAAGATTGAGAGTCCATTCATTTAAAAACCAAACTTTTGAAACTTAAAATTTTGTGAAGTGCAAAATTACTGTAGGTCGAATCATATTATCAATACTGCTCATACAACACCAATACATTAGGTATTGTATCCACGGTAAGCTATTAAAAAAATTCTCACTTATATATAATAATCATGATCGGTGTCTTGATCCAAAAACTTTTTTCGTCTGTCATTACACTGAAAATTTATTTTCAAAATAAAAATTTACAAAAAAACAATTAATGACGTGATTCTACAATGTAAGATCAATTAAATGATAAACTAAATTTTTAAATACACTAATTCCTGATTTATTTTCTAAAATTACAACACTAAACAATACAAGTTACCCCTAATTTACTATATTCTTCAGTTTACAGACTGATAATTATCTATTTAACTGAAAAAGTTAATGAAGGAGGAAACATTTTAGATTTTATTTATTCTTTTTGAGAAATTATACAATCGTAATTTTATAAATTTCTCTAAAATCTATCTTTTTAAATTGTGACAAGTCGGAAATACTGGCTGTTTACCTCTACTCTCTACATTTTTTAAAAAGGCTAAAATGTTACTTAATTTTTTTAATGATTTCTCATGACATTTTAAAGTTTCTTCTGAAAATGATAAAATATGGAAAATATTCAAAGAACAGGGTGATAGAAAAAGGGAGTAATCGGGGGAAAAGATAATCAGAATGCCTCGACAAATAATAGTATGGAAGAGAGGAAAGAAATAAAAAAATTTTGTTGATTTTTTTGTTTTTGTTTTCTGACATCTTAAACTATATTTGGATCACCTAAAGACTAGAGCCCCCATGTATTCTTGTTTTTTGCTTTACAGTACCAAATATAGTAATAAATTATTAAATTGAATGCCAGGTTAGGTCAACTGTATGTCCTTGACGATTGGTTAGGTTAAGGCGTGATATTTTCGTTAGTTTTAACGAAAATATCACATTAGGGGCTTTTGTCTTCAGGTGATCCCTATTTTAATATTTATTATTATATATTACAATATGTAATGCTACGATAGTTAATAAATTAAGCATATAAACTTGTATTTTTCTAACGATTAATGTAATTATATTCAGGTTTTGGTAATATTACTCCAAATTAAGCAAGTGTCCCTTTGTACAAAGCTTAGTTCTTACTCCATACGCTAGATGGTGAGTAGGCCTACCTATTATTCATTTACTGGGATAACGCGCTAGATGGTGGAAATTATAGTCACTTTTGTGTCTTCCTATAAATATAAAATCTTTGCTAATAATTTAATGAAGAGATAATTGCATGGTTACATTAAAGATTGTGGAGCACATGGTAAAATAGGTTCCCTTAAATTAAAGTCTCTGAAAAACTGAGGGCCGTGATGACGTGTTGTCTGTTTACTGAATATTGAGAGTGAAAATTACTGTTGTTAAATAAAATAAAATCTCATTAATACTGTTAGTAATTGTAATAAATGAACAGAGGATGGCAGCAACCTTTAGTAAAAAAGGAGCATGACGTCATGAATCGCACGACGAGGAAACCTCATGAATGAGATTACCACTCTTTTGTAATTTGGAATATTTACTTAGAGAGCGATACAAGCTAATTTTAGCTTATGAGCTAACTTATGTTATAGTGGCTATGAAAAAACTATATAGGCTATGGGTTGATTGCCTGATACCCTCATCCGTTGGAAATTTCCAGCAGACTACAGTGGAGAGTTAACGACAAAAGCCCTACGTTTTTTCGTTAGAGAGTTATGTGTATGTAGGTCTTTAAAGGACCTCTATGTTTATTTGCCTTCGGTATTTGCGCTGCCTAATTGTAAAGAAAGAAATTGCCTTACCGTATTATTTCGTTGGGCCTCGCTTCTTTTCGATGTAGGGCCGTGGTAAGATGGAGTTACACAATGAGTTGATGTAACTAATATAGGCAGTCACGACACTTAAATACCTGAAGGAATAGGCCTATCCTTTTTATAGTTATTAGGTTTTATATTAAGAGGATTTCACTCAGAACTTATAGGAAGATAAAGTATATCTTCCTTACTTAAAGCATCGCTGTAACATAAGCAGCTCAGAGTGCCGCCAGTATAATATAATCGTTAGGACTTAGGAATCTGCTGATTCGTCAGAGTTCGTTGACTCTTCTCTCGAAGTAATTTTCACGAGTCAACAATGAAAAATGTTGAACACGAAATAGTAAATTTGTTTTTTTGGTTGTTATGCAGCCACGATGCTACATATGGGTTCTATGGATGTATGGCAATTATTTTCATCCCCAATAGGCTATGTCGCCAATCCCGAGGCAATTTTGTATAGATATTTAATTCAATTAATTAATAATTTATATTTAATTAAGAAGTAAAGGTACCACATACGATACCATGCTTTAAGTGTGTATAGTTTTTCCATATACGGGGGGGGGGGGGGGGGCGGAGAAAAATTTATATGTTGACAAACTGTGTGTTTTAAACCATGTGAAATGGATTAAAAAGAATGAAGTAGGAATTTAAGAAGAGAAAGGTTGCTCAAAACCTATTTAAATATAAAATTTCAAGAGGCTAACTTCTCAAGTTTAGTTAAAGTTATGTCAATCAGTTTGACTCCCCGTAGGTATAGGAAATTTATGGAATTAAAGTAAAGTTATTAAGCTTTTTAACTTTGCTCATTATTTGTCTAAGTTTTATAAGTCACCAGTTTTTAAATGCTGGTAATGGTTTACTAATGTTGTTTTGGAGTTTTGCATGTTTTGTTTTGTTAACGATTTATGTTTTAAAGTGACTTCTACGTTGGTGAGTTAATTGAAATGTACTGTACTTCCATGTTGTATTGTTTGGTTAAAAGAGTTTGTACTGTATTCAAACCTCCTAACACTTCAGACTAGTCAATACCCGTAGTTTTAGTAAAGTAAATGTTACTCCTCCACAGGTAGATCTGGAGGGCTTGGGGCTTTGAATCCTGTACTGGTTTTGTGTTGTTTGGTCTCTGGCCAAGGGAGGCCATAAGACCTTTGTTGTTTGGCCCATGGCCAAGGGAGGCTATAAGACCGTTGTTGTTTGGCCCATGGCCAAAGGAGGCTATAAGACCGTTGTTGTTTGGCCCATGGCCAAGGGAGGCCATAAGATCCTTGTTGTTTGGCCCATGGCCAAAGGAGGCCATAAGACCCTTGTAATAGTTTGCCCTATGGCCAAGATAGGCCATAAGGGCCTTGTTGAATAGTTTTGGCTATGGCCAAAGTAGTCCATCAGCCCCTTGTTGAATAGTTTGGGCTATGGCCAAGGTAGGCCATCAGCCCCTTGTTGCATAGTTTGGGCTATGGCCAAGGGAGACCATCAGCCCCTTGTTGAATAGTTTGGGCTATGGCCAAGGGAAGCCATCAGCCCCTTGTTGAATAGTTTGGGCTATGACCAAGGTAGGCCATCAACACCTTGTTGAATAATTTGGGCTATGACCAAGGTAGGCCATCAGACCCTTGTTGAATAATTTGGGCTATGGTCAAGGTAGGCCATCAGCCCCTTGTTGAATAGTTTGGGCTATGGACAAGGTAGGCCATAAAACCCTTTAGAGTAGAGTAGTTTGTATGTCCACTGTCTAACCATATAATTTTTGGCACAAAATTATGTGCACAGAACCAGAGCGCAGCAATAAAAGCCTTATGTTCAGGCAGGTTGCTGTGTTTGTGACACATGGAAAGAGTGAGTACATATATATATATATATATATATATATATATATATATATATATATATATATATATATATATATATACAGGGTGTCCCATAAGTCCGGCATCATAGGAAAAATAATAAAAAAAGGCAAAACAAAAGCTTTTATTTACAGAACATGCTCAATATGTCCACCATTGTTTTCAATACACAAATTCAGACGTGATACCCAGTCAGCAAGCACACGGTGAATGATGTCAGGAGTAATGGTGTTACATGCCCCAATAATGCGCTGCCGCAAATGTTCAACACTCCTCATTTTCTCTGTATAACCAGCGCTTTCAAGTGGCCCCAGAGATAAAAATCTAGTGGCGTGAGATCCGGGCTTCTAGCTGGCCATTCCACAGACCCTCGACGTCCTATCCAATGACCAGGGAATTGTTGGTCCAGGTATTCCCTTACTTGGGAATACTTGGGAATTTCTCCTATGATGCCGGACTTATGGGACACCCTGTATATATTACATTCCTCTGAATCCAGTTGGTCTTCAAAACTTGGATTCACCACTCCAGTGAAGTCAATACCCGTAGTTATGATTGAGTAAATGTTGTGTGTCCTACAGGTAGGTCTGGAAGGTTTGGGGTTTTGAAGGAATCCAATCTGTTTGCAAGAAATGTATGTGTCTGTTGATGAAATATGTTGAGTGATTCTTCTTTAAAAGAAGAATTGGATACTTGGAGTTGTATGTATATATTTATATACTGTATGTATATGTGCAAATGTATATTTTGTTGAGGGTTTTATTTTTTAATTTTGTGTTAGGTTAACCAATTTGGCTGAGTAAAGATCCTCAAATGTTACATTTGAGACCCTTATATCAAGCCTTGTCTGTTTTATGCCTACATGTGAAATAGGACTTAGAATAGGTTACGCCTATATGTCAAATAGGACTTAGAATAGGTTACGCCTAAATGTCAAATACGACTTAAAATAGGTTACGCGGCTTCAACTTACGCCTATATATCAAATAGGACTTAAAATAGGTTACGCCTATATGTCAAATAGGACTTAAAATAGGTTACGCCTATATGTCAAATAGGACTTAAAATAGGTTACGCCTATATGTCAAATAGGACTTAGAATGGGACCTACAGTAGTACGTTTCATGGACTGCTCTCGATTTTCCTACGAAATTGCAAACAAGGGCAGTCGATGACCCTGATTTTGTTTCTGCAATCGGTTTTCTTGAGAAACCTAACCTGACCTAACCTGACCTAACCTAATCGAGTTTCTTATACTATTTTTTTTGCAAGATATCGCACTAATTCTTGTCATTTTTTTTGCAGAACAATGAGTGATGTTTGTATTAATTTGAAGAATTTGTATGGCATAAGCGCCACACCAGCTCGGACTTATTCAAAAAGATGTTGGAGTGTATTGCGTCGTTTCAATAAATAAATTTATTCAATATCCAATAACATTTTTCTTTATCATTTCTCAAGAAAACCGATTGCAGAAACAAAATCAGGGTCATCGACTGCCCTTGTTTGCAATTTCGTAGGAAAATCGAGAGCAGTCCATGAAACATACCAGTCCCTTAGAATGTATTACGCCTATATGTCAAATAGGACTTAGAATGTGTTACGTCTCTATGTCAAATAGGACTTAGAATGTGTGTATTAGGTGATTGTAGGTTTGAATTCGTGCAATTGCTTTAGGTCTTTGTGATGTTAAAGTTCTGAGTTGAATTTTTTTTATGTTACAGTTCTGAGTTGAATTTTGTGATGTTAGAGGGTCTTATGAAGTTATGAGTAAATTAAATTGCTGAAATAAATTTTATAACCTACACGGCTACACCACAGGTTGAATTAAAAATGTAGTGTTTTTAGTCTGGATAGGCCTTGAATGTAAAGAGTAGGGCCTTCTTTGTGAGGTAGGCTTCTTGTATATTTAATTGCAAATTGTAGTGTTTGAAGTGGGCCTTTAGTGTATGAGTATGTTGGGCCTATTAGGTAAGGTAAAATGAAATGGGCCTACCAAATATTATTATATCGTGGGCTTACTAAATAGACAGGTTGAAATTGGCCTATTTTTATAGAACCTAAAATGAATTAAGCCTGTTAAATGAACACGGCTTTGTTTTGATTTAAAGAGTAGGACCTATTAAATAGGCTTAATGTTGTGGGCCTACTAAATAGGCTTTGGTTGAAATTTGCCTATTTTTTATAAGACTTAAAAAGTAACAAGCCTTTGTTTACGGTTAGTGTAAAGGTAAAGTTTGTGTTAGTGTAAAGGTAAAGGGATCAGTTCCCCATTTACACGGGCCACCATATGAAAAAAACTGTAGGGGCTTTATGGTTGAAATTGGCTTCAATCTTTGCCGATTGGAAATTATCATGTGGTTATTGTATAGAGAGTTAATGACAAAACTCTACGTTTTTTCGTTAGTTATGTATATGTAGGTCTTTAAAGGACCTCTATGTTTATTTGTCTTCGATATTTGCGCTGCCTAATGGTAAAGAAAGAAATTGCCTTACCGTATTATTTCGTTGGGCTTCGCTTCTGTTTCGATGTAGGGCGCGACGATCTTTTTCGATGTAGGGCCGTGGTAAGATGGAGTTACACAATGAGTTGATGTAACTAATATAGGCAGTCACGACACTTAAATACCTGAAGGAATATGCCTATCCTTTTTATAGTTATTAGATTTTATATTAAGAGGATTTCACTCAGAACTTATAGGAAGATAAAGTACATCTTCCTTGCTTAAAGCATCGCTGTAACATAAGCAGCTCAGAGTGCCGCCAGTATAATATAATCGTTAGGACCTAGGAATCTGCTGATTCGTCAAAGTTCGTTAACTCTTCTCTCGAAGTAATTTTCACGAGTCAGAAATGAAAAATGTTGAACACGAAATAAAAAAGTTGTTTTTTTTTGTTATGCAGGCACGATGCCTACATATGGGTTCTATGTATGTATGGCAATTATTTTCATCCCAATAGGTTATGTCGCCAATCCCGAGGCAATTTTGTATAGATATTTAATTCAATTAATAATTTATATTTTATTAAGAAGTAAAGGTACCACATACGATACCATGTTGTAAGCGTGGTAGGGTGGGTCGATTTTACATTTTTTTCGATTTCCATATTCTAATAGAGACAAAAACTTGCGCATGCATGAGAAAATAGCCTCTGCAAAATCTTAGCTTAATAGGTAATCATCTTCTGCCCCCGGCAGAGCGATGAAAATCATATTTTAGTAGTCAAAAACGTATTTTTCTTATAATTTTTAAAATATTTCAATATGCATCAAAATTATTCCTAATAACTATAAAGTCGATGAAAAAGACATATGATCGTTTTCCAAGCGCGTTGTCCTACGTTAATATCTTTTGCCCCCGGCAACAACGTCAAATGTTGAAAAAATAGGTAATTTATATACATATTTTCAGATCGGCTCTTTGTCTTAAATAATGCATTTATATATTTCCCATAGCATTTATATCGTTGCTTAGGCATGAAATAACACACACGCAAAATTTTATGACTCTAGAGTAATATCTTCTGTCCCCGAGAAAAGTCTAAATGTGGATTATAATTACGTTAATGCGATGTTATAAGTACGATAAGTACTAAGTACAGCTCCTCGCTTGCTAATTTTATAAAATTAGCAACCTAGAACTCACCACGAGGAGGTGGCTGTACGTCGAGTTCCACCCTATCCAGCCCCAACCACCCTTCCTTTGGCTGCATGTCGATTTACATACGGTAATCTTTCTTAGAATCAAATCGTGGAATTTTTGTTCGGGAGTGAAGACGGGAGCGGATGAATCCGTCCCTCTCTTCTATTCCACTTACACTGGCAGAGGCTTCGGTTACTAATTTGATGAGTCTCTCGACCGCTTGAGTATGACAAGGGAATAGTGGGATCAGTCCATCAGGCTGGTCTCCCGTCTCAACAAACTCTTTTATTCGGGCATCAGGTATTGTTTTTGTAACGGGGGGTTCGGTCACCTCAGCCGTTTGCCAGTTGATCATTTCGTAATAGTTTTGACTATCGTAGAGCAGCTCAGGCATGGCGAAGGCTCGAATTTCCCCCGCTGGTGATTGTTTTGATCGTGCTTTTAATATTCTTCTCCATCCCAATTCTCTTATGTGTTGCTCATCGGCATGTAGCATGGAGATCAAAATATTTTCTGGGTGAGCAAAGAAAGAATTTCTACGGAGGACTTTGTTGGCGATTGTCTTAGATCTTTGAGGCATGGTCTGAGAGAGACGCATCATTTCGAAAAAATGTTTTGCGCCCTCAGTGAAACTGGAGTTTTTCTTTATCTTAAACCAAATTGGTGCGTAAACTGTCATAATGAATCGCACAATTTCGTTGAAGGTGCTGGAGGGTTCACTGGTTGAAACATAGAGGCGCAGAAATCTATTTGCTGTTGTCAGCCACCTGGAATGCGCCATCTTACCTGGATTTCGAGCCGCGAGAGCTGAAGAGCAGCTACCGTTCGACACTGCTCTGTAGATGCCTAACAAATATTTTTGGTCAGTGCTCAACTCGGCATCATCTATGTCAATGTCGGGAGATGGAATGGCATCGAATTCTGTAATTGGAAGTTTTTCGCAGTCGTTCAGTTGTTTTCCAACTGGTCCAGTAAAGCCCATTGGCCCAGTTGTTTTGCCGTCCAAGTCTTGAATGAGGTGTCGCAGTGGTAATTCATTACCGTGTAATAGTAGGGCGGGTCGTACTCAGGTGACAACATGAATCTGAAGGAAATCCTACCATCAGGGGTGTCTAAATTATGTGTTTTTACATGGGGAATTCAAATATGAGCTTATTTTTTGGATAGGATAACTCTAACCTACATCATTTTGTATTTCTAAATTGCCAATCTTACCCTTTTTAACCCCTTTATAATATATTAAAAGATATAAGGTAAATCATTTATATTGACAAGGCCAAATCAACTTTACATATATTTATTAATAGGTGAACTGCATGTATATCACTGGATATAATTACAAAGATCATTCTCCTGACATCTTGAACTTTGCCAGGTTGCACAATAGGGTGGATCGATTTTACATTTTTTTCGATTTCCATATTCTAATAGAGACAAAAACTTGCGCATGCATGAGAAAATAGCCTCTGCAAAATCTTAGCTTAATAGGTAATCATCTTCTGCCCCCGGCAGAGCGATGAAAATCATATTTTAGTAGTCAAAAACGTATTTTTCTTATAATTTTTAAAATATTTCAATATGCATCAAAATTATTCCTAATAACTATAAAGTCGATGAAAAAGACCTCATATGATCGTTTTCCAAGCGCGTTGTCCTACGTTAATATCTTTTGCCCCCGGCAACAACGTCAAATGTTGAAAAAATAGGTAATTTATATACATATTTTCAGATCGGCTCTTTGTCTTAAATAATGCATTTATATATTTCCCATAGCATTTATATCGTTGCTTAGCATGAAATAACACACACGCAAAATTTTATGACTCTAGAGTAATATCTTCTGTCCCCAAGAAAAGTCTAAATGTGGATTATAATTACGTTAAGGCGATGTTATAAGTACTAAGCAGTGTTCCCTCTAAGGTGTGCGCGTGTGCGCGCGCACACGCGTTGTGAAACCCGCGCACACAGCAAAATAAAATGCGCACAGGCTCAAGCGTATCATGAGTCACGACAGTAAATGAAGTAATTTAAAAAGTATACCGTCACACAAGGTCTGACCATTTGCATCAACATACTCTATATTTATTAAGTATTTAATATTTATATATATTTAATTTTGAAGATAATAGCGCTCAGAAAAGTTTGCACAATTTTTCACCATGAATCTAAATGTATGCACAACGAAAATTTCTTGCGCACACGGACTAAAAAAAATTAGAGGGAACATTGGTACTAAGTACAGCTCCTCGCTTGCTAATTTTAAAATTACCAGCCCAGAACTCACCACGAGGAGGTGGCTGTACGTCGAGTTCCACGCTATCCAGCCCCAACCACCCTTCCTTTGGCTGCATGTCGATTTACATACGGTAATCTTTCTTAGAATCAAATCGTGGAATTTTTGTTCGGGAGTGAAGACGGGAGCAGATGAATCCGTCCCTCTCTTCTATTCCACTTACACTGGCAGAGGCTTCGGTTACTAATTTGATGAGTCTCTCGACCGCTTGAGTATGACAAGGGAATAGTGGGATCAGTCCATCAGGCTGGTCTCCCGTCTCAACAAACTCTTTTATTCGGGTATCAGGTATTGTTTTTGTAACGGAGGGTTCGGTCACCTCAGCCGTTTGCCAGTTGATCATTTCGTAATAGTTTTGACTATCGTAGAGCAGCTCAGGCATGGCGAAGGCTCGAATTTCCCCCGCTGGTGATTGTTTTGATCGTGCTTTTAATATTCTTCTCCATCCCAATTCTCTTATGTGTGGTACTCGTCGTTCACGAGGGCAGCTGCATTTTGTCAAATCAGGGCATTTACAAGCCGATATGTCAAATAAGGTGGTCTTAGTTGATTTCTTGAAGGCCTCAAGATTTTTCTGTAACGATTCGTTCTTCTTTTTCGCGTTCAGTGATTTGATGATGTTAGCCATTTTATCACGATAACTTTTCGACATTTGATTTATCCGTGCTGTCGAAACTGTTGGAATGGAAGCTAATTTCCACAAGTATTCCAGTCTCTCCGTGACCACAGCGGCGATGTCTTTGAATGGAGGTTCCTTCTTTGATGATCTCAACTCAGTTCTCACATGATGGTAGTATTGCATCACATCTTCACATGTGGGAAAACATCGCAAATTCAAATCTTTCCCAGCACCAAATATTGGACACGTAACCGATCTTCTAGTTGTAGCGGTAGCCATCCTGTAAAGATTAAAGAATAATGTATTGTTCTGTTACGCAATAAAATCGAAAAAAACAGAGTTATGAGAAAAACAAACAAGGATATGAGCAGAGAGATTGAGCACACTGAGGACTCTGAGTGAGGAGCCACACACACACACACTGAGGACTCGAGGAGCCAGCTGCAAAATACACACCTGCCTTCGACGCTGTCAAAAGGCAACTGAGGGAACTGCGCAGTGCGTACTGGCGCGTCAGTGGCAGCTGCTGTTGGCAGCACTCACCAGAGATGACCTTTAAACCCTAGCCTAGAGTCATAAAATTTTGTGTGTGTGTTATTTCATGCCTAAGCAACGATATAAATGCTATGGGAAATATATAAATGCATTATTTAAGACAAAGTGCCGATCTGAAAATATGTATATAAATTACCTATTTTTTCAACATTTGACGTTGTTGCCGGGGGCAAAAGATATTAACGTAGGACAACGCGCTTGGAAAAACGATCATATGAGGTCTTTTTCATCGACTTTATAGTTATTAGGAATAATTTTGATGCATATTGAAATATTTTAAAAATTATAAGAAAAATACGTTTTTGACTACTAAAATATGATTTTCATCGCTCTGCCGGGGGCAGAAGATGATTACCTATTAAGCTAAGATTTTGCAGAGGCTATTTTCTCATGCATGCGCAAGTTTTTGTCTCTATTAGAATATGGAAATCGAAAAAAATGTAAAATCGATCCACCCTATTGCACAAGTCCTGCTTTGACTCAGACTTGGACATCAGCTTCCTGCTGGTCTCCTGAGCCCTGATCCCTCCATCCCTCTTTTCCTGTGAGAAGTACTTAGCAGAAGCCTCAGTCACCATTTTAACAACCCTCTCAATGCTTTGTGTGTGGCAAGGCCAGTTGCGCACCTCCATGGGGGTGTTGATGAAGTTTTTCACCTCTGAGGTGGTTACAGAGCAGGTGAGAGGTGGCTCTGACACACCTTCTGACCAGCTGATCAAGTCACCGATGCTGGAAGCATCACAATTGATGTCAGGTGTCCTTCTGCTCCTAACAGAGGAGTCCCCTATCTCAGTGTCCGGGTCCCCCTCTCCCCTGATGGCCAGGATTCTCTCCACCCCTTCAATCCTCTCCTTCTGATCCTCAGAGCAGAGTAGTGTTTGGAGGATGACTTCACTGTGGGCATACCAAGCAGATCTTCTCACAGTTGGCATCACAATATCCAGCACCTCCTTTCTCTGGGACTTGAGGCAGTCCAGCTGAAAGAGGATGTGCCTAGGCCCTTCGATCCAGGAGTGCTTGACCTTCACGTTGAACCAACATGGGTAATACACTCCAATGATGAATTCCACAATGAATTGCAGAATCTTCAGGTTCTTTCCTTTAAGTCCGTGCTTTGACACCCAGAGCCTGAGAAAGTCTGTTCGCTGTGGTGAGCCAGCGGCTGTGGTTTACTGGTCCTATCTCTAACAGAGCCAGCCCTGCAGGAAGTACTCCATCCCTAACTGCACAGACAATTTTATAGCCATAGTATTGATCAGTTGAGAGATCTTGAATGACCTTGTCAGGAAGCTTGATCAGTGGAGGGCCAACAGAGATTCGGGTGAAGTTTGGATTGATATCAAAGTCTGTAGCAGAATCAAGGAGCTTTCCTATTGGCCCGGATAATTTTTTGTCTGACAGAGTAGGGCCATCAAGGTCAACAATGAGATGGCGCAGGGGAAGTTCAACAGTGTGCAGGTTGCACACCAACCAGACCAGCTTTCTCCCCAGGTGCAGCTCCAGCTTCCGCATTACTCCTCTTTAGTTGCTTTCTCTGGGGTAAAGTGGAACAGATAGTAGCTGCCAGGCTCACTAACAACACTATAGTGTTCTTCCTTGATCTTTGCGGGAAAAGATTGGTCACTGCCCTCAGCTTCCATCATCACATTGGTCAGGTCAATCCGCCCATCAAAGAGGTTGCAAGAGATCCCCCCCTCCTCCCTGCACTTCTTCTCGAACTGTTCCCCCAGCTCTCTCATCAACTTCTCCTGTGCTCTCTTGACCTTGCTCTTATCAATCACTTTACTTGTATTGTCTTCTGTGATGATTCCTGCGTCAATCAGAGCTGCTGTTGCTATCGCTGCAGTTGGCCTTAGCCCTATGCCATACCTTACACTAGCAAGGGCAATGTTTTGAATCTCATCATAGTTTTTCTGTACCTTTGCCGAAGCTGCTGGCTCAGGTCAGTTTGAGGGAAGAGCTCAACTTCAGGAACAAACTCATCTTCATCACCACTTCTCTCCAATTCCAGATCCTCATCACCATCTGCCAAAAATCTCTTAACATCCTTCCTGGCTGCCTTCTCTGCTACTGCAGCACTTTCCTCCTTGCTCCTTCTCCTTTTCTCTGCCTTCCTTTCCATCCACTACCTTTTCAATGTCCTCACCTGTCTCTTGTGCTCTGGTAGATCAGGACCCCCTATTTGGTGGGGTCCCTTACTTCCAACCTTCTCTTTCTGTCCCTTGATGTAGGCAAGATCTTTCACAGGAATCTTTTTCTCTCTGCTGCAGGAACAGTTAATGTGGGCTTGGATAACACAGCCCTCACAGCCTCCCCCCTCAAAATATTTCATATACCAAACTGTATGATAATTACAATTAAGTGGAATGGCACACCTTTTTATTTGAGTATTTAAATATTATTATTATTATATGAATTACATTATATGTGTTTATATGAATTAGTTAGAACAATGCTCTATGAGAGATAACGTGAGCAGCCATGATAGAAAACGTGAGAAGACATATTCTGGGGTAACTACAATAGTAAAATAATCAACAATTTAATAATAATCAACTGCAAAATGATGTAGGTTAGGGTTATCAGAATTATGTTCTATACACCAAAATATGTCATTTGAACACCCCTCTCCATTGATTTAAAAAAATGCATAGTATGACCCGCCCTAGTGTAATAGGCATATGATCCACTGAACTGACCTTTGTAGTTTCATTTCAATCATACGAATGGCTCCACCCTTTCGACCCGTGTTCACTGCGGTACCATCACAGACGATAGCCACAATGTCGTCCGTGCTAATATTGTTAGTCTCTAGAAAGTTGATGATACCTGATGTTATTGCAGTGGCAGAACCTGATGCAGGAGTGAAATGCCCCATGTACTGGGATTCTGGTTCTTGAACTAAAACTATATGCTCTTCTACCACAGTCCTTCTATGCTTCACATTGTCTATTTCTTCTTGTGTCATTGTTTTATCTTTACGTCCGTCAAAGAAAATGCCCTGTAATGGTAGCGTGATCTTGTCATCTTGCTGATGCTCAGAACGAACTCTTTTTCTGGCTCTTCTTATCTTATTTCGATCAATCACTGAACTGACATCATCTTCTCGTATCCAGCCAACATCCTCTAACAACGAAGAAGCAATAAATGAAGCAGCTCTGTCTGAGACGCCCGTACGATCACAAGCTTCAGCAAGTACCTGGAGTTTCATTCGTGTTTTTCCTTCATGTCATGTTTATCTCTCGGTGTTAGTTCATACGATGACGATGATTCTATAGATGTATCCTCGGTTTCACTAGAGGCTGACGAAGAAGGTTGTTCTTGAGAAGTTTCTTGTCGTTTACTAGTCGACGGCTCTTGATGTTCTGCTATTCCTTCTTGTTTCAATATCGCCAATCTTCTTGCAAGAATCATCTCGTTTTTATTTGTTGTTTCAACATCCAAAGTTCCTATTGCCATTTTGCGATCACTTCTTTGGTCGAGTAAAAACTGTTGCTCTTTCAGTGGTACTCGTCGTTCACGAGGGCAGCTGCATTTTGTCAAATCAGGGCATTTACAAGCCGATATGTCAAATAAGGTGGTCTTAGTTGATTTCTTGAAGGCCTCAAGATTTTTCTGTAACGATTCGTTCTTCTTTTTCGCGTTCAGTGATTTGATGATGTTAGCCATTTTATCACGATAACTTTTCAACATTTGATTTATCCGTGCTGTCGAAACTGTTGGAATGGAAGCTAATTTCCACAAGTATTCCAGTCTCTCCGTGACCACAGCGGCGATGTCTTTGAATGGAGGTTCCTTCTTTGATGATCTCAACTCAGTTCTCACATGATGGTAGTATTGCATCACATCTTCACATGTGGGAAAACATCGCAAATTCAAATCTTTCCCAGCACCAAATATTGGACACGTAACCGATCTTCTAGTTGTAGCGGTAGCCATCCTGTAAAGATTAAAGAATAATGTATTGTTCTGTTACGCAATAAAATCGAAAAAAACAGAGTTATGAGAAAAACAAACAAGGATATGAGCAGAGAGACTGAGCACACTGAGGACTCTGAGTGAGGAACCACACACACACACACACACACACTGAGGACTCGAGGAGCCAGCTGCAAAATACACACCTGCCTTCGACGCTGTCAAAAGGCAACTGAGGGAACTGCGCAGTGCGTACTAGCGCGTCAGTGGCAGCTGCTGCTGGCAGCACTCACCAGAGATGACCTTTAAACCCTAGCCTAGAGTCATAAAATTTTGCGTGTGTGTTATTTCATGCCTAAGCAACGATATAAATGCTATGGGAAATATATAAATGCATTATTTAAGACAAAGAGCCGATCTGAAAATATGTATATAAATTACCTATTTTTTCAACATTTGACGTTGTTGCCGGGGGCAAAAGATATTAACGTAGGACAACGCGCTTGGAAAAACGATCATATGAGGTCTTTTTCATCGACTTTATAGTTATTAGGAATAATTTTGATGCATATTGAAATATTTTAAAAATTATAAGAAAAATACGTTTTTGACTACTAAAATATGATTTTCATCGCTCTGCCGGGGGCAGAAGATGATTACCTATTAAGCTAAGATTTTGCAGAGGCTATTTTCTCATGCATGCGCAAGTTTTTGTCTCGATTAGAATATGGAAATCGAAAAAAATGTAAAATCGATCGACCCTAGGTCACCGTATAGTTTTTCATAGTGACTTATGAATATACTTTACAAAAGGGTACAGCCGCATGATATACAAGTTTATCAAACAAACTATAAAAATTACTGCATCCCTCTTTATAAAACACAAACCTATATGCCTAATTAATTAAGTGATGGCAACATCTGGATAGAAATTAAACAGATATTCAAACAGAATTTAAGTTAAGGACGTATTTAGGGCGTAATTAGTTGTCCTGTCGAACACTAGATGGCAAAAGAGGAAAAAGGTTAAGTTGACCGAGTCACGCATCTTGTTTTAAATAGAGTTTGCTCGAAGTGAGAAAAGAAGAAAATAGTTACGTTATGCTAAATTGATGTAAGTTGGTGAAATTTTATGCGATAATTCCATATCTTCTCTTGAGATAGGTGTATTTACAATTTGTTGAGTAAGGTCTTTGATTTCTGATAATATTAAATTTCATATTTGAACAAAACCTAACTTCCCCTCAGTATTTAACCTAGCAAGAATTTTCCTTGTGTGTTCTGGCTGGAGCCCACCCCAGTCGGCATAATCCATGATCCCCCATTTTTTGAATTTTGGGTCTGAACTGGATATAAAGTACGGTAACCTACTTAAAACTGGAAGTTTTGGTAATTATTTGTTTTTTCACCCAGTGTTTTTATGATGAGAGCAAACTTTTCTGGTCAATTTTGAGGTGTTTTGCACGAATCTGCCATCCGTTTCCTGTGCAAATGCGTAGTTTTCGAGATATCGTCATTTCGAAAACTACGCATTTGCACAGGAAACGGATGGCAGTTTCGGGTTATGTATTTTATCACACTCAGTCATTTTACATACCAAAATACATTTTTTTAGTAGTATTTGATGTGATTTGGGTTAATATTCGTTTTAATGCTTTGTTCGTTTTCGATAGGAGACGACATTCTATGACAATTTAACATATAAATTCATATTCAGGACACCTTGAAACCTCAGGGAAACTGATAAAAATCAAGGAAATGTAATAATTATTTTTTATGGAAAAAAAATTAAAAAAAAAAAATTTAGACGTAAAAAGTAGCCATTATAGGCCATTGACCGAGTATTTAGCTTTTAACGCTGTTAAAATTTTAACGAACGTCGCCCTCTCCAGTTTTATGGGGAGACATCTCGTGGCAAAATTAGGAAACATAGGTCAAAACAACTAATTAAAAATTGTTTTTGTTTCACGTGACCTTATCCGACCAATCAGAGACGTACATTTTGAATCTCTCATAATGCATACTCATTCAAGAATGTTTTTTCAGTCTGGTTTTCATTATGGTTTGCGGAGGTTGTGATTGCCTGGGTTTTTGGTACCTTGGAACGCAGTTCCAAAAAACTACTGTTGTTTGCGGTTCCTCAGAGAGATGCAACAACTCTTGTTTGCCTGATCCAGCAACATATTAGGCCTGGGACTACAATCTATTCTGACGAGTGGCATGCGTATTCTCAACTTGGAAATCTAGGCTACATTCACCAGACAGTCAACCATTCACAGCGGTTCGTGGAAGACACCGTTCACATTCAAAATATTGAGCGTTGTTGGAAAGATGAAAAGCTGGATATTACGGTCTGGCAACAAAACCCAATCAGTTTAGGTTAGGTCTGTTTAGGTTAGGTTAGGTCTGAACCAAAACACATTTTTCTGGTGTTTTTTGGTGAGATTTACTCAAATCTGAACTTCGTTTCTTTGGGAAATAAGCCATTTTTGAGAAATTTTCAATTTTAAAATTTCTCAAAAATGGCTTATTTCCCAAAGAAACGAAGTTCAGATTTGAACAAATCACACCACAAAATACCAGGAAAATGTGTTTTGGTTCAGAAAGGAGGAAAAGCACTAAAATGAATAATTACCGTGATTTGTTCAAATATGACCTCCATTTCCGTCGGAAATGAGATCCAACAAAGTTATAGTACTTTGAAGTTTGGCTCATTTTCAAGGGAAATGGAAGTCAAAATCTAAGCAAAACACATCAAATATTACTAGAAAAATGTATTTTGGTATTAATTAACCTAGCCTAACCGTGGCTAAACGAGCCTAACCATGGCTAAACGAGCCTAACCGTGGCTAAACGAGCCTAACCGTGGCTAAACGAGCCTAACCGTGGCTAAACGAGCCTAACCGTGGCTAAACGAGCCTAACCGTGGCTAAACGAGCCTAACCGTGGCTAAATGAGCCTAACCGTGGCTAAACGAGCCTAACTGTGGCTAAACGAGCCTAACCGTGGCTAAACGAGCCTAACCGTGGCTAAACGAGCCTAACTGTGGCTAAATGAGCCTAGAGTATTACCTTATTATGGATTAGGTGGTGGATACAGACGAGAGCTCGTTTAGCTAGGGTTAGGCTCGTTTAGCCATGGTTAGGTTAGGTTAATTAATACCAAAATACATTTTCCTAGTAATATTTGATGTGTTTTGCTTAGATTTTGACTTCCATTTCCCTTGAAAATGAGCCAAACTTCAAAGTACTATAACTTTGTTGGATCTCATTTCCGACGGAAATGGAGGTCATATTTGAACAAATCACATCAAATACTACTAGAAAAATGTATTTTGGTATGTAAAATGACTGAGTGGGATAAAATATATAATTACCCAGTTTCGTACAAAATACCACAAAATTAACCAGAAAAGTTCGCTATCATTATTTTCATTTAAACTACCCTAATGAAAATATCGTGACTTAACCTAACCAATCATCAAGGGTGTACAGTTGACCTAACCGGGCATTCAATTAACGTAACAGGTTAGGTATTATTATAGTATTACACCCATCTAACGTCCAGTAATTATATGTTCATTAAGTAGATTTTTTAATTCTAAGACACTTTTCTTCTATAGCATTTCCATCGCAAATGCTTCATTTTCGAGATATAAAATTTTTTGTGGTGTGTGTTTGTATGTTTGTTTGGTGTACATGCGCGGCTGACTTATGTCTGCCCAATCACTGTGCTCCATCCATTTTGAATTTGAATTACTTTGCTACTAGAATGGCTTCATGTGACACGTGCTTGTTCGATTATTACTGCTGTATTGTTGCTTTCTACAAAAATTTAGAAAAAAGTATTTCTGCATGCTCACGGTGTTCTACCGACAGTAGTGAAGTGTCTACATTGTGAAATGGAGTGTACATATTGTCAAGACCAGAAACTTTGGCGTTGTAGAAAGTTATTATTTTAATATATTTTTTTCACGTTTGCGCACAAGTTTGCATTTGCGCAAAACGCAAATTGCGCAAGTGTGATTTTGGTTGCGCATTTGCGTAAGTACTTACGCAAACTTGTGTGCAAACGTGAAAAAAAAATAAATATTAAAAATAGTGGATTTAGCTCATAAACACGTGACTGCCAGACAGGTGGCGCCACCAGACAGCAGTGAGCACTCAGTATACCAACAATGCTAGTGAAACACGTTTGTTTGATTAGTTGATTTTAATTTTATTTCAGAGTTCAAACTACTAACTATAGTAACTTCATAAGTCATAACTACTGTCTATAACTAGTGAACCATGGACACTGGACAGCCTCAGACACCAGTCTCTTTCCAGCCCCACTTCTGCCCCCAGCCTGGCTGGCAGCGTGACCAGCCATGGCTCAGAGCCTCACCAGGAGGAAGAGGACCTCAACAACCCCTGGCCCCACCTGGACACCTTCTTTGGACCTTTGACCAGCAAGAAGAGGGTGGTTGAGAGGAGCAGAGTGGTCTACAGGGGCAGCATCATCTGTAAGAGGTGCAAGGCCAAGGTCAGCTTCAACACCATCAGCATGTACACCCTCAAGAGCCACTACCAGCATGTGAGTTTGTTTATTTATAAATTTAAAATTTAAAAAAAACTTGATAAATAGTTAACTTTAGAAATTATTATTTATTAAAATATAATTAAATATTAAATAATAAATTATACTTTCTCAATTCAAACACTTCTGTTGTATATCACTGTCATCACAATATATAATTTATAATTTTTTTTTTCAAGGTTCACCCCAACCAGAGCAAAGACCTCCTCACTGCCATCAGTGGTGGGTCCAAGCGCGGCCGGTCCCTCTCTGGCGACACCAAGGACTCTGGTTCCAAGAGAATGCGCCAGGCCAGCATAGAGTCCTCCTTTGCTGGATCTGCCGCCTTCAACAATAGCAAGGCCCAGGACCTTTTGCACAGGTAAATAAATAATAATTATAAATCTTAATTTTATACACTAATAATAGAATAATTTAAATAATTTATTAAATATATCAAATATTTATGATATAAAAATTAATTGTAAAGATAAGATAGACTTTCCTTACAATCATACCTAATCTTTTTTGTAACTTATGTTTAAAATACATTTATTGAAAATGTTCAAAATGAATTTAATTTTCAACTTCTCCACAGGTTCATGGTTGAAGAGATGTTGCCCGCCAAAACCACGGAGTCCCCATCTTTCACCAGGTTCCTCAAGTACCTGAACCCCAGCTTCAAGCTCCCCTCCAGGCGGACCTATATGAGGAACCTCAAGAAGAAGGCAGAGGCAGGGAAGACAGAGCTCGCCTCCATCCTGGATGAGGTCAACTATGTGGCCACCACCGCTGACTGCTGGACAGCCCACAACCGCTCCTTCCTGGGCATGACTGCCCACTGGATAGAGCCCTCCAACCTCAAGAGGAAGAAGGTTGTCCTAACCTGCAGGGAGGTGCCTGTGGCACACACCTATGACGTCCTTGGCAACACCCAGGGGTCTGACATCATGAAGCCCAAGAGGTCCAGCCTGACCTCTGAGAGGTTTGTGTTCCTGAAGGGCAACATGGACCTGCTCACGATGGAGTTGGAGGAGGACTCTGAGGATCTTTGAAGTGTTTTTTTTTTTATTATTATTTAACATTGTAATTTTGTATCTATTCTTTATTGATATATCTATGGATCGTGTGTCTGTTAATAAAGTCTTGATTTGATTTACTATAAATTTAATTTTATACAGGGTGTCCCAAAAAGTTTTTTTTTTTTTGAAAACCCTGTATATGTAAATAGTTTGCGTTTGGTTTGTGCGCTTGCGCAAGTGAATTTTCGTTTGCGCTGCCCAGCACTGCCTAAAATGAAGAAAAGACAGTACTGTGATTATTCTGTCTCAGATTTTAAAGGTTCTTTTCTAGATAATACTAATATTTCTCCCTGAAAAATTGTTCTCTTTGCGAGTTATTTCCTCAGCCATTTATGGGATCACAACTGAGGTTCAGGCACTCCACCAATCTCCAAATTCGTAGGTAGGTTAGGTTTAGTTTAGTTATGTTAGGATAGGTTAGGTTGTTAGGTTAGGTCAATTTTGAAGGTAAAATTTATTTTTCCTATGGTTTTTGATGTTTTGAACGAATCTGACCTTCAAAACTGTCAGAAATGACTCATTTTCTGTGATTTCCCCCACCCGAGAACTCCTGGTTCCCACCAGGATCCCCCCAGATTGCTGGCTAGGGGAGGGGAGTTATCTCAAAAATGAGTCATTTCCGATGGTTTTGAAGGTCAGATTCATTCAAAACACCATCAAAAACCATAGGAAAAACATAAATTTCACCTCCAAAGAGAGATGGGTGTAATACTATAAATTTACGACAGGTTAATATTGGTTATTTCGCCTAAATATCTTCTGATCTTTTTGTATTAGGTACTCACTGTCACATTTTGGGCAAGATAAGGATGAGAGAATAATGCTGTAATTGATAAAAACATCTAATCCTTTGTCTTCATCTTGGGTACATGACAAATCAAGTTCTCAAAGTCAAAATCATACGAATGGCACGTCATAATTCTATCACAAACACCACTAAACTGAATCCAATTAGGAAAAAAAAATAGCCAGAACAAAACCCAACCAACCAACTAATTAAGTCAGAGTAGCAAAAAAAATAGACCAATCAAGAAAAATATTTTATGAAAAAGTATATTTTAGCCAAAATAGGAAATATATTTTATTAAAAAAAGTACATTTGAACAAATTTGCATAAGATATATATTTTCTTAGTCAGTTTTGAATGGTAATTTAATATATTGTACTGTTTTAACTGCACATGAGTGGGTTAAAAGATGAATATTAACTGAAGTTTTTATCAGAATAACATGTGACTTCTAGATCAGACCAAAAAGCGCTGATTTTTCTGACGTGTAAATGCAGCCATTAGTTTGAATAAATTGCAGGTGACATTTGAATTTTCATCCAGTGATGACATCTGACATGTTGCCTCTTATCCATTATAGGCCTACTTAGAAATTCATTACTCATTCTCCATTTTCCAAGCCCTTGAACTCCAGATGGAGGATGCTCAAATTGGTAAATTTTTACAATTGTACATTACAGGCTTTGTAAATCAAAACTGTTTTTCTGATGGTTTTTGATGCAGTTTGAACGAAGGTTAATTTCATTCACACAACATCAAAACAATTGGGGGGGAAAAACAGGTGTAATATATAACCTAAAATTCCTCAAAAGCCTGTAATGTACTCTTGTAAAAAATACCCTCAAATCAAGTACACGAATAAAAATATTGGTTTGGCTAGGTTAATAATTAGGAACTATGGACTTCTGGATGCATGAAACATCTACACTTTTACTGAAAGAGGAGTGAAGGGACTCTAAATTGAGATAGGTCAGAAAATTTTATTACATTTTGCTATCACTCTGGCATCTTTTCCATAGTCCTTGTGCGAGTCATAACTGAAATTACTTGAGCTGAAGGTGTAGGGTGAGAATTTCTATTGAAACTATTCAGAGCTGTACATGTATTACACTGGTCTATAGTTCTTTAAGACCTATCCTCTCCTTTTTGGGGTCTCCAAGATGTTACAAACTGTTATATAGGGGAGGGATTCAAAAAGTCATTATGTATAGTAATACTTGAATGGCTGCCTGTAAATAATGCATATTTTAACTGAAGTTATGTAGGGTCTCTCCTGTTCTTTAAAATTCTGGCTGAATTCTTATAATGGTACTCAAACTGGTTACTCGTAATAATACCACTAACAAAATATACTTTAAAGAAGTTTATTTTATGACAAATGAAAAAGTTATATACATATAAAACTGTTTATTTTATGACAAATGAAAAAGTTATATACATATAAAACTGTACAAAAATATGTAAAAATAAATTGAAATGAAATGAAAATACAAGTCATAAAAATTATTTTTTACAGTTTATACTTTAATGTTTTTCTCTCCATATACATAACCGCGTATATTTACTATTAAGGTTGATATTAAATTTCTAGTAATACAATTTAATTTTATAGAACCAAAGTATGGCTAATTATTTGCCGAATTACAACAGAAACAATTAATATATGTACAAGGAGAGGCATAACTTTTCATGAGAATACACTTTGATGTTTTCTTGAATTTTACTGAATTACCGATAGCAGAATTAGCAATTAGAATATTAGATACTGACAAAAATCATCTCAATTATATGGTACTTTAAAAGAAATGCCTTGTTTGCACCTATTATTTTTGGCTCTTTTTAATGAATAATTTGGAACTTCACACTTATCAATATAATGTCATCAAAATTTGTTATTTCAGTTTCCTCACGTTCAATGCTGAGCAAGGCTAAAGCAGAAAGTCTTTCTTTGCCCATTGAAGCTCTCAAATATGATAAGATCAATGTTAACTTGCTGAAAGATCGCTCATAGCTGGCAATTGAAATTGTAATAGTGAGCATTATCTGAATAGCTACTCTCAAAATTGGAAAAACATTTTCATCTCCATACTGAATAATAAACTTGGAGTTCCTCAGCTTTAGAAATCTGAACATTTGGGCAACTTTTCAGAAGCATCTTACAATCCAGGATTTCTTCATAAAGCTCAAAGCCGTCAATATCATTGCGTTCTGCGGAGAACATCTCACCATTTTTGTTTTTCTGTTGCAATTTGAGCTTGAAGCTCTACGTCAATGATTCCTCTGTTTTCTAAAAGATTTCTTTCCATTTCCTTCTGTTGGTTTACGTCGTCGTCGTCGTTGGCCTAGGCAAGCTACGGCTTGGACCGTAGCGCATCTATCCGTATGTTAACCTGGATGATGTAGCCATAAGCACTGCCGCTAGTTAAGTGCCAACCAGTGATTATCTCACTAGCGTATTGAGTCCGTTAGGCGAAACTACGACAGTACCAAAGGTGGAAAATATAACCTTTGGTTTTCTATTATTTATTTGCAAAATGGACATGGCATTAGATTAAAATAATATTTGAATATAAATGATTAACTGACAATTGTGATATATAATTAATTATGTTTACATACATAAAATATATATAGTATACATAAAATTAGTATTAATGTGGTTCACAATTGAATTATAATGGGGTAACTAATTTAAAATGAATTTATACTATTCCGAAATTCAAGACGGTAAAATTAACATTTATCTTGAAACTAAAATAAGAGTATTCACTACACTTCCATTGGGTGAAGCAGTATCAATGATTTTTTGCATTTTCATGGGTGCTAAGCCTTTCTGGTGCTTTCCAATGATTGAACTCATTTTCTTGCTCCAATGAAGACTGATTGTCAATTTGAGAAAATAGCAAACAACAAAAGCAAAAAGTTGCTTTCTTCTCTGGAGAATAAACAAACCATGAGTGCCAAACTTCTTCTTCACATCCATTTCCCAACTTTCTTTTAAACCATCTTTCATTCATTGATCGAGTTTGTGTGGGAACAAATGGCCCTTCACTATTTTGAAAATACTTCGAACCCAATGTGACCATTTCTGTCCTCAGGGCATTCGATAAAATTACTTTTTTTAATATTTTATCAAACTCCAAGAAGCCTACATCATGATGCTGAATCGCATCTGGTATAGGCTGTGCTGTTTTTTTTTGCTTTTCGCTACTCAAAGTTTTAGTATTTTCTGGCTTCTTGAAAGACTTAATTCTCCTTCTGATACACTGGCGGGTTGGTCAACACTCATATCTGATGCAGTTAATGCTGATGAAGGACCAGCTTGTTGCTGTTCAAGAAATGACATCATAAAGCCACTTGACTTTTTAGCTTCTGCTTCTTGCATATTTCTTTTCTTCCTGCCTTCTGCTCCACTCCGCTTCTTTTTCGGACTTTCTGGTATCGGCAATGTTCGCTTCATGGTAAAATTTTCTAGAGAAACAAAAAAATAGAATAAATTAATAATTCATAATAGAATTCTAATAAAAATAGAATGAATTAATAAAGTTAAATGAAGTTAAAAATCTGAAATTCATAGAAATTTGATGGCTAGAGATATGGTACCAGTACATTTCCGAAAGAGCATGTTTTTACTCAAATTTTTTTTTTTTTTAAATCATAAAAATGTCCCCCCCCCCCCCAAGTTTGGCGCCCAGTGCACGCACCCCACCTGCCCCACCCTAGTTACGCCACTGATTACAGGCTGACTCCCTCTATCTCTCAGTAACAGGAACCTTTTTTTATTTATATTCACTTCCAGTATTTTCCTTTCACAAACAAACTCATCCTTGCTCTCCTTAATTCATTCCCTAATTCACCTAGCAACATACATTGAGTATGTCAACTGCCGCTCATTCTCTCGCATTTTTTCATCATACACATTACCCTGTTCATGTATACACTAAACAGTCATGGTGACATCACACAACCCTGTCATACACCAACATTAGTACTGAGCTAGCCACTGAATTTGTCTTTCTTTAATCCTGACACAAATTCTATTAGATCTTCCTGCATAAACCTGCATTTAATAACTTTGCTAATGCTGACACCATATATTCTTTGAAATTGTCAGATGACATCCATTCACTAAATCAGATGATGTTTTCTCCAAATTCATATAGCCATGAATTTTCAAGTTTTAGGCATTGCACTGTGCAGACTGCTTGCTGGATCTCACCCCCAGTTATGATGTAACTGTGGTGTGGCATATAGGCTACCTAGTGGATGTACAGATTTGGGAATGTTGTTGTCACTAATTCACTTGTAACATAGGGTAACTAGGATGCTATTACTTATATTAATTTTTAAGTAAAGAAATTTATACCTAACACACTATGATTTTCACTTTAAATATTTTAAATAAGAATACAAATAATTAGGTATTTTCAGTAAGTTGTTTAAGCAAATTTAGTATAATATAGGAACCTACTTTACTTCAGTGATGAGGAAAATGAAATACAGTAACAGAGTCAACCTCCAGCAAGTGAACCTCTGAGTTAGTCAGATGAGGCTAGTTCACACTAATCCCCCCACCCTTTAGTAGTAGTTACTGCAATAATATAAGTGTACAGTATTTATATATTTTGTTTCTAGTACAACATTAAATTTGACTTCAGACCCTGGAACATAACCCCTTATTTCCCAGTGACTCAAGGTATTGTGCAACGTGATTTTGCGGAGCACGAGGGTTTGTTGGAACAAAACCCTCGTGTTCAAGGAGTGTTGACTGTACATATAGTTACTGTATGCATAGACTCTTATTAAGATTTTGTACTTATTAAACTCCATTTTACTTTTCAGATATTTTTATTTTAAATTAAAACAATTATTTGGAATCTCAGATTAGAAATGTTTTATTTAATAAGAAGATTTGAAACCAAGGAAATCAAAGACATTACCTAATTGGAAATTTTTGGATCTTCTAAAATGCCTTAGTGGCTCATTAGAATGATACGTTTAATGCTTAATAACCCTTTAAGACAAATTAAATTATGTTTTTTACATTAATAGTTAAATGTAACATTTATATTTAGTACTTTTATGAAATTAGTAATGAGTCAATCTACTTTGAAAGTAACAGTACAACCTAATCTTGCGAGAGGACCGTCCCCAACTCCAGAAATAAGACACAGGCTACAGGTAAGATGGAGGGAATGAGAGGGGGTAAGTTTGATAAAGCTTGTTAAAAAAAATTTCAGATACTCATTTTTGTTCACTGGCCAAAGATCAAAGTGAACATTTTTGTTGTCGTAAATTTTTAAGAAAAATACCTTAAATCATATTAAAGGTACCATTCCAATTATTACACATTTTGAAAGGTTTTGTAATTCATTGTCAAGTTTTCTCGCAAATTGGAGATACACTCATTTGAAATTTAAACAAATTTATTGTAAGTAATATTTATTCTTAAGTTTAATTGTAGGGATCAGATATTTTATTTCATATTCTGAAATTGTTATGTTCAGTTCATAAAACTCTCTCGATGCCCTTTTGGTTTATGGAAGATTAAAGTAAATTACAGTACTTTATTATTCACTGTTACCTTCTCTGGAGTAGTCTTTTATATGCTGCTTCCAACTTCTTTTGAGATGGAAAGCAGCTGTCATGTACCATTCATTGCTATTATTTTAATGTCTTTATTTCCCCACTCCCCCTTTTCAGCATAGATTTCAACTTGGAAAAAAGATGACAGAGAGGAAGATTAGGGGAGTAGAATAGGTGTTTTGACCAGACATGTTATGATCTACTACAAATGGAATCGATTATAATTACCTAGCGAGTCCATGATTATGATTACAATTCCTTCCAAAATTAATGGAATCTATTACAATTACATTAAAAACTGTAATCATGATTCTTATGATTCCAAATTAGGTAAATGGAAGAAAGACATAATTATTCATGAAGCGTTGCACTGATTGAAATCAAATTATTTATATCAAGTGATTTAAATCAATTTAAATTATAAGGAAAAAATATCTGATTGAAATCAAACTGATTTTTCTCTCTCTCTCTCTCTCTCTCTCTCTCTCTCTCTCTCTCTCTCTCTCTCACACATAAGGAATAGTACGGTCCTATTCCATCAACATAATCTCATTTTAATTATATTTTACCGTTTGGGCGAGTTAGGCCTATTTTTATCACTTATTTTCTAAGCATTGTGGGTTATTCTTTTCATAATGAATGTGTGTGTGAATATGTTGCAAAACAAAACACTATATAATAGTGAATATTAGATACTACAAAAGTGACGTAATTCAATAAGTCAAAAATAAATGAGAACATTTAAATAAAAATTTGTAGTTCTTGAGGAAGATTTTTATTCATGCTGCATATTTCTTATATTTTCTAGACTTTCTACATTTCAGAAGTCTGAAGTTTGTATTTAATGTGATAAAGTTTTCACATCCTGTAGTATGTTTAAAGTGACTTGTTGCAAATAAATGAACATACTTCTGTCTAAAGAGTGGGTTTTATGTAATGGCAATTTGACTTTCATATTCATTGATATGTTGTAATCATGGCATGTAATCACAATTACGATTCCTTTTTGCTGTGGAATTGATTAGGATTAGGATTCCTTGGTTTTCCAGTACAAATTGAATCAATTACAATTACTAAAAAATGTGGAATCAATTCCAGTGATTATAATTACAACATGTCTGGTTCTGACACTAATAGTGGCAGGAATCACAATTTGAGTTTCCATTGCACTGGTCTTTTCCTATGAACAGTATTACAAAAAACGTTTTAGTAAAATCAGGTGTTAACATTTTTTATCTAAACCTTCAAAGGTACCTAAATCAAGAGGCTTGGCCAGCAAGAATGATGACAGCAAAAATATTTGGGGTGAAGAAGAAATTGAATTGATCAAGACATGTGCCATTCTATCTTCCTCCCTCGGCCTATCAAAGAGTTTAAGCACATCAGATATCTCTATGAATGATGGAAATAAACATCTGAGACCTTGGGTTAGTGAGGTAAGAGGTAGGTTTTTTCATTCCATTGGATAGCCTACATGGTCATGAACCTCATTGCAGTTTTGTATTAGTTTACATGAAAGATTGATATCAAAGAAGAGATTCATTTTCTATAGTGTCATTCTCCCATTAATGATACAACTGGGCTGTTCTGGACCAGTCCAAACTGCTATTTTTCAGTCTTGGGAAGTATGTAGTGTAAATTTTAACCAAATTACTTGCTTTAATATGTAATATGAATAATGTGTTTGGTACAATTGGTGATCTAAGTGTGTGAAATAAGCATATTTGGGTTCTGGACCAGTCCCAGGAACTCCGGTTACATCATTGATTCCTGCTATTGTAAGTGACTAATTTTTTCATGTGTGGTAAATATGTAGTTATAGTGGCACAATGGTAGGCTCACTATAATATATGAATTAAAATTATATTGGGTCACCAGTTTGACCTTTCAACCAAACAAATAATGAGATAGAAATGGCTTTGTGGTTTTTCATTTAATTGGAAAAGTAAATGAATTATTTGTTCACAGTGATTAACAATTATTTATAGCGAATTTGTGCATTATTACAATGAATGATTATTAGCAATAAGAAACGATTGTTTATACAGGATAAGAGTTAAATGATACAATGATGACAAGAAACACTAATTAAGGTAATGAGATATATGGTATTGAACACACAATAATAAGTAATTAAGCAAATAATAACTCGGGTAATGAAAGTGCAGTATTGGTACAGTAACTGAATAGGTCTAACTGCAGTCATAAATGCGTGAGTAGCTTGCATGGTATGGAGGACATTTTGAAGATAGCCTATTTGGTTAGGCTGGGAATATATTGAGTTTGTAGGCTACACAAAAGTAGTTTAACATGACAATAAATGGTAGGCCAAATTGCATATGTGTGTATGTGAGGTTTACAGACCTGAGATTTTGATGAGGAAGATAACTTTGAAGATGAAAAGGCCTAAAGCCAGACTGTGTGATGAGATCTTGGTGAAAGGAAATGTAGCTTTACAGGTCAAATTGTAAGAATGTCAATGTTAAATTAGGTGAAAGCGGACAGATGGTGCCAGTTGCATCCTGCAGAAACAATGTTGCTTCCAGAAGGATGAAATAGTTAGTAGTGGGCTCCAACAGAGATGATTAACTTTGTGTATGCTTGAATGGAATTTTGAAGGACATCGGGCCGCTCTCCGATGAAGATTGGAGTTGAGTGAGCAATGGGCAAATGAGAGCAACCTGAAGTGGACTGGCACTTTTATAGGCTTGGTGATGCGACAAAATTTGGCAGGCACTTTTGAGAAACAAAAAGTAAAATAAGCATTCCTTTGTGGAGGTTCTTGCCCACGTGTTTGGAAATTTTACAACCATGTGAGGGAGGTGAAGAAAAGGAATTTTCCATTATGCTCCTACATACGTATTTCTGTTATCTTTACCAACGATTCTCATTTCATTTGCATTTTTGCTACAAACGGAAATTTTTCTCCTTTTCAAATTTTGGCTTTGTACATTATTATAAATCTGAAAACTCGCTTATTTGGTAAAAAATATAACTTACTTATTAGACATACGTAAAGTCTTTCGTGAGCCGATTGAAAGTCGAGCGAACTATCTTCTAGGTTTGACAGTCGTAAATATTTGTTTTACCATCGTAGGTTCTGTATTTTTCCAAAGATTATACAATACTCGTTTATTCCACAAACAATTTTCAAAATCGAGGATGATGTATTTTTTGGCAATTTGAACCTTTTTAGGTCATGTTTTAGAGTTCATTTTTAATGTTGTGGTGGACTGGTGGTCAAAAGTAAAGTTTTGAATTTCAAGATTTATTCTCATTTTTGCATTAATTTTTTTTTTTTTTTTTTGTGTAAAGCTTTGGCTCATATTTTTATGAAAATTAAAGGTAATATTTTATTATTAACTTTAAAATTTTGTAAATGAGTGTTAATTTAAAATTTAATGTACAAAACTAAGCAGACTCTCATTTCTTCTTAGGTTTTGAAGCACGTATTTAATGGGAGTTGCGCAAGGAAATAATTTTACAATATATTTTAAGGAAACGATTAATGGCCAAACTGAAAAATTTGAAGGAATGTTCCCACAAAAGTTAGAACCAATGTCCCGATCGTGTTCAACGTGGGTGGCTGTCGGAGATATCGTCTCTACTTCTCAACTCCCTTCCCCCCAAGCCAGGATAGGAGGGAGTGACAGCCCCGCCATCACTGCAGTGGACTTTATACGATCAGTAAATAAGAAGGTAAGGAAATGTAGAAGTCTTAAACGTGAAAGGATAAATGTGGGGAGTAAGTAAAAATATGGAGGATTGGCGAAAGTAAATAAACACCACCATAATTGTCCTTAAACACGTTACAAAAGAATTCAATTTGCTGAAACCAAGTTATTAGGGTAAAGGTAACTTTCAAAAGATAAATTGTTGCGCATTTCGCAATGCCACGCGGCGGAAGTTACCAGGAATTAACAGATTTCGTGAGAGGTGGAATTAATGAAGGCTAGGAAGAGGCTCACAGTCAAAGGAGAATTTCGCGAAGGCTTTGGCAACATTTTTTCATAAAAAATTAAGTCATTGTATAGTTCAAGAATACTCGGTAAACAACAGTTGCCGATCGTCCAAACCGTCGCCAGACCGCCGCTGCTCAATTGGCTGTTCAGTGTTCAGGTTAAGGTTATCTCTTACGACCATCAGACGATATCTTCACGAAGGAAGCCCATGCTCTCACCTCCTGTGAAAAAAAAATGTAAGTCTATGGTGATTGGCTATTGAACAAGCTATCTGTTAAAAATTTCCAACAGAGTTAATGCCTAGACGACAGGCAAAAGGCCTACGCCTTTTTGTTATAACTGTATACGTACGTCTTCAAAAGGCCTTATTTTGTTAAATTACAGTATTCTAGCTACGGTTTCGGTATAGATTGTCATATAAGGAATAGGGACTCGCCTTAAACCTCTCGTAAACTGAGTCCTTAGTCGAGACGAGCTCGAATTGCGGGCCTTTGATGTTTTAGAAGTAGGCCTGATGGTCTAGTTATTGTTAATAGGGCGGGCCTATGATTTCATTACGAGACCACTATGTATTGTCTTACGCCCTTGGGCCTATTTTTTTCGAAGTAGGCCATCGGACATAATTGTTTTTGTGGTAGGCCTACCTTTTTGTTCTATACTTGTTTGAGTACACAAAATGTAGTGATAAGACTTAACACTTCTGCTCTTGTCTTGAACATTGTGACCGAGATATTGTAAATCAGTGGAATGTTTCTTCCTTGTAAGTTTTTGCCTTAAGTTTTGGCGTCTATTTCGTTGTAGTATTTTCTCCCATCTCCGATAGGCTTCACTCCCAAACAGGAAATTTCGTAGTTGTACAATATAATGTATTGTTTTACTTATAAGGTACTGTATTGTAGGCGTGTTTAGGTTTGGGGTTAAGACTTAAGGTAGGTCTAGTTGTAGACTGTATAATATGCGTGTATAGTTTTTCCATACTCCTCGCACCATTGTCCGTCGGAAGCAATGGACATCATCGATGGTCAAACCTGACTCTGCCTTTTGGAACACCGTAATCATTTCGGGTGAGTCTCGGTTTGCTTCATTTGCGGACAGTGAGCGTGTTGGCATGGAGACGTCCATACCAAGAATTTTCTCTTAGGTATCCGCGAGTTACGATAGAACATGGGGGATTTTTATAATGGTGTGGGGTGCAGTTTGGACGAACGGGTCTAGTGGTCTGCGCAGGAACTGTTAGTTCAGCCAAATATGTAAAGATCCTGGAAGAGTGGCTGCTACTTATTTATTCCAACGACTATGTATTTCTACACGAGAGTAGTCATTGGAAATGCTGTCCCAGCTAGTACCACTCCCGCTACGCAGAGGTGGCATGACAATCATGGAATTGAACGTCTTCCATAGCCAAGTCAGTCTCCATGTATGAATCTAATAGAACATTTATGGTACATGCTAGATAAGGTCATTGAGGAAGCGGCAACCAAAGCCGATATCCAGGAAAAACCATAAAAGAAGAATGGGTTGCAATACAGGGTGTCCCAGAATTAACTATCTATTTCAATGAAATCGGACAAATTTAATAAAAACTGACATAATTTTGTGTTTATTACTAAATTATGATACAAAAACAAATAGATTTATAAATCATAAGTCAAAACTTTATTGAGAAGTTTCAACATGTGCACCGTCTGTATCTCTGCAAATTTCAAATCTATCCTCAGCGCTGCGAAACACATTTTGAAGCATTTCAGGTGTTATCTCCCGCACTGCCAGCTGGATGCGTTCTTTAAGTTCAGCTAAACTATTGATCTTTTGGCGATAAACCTTTGTTTTTATGAAACCCCATGCAAAGAAATCTAGGGGTGTCAAATCCGGAGAACGCGGAGGCCAAGGTCGAGGTCCTCCACGTCCAATCCACCGATTCGGAAGGCGTCTGTTGAGGTATTCTCGAACAATTAGAGCATAATGACATGGTGCTCCATCTTGTTGAAACACAACATTATCAAGAATGCCATCATCAAGAAGCTGTGGTTCGAGAAACTGCTGAAGCATATCAAGGTAGACGGTACCTGTTACAGTTGCTTCCGCAAAGAAGAATGGGCCATAAATTTTGGATTTGGTCATTCCAAGCCACACGTTAACTTTTGGAGAGTCTCTCTGCCATTCTATGACTTCAGACGGTCTTTCATTGGACCAGATAATGAAAAAATTATGAAAATAAAATTATGAAAAAAATTTAGAAATTTATACATTTTTAACACATATTAAACATGATAAACATAAATAAAAGTGTGTTTTTAAAAAATTTGTCCGATTTCATTGAAATAGATAGTTAATTCTGGGACACCCTGTACAACGTGTGTCGGCTTTACGTAATGTAAAGGGGAAAGCAACACACTTCTAAATACAGGGTGTTTCTAAAGTAACGATCTATTTTGCGAAATAATATGAATTATAAAAAAAACACCTTTAAAACATGAAAATAATATATATATATTTGTAAGCTCGGCACACATTGTTGCTCTTCGTGGATAATCATCTTCTTGCAAGTTGTGGAACACTTGAATGTGGTATGGCTTTTTCTTTAAATCATAACGTAGAATTCTGTAAACCGTTGTTTGTGGAATTTCTAATCTGTGGGATACCCTCCGAATCGATAATTGTGGATCCTCTTCGAATGCTTCTTGAACAGATTCGATTCTTTCGTGAGATCTTCTTGGCCGTCCAGATCTACGCTCGTCATGCACAGATCCAGTCCTCATAAATTTGTTTACTAATTCGCGAATAGCCTGTTTTACGAAACCTTCTCTCAAACTTTTCTCTAATTTCATTGCACTTCATGCCTTTTATCCCGCATGTTACTATATAAACCCGTTCTTGTACAGTGCTTACAAGAAGTCTCACGCTTCTGTCTCGTCCCAAGCTAGTCTGTTAGGTATAAAATGGGCGGTCCTTATGGCAGCGGAGGTGTGTTCGGATTGGTGCACATAACTGCTCTAACACAATCAATGACGTCCATTATTACGTCACTTCTGCTACATTTTAGTGTTTAAAATACAAATGATTAAGAAGCAGAATGGAGCAAGTTTCGGGATGTTGGGATGGTTATGGAGCAATCCTAGTCATCATAATATTAGCTGGGCATTACATTATACCGTCTCAATATATACTGTAGACTATAGAGAACGACTAATTCGGCAAATATCCGAAATCATGGCATGATACCTAAGTTATTTTGACGCAGGTCTAAATTATTTGCTCAAATGCAATTATTGATATTAAGTAATTGTCGGGAATTGTTTCAATATTGTTGTTTGTGATATATATCCTACGTGAAGAATCTAATGACCAAATTCCTCAGTGAACCTCTCACGCGCTCGCATTTCGAGGAAGTTACGGTCGTCTCACAAATAGATAGTTTATCCATTGTTTTAAGTGGTAACCTATTAAACGAACTATGTTAAACCTATTCCATCTTATGAAAGTCATTAGTCTAAAGCAAGACTGGTGGGCCGTGAATCAGAGAAATTTGTATTTGATTTGTTCATCGTAAATATTACGTAATATAGTATACTGTATATAGTAGTAGATAAGAGTTTATTGGTAGCATATCATATGACAATTCCCATAAACATGTGATGACCTCGATGTTGCCAGTTTTTATTTTTTTCCTGAAACTATTACCTTCTCATAGTTTGTTTCAACAATGCATAATATTATCATCTCTACGAGCGTAGACATTGCAAGAAAAGATTCTAACTAAGGATAAGTAAAGTTCTTTCATGGTCACAATATACTTTTATAGATGTCAAACATAAAAATATAATAAAATTCTATATTAACATAAATATATATTCGATACACATTTACGTCATGGCTTTAACATCAGTATTTCGTATAGCTTCCTCCAGCATCAATAATTTCTTGCAATCGTTGCGGCACAGAAGAGGCCAGATTGTAGGGAATGTTTGGTGTTCGGCGTAAGCTCTTCCAACTATTCCTCGTGTGAGCTAAAAGTGCTTCAAATGTTCTTTCACTGCGTTGCCCCCATTCGTTAATCATTATTGCCCAAAGGTTTTCAATCGGATTCAAATCAGGAGAACGTGGTGGCAGAATTAGATTAATTTTCTCTGGGTGATCTTCGTACCACGCTCTCACAACGTTACTCCTTTGAATGGGGCTGTTATCTTCCATTAAGTAAAATGGCTGGAACCAGATACGCACGAACACTGGGTAGCAGCACCTCTTCCAGTATCTGGCAATATTGCTGTCCAGTAAAGCATCCATCTACTTGAGTCAATTCTCCGACACCATAGCCAGACATCCAGCCCCACACACCGAGATTGATATGACCACAACGTTTGCTCGGGAAGACATTTCCTTCTTCATAGCGTTTTCCGCGCTGCCTCCAACAATCCAGGGAACCATGACTATCTGTTGAAAATGTTTTTTCGTCACAGTACACGACTTTTCTCCAGAATTTTTCCTCCTGCGGCAAGTATTGCAAGGCAAATCCCATCCGCCCCTCTTTATGCTCAATCGTCAATGCAGGTTTTATAGCTGGACGGCGAGAAAAATACCCTGCCTCGTGAAGTCTGTTGTTCACTGTATTTGCGCTACAACGAAGGTTCAGGTGTCTGTAAATATGCGTCGCTGGAACAAACGGATGCTCTCTGGCATGATTAACAATCGCAGCATCTTCCTCTTGAGATGTTGAACGCGGAGGAGCAGACCTCCGCAAAGTAGCGATTGAGTTTTCTGCTTCATACCGATGAATCCACCGTTCCACAGTGCTTCGATGAACGTCTAGTCGTCTTGATATTTCTCTTATTGGCACACCATATTCATGCAATGTCACCATTGCTCCCCGCATTGCCTGGGTCGTCTCGTGGTGCACAGACGGCCTTTCCATCTTTGTGTAAATGGCTTATGTGAAGGTGCTGGGACGATAAAGGAAATGAGGATACCATGCACCCCTTCTGAAATTGATTTCGGTTGTGAAGGGTACCAACCCTTCGAATGGTAATAATAATCAGCCAATTTCCTATTTTGTTGAACATATGCATAAAAAATTCGTCTTAAAAGCCAAGGATCCGAAGATTGTCAGCAATAGTTTATATCCCAACTGAATATAGTCAGCCATCAACAGTATAATCATATTTTATTTCCATACTACTCATGACTACTCTGTCATAGTAAATAACTTATTATGACTTAGGTAGTAGTGATAATTCTGAGTGGCGGCCTCTAGTCACATACGTTAAACCTATCAGTGCGTCTAAGACCAGACTCTTCTGTTTCTGTCAATTCATTGTTAGTTTAAGGTATTTTGCTCTTTGTCTTTCTAGGTCTAGGGCATTAAAATAAATATTTGAGTTTGTGTTTAGCATTTCCTCCTCCCTTCGTAATTCCCCACCCAACCTCGTTTCCTTCGACATAGCAACGCTTACCTCCATCCTCATTCCACTTCCTTCATTAAACCTATTATCGCTTTTACTGTCCCTTCCTTCCATCCTTCAATGCCAGCGTTCTTAAACCTAGCACATAAATTATATAATATGGAATCTAACACCTTAGATCTCTACGCATTCATGTTACTTGAAGACGCCTGTGTCTTAGGGGAATCTAAGTTGAGAGTGGGCTTGAGGGGTAGTCTATATATTATTACAGATGACCTTGAACGCTCCAACTATTTAAAAATGATTATTTATTACGCACATCATATGGCATAATACACACATGAATTTAAGTATCTCTTACACTATAGGAATGGAATTGAATCCTACCAGAGTTAAAAAGTCGCAAAATATGATAGATTAGTTTGTATTAAGAGGTCACTAAGAGAAAAGGATTTGGAGTAGAGCGGAAGGCAGAGAGTATATTTTCTCGAGTTTCGGTTATTATTAACGTTATATATCCGGATATAGTGCCATGCGGTGTGATCAGAGAGAGAGAGTTACAAGGAGTTACAAGGAAAAGAAGTACCTCAAAAGGCCTTGCGGCCCATACCGAGGAGGTACCAATGGCAACGGGTGCCAGGGAAAATTTTGTCTTTCAAACTATGCTAGCAGTAGTAGAAAACTGGATAGAAAAGTAGAAGGCTCTCTCCCCACCCCGCTCCCTCCCTGCCAGAGGCAGGTACGGAAAAAGGTTGAAGAAAATACCTTGACCCTGGAAAAGTAGCCAAGGAAATTTTACAGGAAAGTGGAGAATATATAAATAGCTCTATATTTAGCTTGCTCACAGAGACACCGAGCAAGCGAACTCCTGCAGAGTTTTCTGAGGTTTTAATCTTAAACTATGAGTGTGTTCTGTACTTTGTCTAGCCTATTTTTAAACAGATTTACACTTTGACTGAAACATCCTCTGAGGGAAGTTGGTTCCAGATATCAACTATTTTACAGGAAAAGAAATTTCCGCAGACTGAGGTCCTAAATGTCTTTACACACTCAAATAGTGTGCAAGATTTCGTCTAACCTTTTCTTGAACTGATCCACAGAGAGAGAGAGAGAGAGAGAGAGAGAGAGAGAGAGAGACAGAGAGAGAGAGAGAGCTTTTAAATCACACCTTTTAAATGGTTTGTGGGTAAGGGCTTCACGTATGTTATTTTAGTCAGGGTAGTTTATGTGGAGGTGTTAACGTAACTTGCACTTGGGACTGTTAATTGTAAGACAACTACCATAGCTGGGACTGAGACACGTTATCCCCTGCATACTCTATATATATCTATATAGTGTATGTCTCTATATATAAATAGATAGAGTGATCAACACAATGATAATGTGGACGTCATTGATGAGGTTGAGCAATTATGTGCACTAATCCGAACACGCCTCCGCTGCCACAAGGACCGCCCATTTTATACCTAACAGACTAGCTTGGGACGAGACAGAGGCGCGAGACTTCTTGTAAGCACTGTACATTCATCATCAATGATATGGGTCTGAAAATAAAATAAAATAATTAACAAAAAATCGTGTAAAGCAATTGAAATATTATAAATACATGAATTTTGTATAACAATGCACATACCATTATGCCAATATAACAATTGTTTAAAATCCCCCTATTTCACCAAAATAGATGGTTACTTTAGAAACACCCTGTATATTGTTTCGAAGCAGTTTTTATTTCTAAACTATTATTATCAAATAAAAAAAATCGGATAAACCAAAGGTGTTTACGGTAGACTCCGTAGAATCCGGCGGCACCCTTTGGGATTTGCGTGTGCCGGATTTTAAAATATGCCGTGTTTTCGAGAGGTCATTTTATTATAATAATAAAGTACAGGGTAAACAAAAAATGAACATGAACTTACTGTTTTATTAATGCAAAAATCGTAGTTATAAGAGCCAATGGGCCAACATCGTTGTTGCTACGTCGACATCGAGTGTAGAAGTTGCTGCTTCGTCAGTAGATTTTGCCATTGCTTTCTTGAAAAGTTATTATTATTTTCATTTATGATTTTGAAGTGCCGATTTTTCAAGAGTTTACTGTATTTAGTTTTGTCAACCCTCTGTAAGTATTGAACTTGTTGGAAACAAAATATAGCATTCGGTTTATTCTAGTGATCGAGACCCGTTGAAGACCTTAGAATAGGCCGAAATCTCGCGCTTCTACTCCATTATTATCCGCAGCGAAATAAATTTGGAGGGGTCATACTGGATTGCATTTGCCCATCCATCCGTCTGTCTGTTCGTCATACTTTCGTGTCCGCCTCAACTTTTGAACCGTTCATTATAAACTGAAATTTCCTACACGTATAGGTGATCACGAGACAATGCGTCGCGAGCGAGAATCGGGGACTTGCATCAAAGATCAAGGTCACAAATATAGGCGGGGTTATTATTATTGTTGTTCTGACATATTTTTTGTGCCTTTATTTCTCCAAATTCAGTTTCTCATAGCTGAAACCAATCACACGCATTAGAAAATATTTGGTCAGTGGATATGATGGCTAAACTGGAGACGAATAGCGTCATAGGAAGCAACTAAACTCTGCTCAATAATCATTGCTGGGAATAAGGTGCTACTCCATTCTGAGGATAAGTTCTTCCGTTCACTCACCCCCAGTGATCAGATAAATTCTAGGTATACCCCCCAAAAAAAAATTAAGTCATAGATTTTTTTTAATTGTCACGATTTCAAAATTTATATAATTTTAGTGGATTAATTATGTTGATGAAACATGCCACGATCATGAAAGGAGCGAGTTTCGTGCGCAGTCGCCGTTTTTAGTGCTTCCAGTTCCCCAGAATTTTCTTTTGAAGACTTTTTCCTTTAAATATCCTCATAAAAAGTCACAGGAATTTAGGTCAGGTGACAGAATATGTCATGCGAAACTCGAGATGACCTCGAGGATCGAAGGCAAGGTCAAACATTTGAAGTTTGTGAAAACACATTCTGATCCGACTGAGAATGGTTCTGCCATCGTTAGCAGTACCCGGTTCAGTGATGAAACCAATTTTTACCCAAATAGATATTTCAACAAACAGAATTCACGATTGTGGACCCTGAAAAACAGTCGTGCGACAGTGGGATAATCGACTTCATCAGCTGCGCGTCATAGTTTGGTACCCAGTGCCATCAAGTGTGGTCGTTGGCCGGTCTTTATTGACACCAGAGTGAACTGAAATGTTTACTTCCGCAACGTCCAAGAACATTTTATCCCGTTTCTTTCGAGCCAGGACACGAATATGGAGTTTGGTTTCGGCAGGACGACGCAAGACCTCACAGAGCAAATGTCGTTTTTGACTTTGCATCAAAAGTCCTATCTAACAGGTACCCCACTTTCACTACTGGTCTTACATTGCCTCCTGCGTTACCTGACTTCAATCCTCGTGATTCCTTATAGGGATACCGAAAGGGGACGGTCTTCAAATAATATCCAAAAAATTGGAAGCTGTAAAAGCAATAATTGAACGTGAAAACTCGTTCCATTTCTACCGAAAGACCGGAGGAGGTTGTGATAAAGAATTTCAATCTCCGGATTTCTCGGGTAATTTTGCAAAGTAGGGACACTTTGAACACGTGGTGTTCGTGGGAGAAAATCTTTCCAAAATAATCGTGCCAAGTTACATAAGCATAAGCTATGTAACTTAAACAATTTATTTTATTTTTTAAAGCGAGCCAAACGTTTTGGGAACTCTGCTGAAAATTGTATCATACTAACGTAAATCTTAACAATATTAATATAGGCCTACTATCTTTTTTTTTTATTTATTAGAAATGGTGTCATTATAACTGTTGTACTGCGCACGTAGTGGTACGTCTGTCGCATTTTGGTCATGACTGCTATAACAATATCATTGAAAAATAATATGTTGAAAATGGATAAGGGATTTTCCTTCCTTGCTTGCTTGCTTGCTTGTGTGTGTGGAAGGGGGCTCAAGGGCAGAGTTGGTATCATCCCCATTTCAGGCAGTTGTAACTAGCACCTGAAAAAACTTTGCACTATTGTAAATTAAGTTTTCAATAATTCGTGGGTTTTAATGCACGATCTGATATAATTCTCCTTATCTCGAAAGATAAGCTTCTTACCTTTCGTGAAAGGAATAAGATTTTTTATTATTATTTCGAAATTAAATTGGCAATTTGAGCTGTCGAATAAAGATGTAAGGAGCTTAACGTCATAAATATTGACTTAATTTACGGTCGATAATAACTGATTAAAAAAAAAAAATAAACACACTGCAGATATGGGTTGCATTCCTGTATGAAGTGTCGCAGGAGGCGAGTTGGCAATTCGAGTGACGGAGAAATAACTTGTTTTGCGTTGATGTGAAAATGTTGTGAAGTCGTCGTAGTAGTGAGGAAATTTGGAATATTTTATGCGTAAATGTCAAGAGGTAGAATGTTTCGTAAGAGATGGAAGATGGATTGGTGTGAATGTACGAAAAACTTTCAAACTGGTTCGAGCAAAGTGAAATGGGTTAAATATAGCTTTTTTCGGTCTTGCCTGACGATGATCTGAAGGGGCTCGCTCCGTTATTCTTGTTGGAAAGGTGGGGGTTGGGTTATTAAAATATATCCCTACTGGTGGTAGACCGCCAGACTTATCTTAAGGGCCTGGATCCGAGTCTCGGCTAGAACTTCAAATTCCAGCGATTAAGATGCATCGCTGGGTTTTCCTTAATCGGATAGTGATTCGAATTTCGCGTCAAGCTGTAGGTCCCCTCCCCCTTCATCGTACGATTTTTATAGATGCTACGGAGGAGTTTGAACAACCTAAAATATTATCTCTCATAACTCTCAGATGCAAATGAGAACCTTCACCCCAACTCTAAAGGGGTGTTAAGTTGGGTTATTAGTATCTATAGTTATTTGACATAACAAAAACGTTGAAAGTTGGTCCTCAGAATACAGTCTGAAACGTGTAATATCATAGATTTAGGGGTTTTACGTCGTAACCACAGCGCAGCACCGCTTCCCGTTAAATCAGCGACGTTGAGTTTGATCAGTAGTTGGATGGGGGACCGTCCTCCGCGTTCAGATGATGTATAAACGCGTAGGGTATAGATAGTTTAGATCTCGCATGAAGCTGTATATAGGTCCTCTCCGTCATACAAGATAGGAAGGAAACAAAAGTATCCTCCAACGTTTACTCGCTTTACATATTGGATAAAAATGGGGTGCTGCGTATTTGTAATTAGAACTGATGGAAATTTCCTTTTTCAGGTGCGCCAAAATTACATTAAAAGAAGGTTGCAGATGTCGTATAGAGTTCTTAAGAGAATGTCTGATCACAGCAACACGCAAGATAGTTGCACTCCCCAAAAGGTAACACGTTCAAAAACTGTTTTAGTTAATGGTGGACGACCACCACGAATTGTTCTCGTGGTTCGGTTGGTGGTAGCCTGGAGTCAGGCTGAGAAGGTTCGGGTTCGACTCTAGCCTTCGCCGCGGTTAGAGTTGGCGCCAGGCACCTATTCCGTAATTGCTTGGGGCTCTGACTCTTGTCAGGATTTCACATCCACACATCCAACCACCTCCGTGTCGGGGGTGAAGGGGTTTGGAAGTGACAGTTACTATTTGAGGCGAAAACAAACTCGTTTGCGTTGCTCTTTAGGGATGTAGGATATCCGGTTCGGGCAAGCAGGAATCCCCACCCCTTTTCTGAAATATCGTACAGTTTACTTTAAGGACGCCGGAAAAAAACAATTCAACCAAATTTTCATTTGAAAGTCCCCAAAAGGCTGGAATCAAGTTTTTAGTTAGAACGAAAAAAACTTAGTATTTAAATACTAAATTATAAAAGTTTAACTTTAAGTAAAACAAAGTTAAGTCTTATTTATTTGTGATGTAGAAGCAGTTGGACGGTTGAAAACCAAAGTGATCTATCAACAAAAATACGTAGTCCCTTTTCCCGCGGGTTGATCTATGTACATTGATCACTTTGTAACGTGTTGAGTGAGTGAGTAGTTATGCCTAAAGCGTTACAAAGTGATCTATGTATATAGATCACCCGCGAAAAAAGCAGGTGATACTATGTAAATATTTCCTGCTCGACTAAGCATTCTCTCACTGAATACATTTGAGGGAAGTGCTCAGATATTTACTTGCCACTTTTGAAGGTTGAAAATTGAGGTATTTTGTTTTCATTCCACCATTAGAGTGGGTTAGTTGTATCTCACTTTCCAGTAACTGGAGGTGTTAAGCGAGGTCCTCCTAGGAAGAAGTGGCTAAGCGACAAAAGTAAAAAACTAGAAGATGCAGTTAGTTATACCAAGTTTCTGACGGTTTTTTTTTTTACATTTGTTGTCGCTTAGCCAATTCTTCCTGGGAGGGACTCTAGTAATTATTAATTTTTATTTTATCATCAGTTATTTGTCCCCTTCTTTTTCCTGTTATTTTCATTCTCTGAAGACGTAACCACAAATCTGAGAGGTTAGAGGAACTCATCGAGACAGTCCCATATTGCATGGTGATTGGTGGGTTTATTTTCTAAGTATTCTTGCTTCTATATTAGAACCCTCACTTTTGACATATTCGATGGTATTACTTTTTAATTGTGACCTTGGAATTATCTCGTAAATTTAATGTTATTTTAACTTTTTCCTCTCAATAATTAAATTTTTTTTTCATGAAATTGTATAAGTTCGTTTTGTGGATTTAAAGCAGTAGCTAGAAGGTAGGCTTTTCTGTCTTCAGTAATACTAAAACTCATTGACTGAATTTAGTCGTTCCAGGACTTTGACAAATACTTCAATGATGCTTTTACTGTTGATATTACAAAGGAAATACTGTAGATGTTTCATCATTGCTTTCGTCTTTTGTTTATTCTTCGAAAGACTGGAGCAGTCAAAAATATTTTACTTAATTTCCTCTGATTTGCGGATATCTTAAAGTATTTTCTGTTGCTTAAAAAGTTATAGCCGTCGCCTCTTCCTCCAGTCATTACGACATATAATACGTCAAATGCCATTGTGTTTCAATGTCTTATATATGTAAAGCTTATATTTGAGGATGTTAAGAGAGATAATTACGGACTTTTTCATGTTTCACAGCCCTTTCTGAAAAAACTAGGATGGTACGAACTGCAATGTTTGAATAAAGCAAGTTTCGTTAGATAATACGAAGTCTTACTTCTCTTGATAAGAGTCGCAACACGTGCCTTATCTGAACCCGAGTTCCATTCTCTAAATATTTAACCCGTCTTCCGTGGTATGCCCTCTGCAGTATGAGATTCCCCCGAAGCTACTTACGTGAAAAGTGGTGCGCTCTCCCCGTTTTTAAATTTATTTGACAGGAATGAGCAGAAATACTGAGGGACCCCTCATTGTTGTAGGAACAAGTTCATATATGCGTGATGTAAAGGGGAAATTGTTCCAATATGATTGATTTTTTGTAATATTTCTTTTATTCTGTCTTACGTAGTAGGAACAATTTCTTCTTTAACCCCCTTCAGTACGGCGACATACGCACGTATGTCTGATTAGCGCGCTCCAGTATACGACGACGTACGTGCATATGTCCAAAACTTAAAGAAACGAGCTAAATTAAATATATATAACTAAAAACAGATATGTCGTATAATTTAGCTATCTTTAAGTTTTGAACATACGCGCGTATGTCGCCGTATTGAAGGGGTTAAAGTATTTTCTAAAAGTATATTGTCCAGAGGGGTTGAATGGCTTAGATCTGTAGAAGTGAAATACAGTTTCTTCGCTTTTTTTACCATATGGGCCTAAACCATATACTCTGGCTGGATTTGTCTCGTACAATTACGAGGAGTGTCCGGAAAGTTTCCGGAAACATTAAAAAAAATGAAAGTTTGGTTTTAATGAAATGTAACGATACCTCCTCTACCCCTCTTAAGTATTCCCCATTGTTATTGAAACATTTCTGCCATCTGGCGGTCAGTGAGTGTATCTCCGTGTGGTAGAAGTCCGTGCTCTGCTGACGAAGCCACGTTCTAGTGGCATTTTGTTGCTGCGGCTGCTGCTAAGGAAAAACGCACTCCTCGATGATAATCTTTCAGGGGGCCGAAAAGATAATGGTCTGAACGAACAAGGCTGTATCGCAGATGGGTAACAAATGTCCACTAGAAGCTGGCAAGAAGTTGGGATGTGGCGAAAATCATGGTGACGGTCTCTTTGGAACCAGAAAGGGCCTTTGCAGTTGGATGTTTGAGCCGACCACCACTGAATACTAACGGGTATTGCGAGTCACTACAAAAACTAAGAAATGTCTACAAAAACTAAGAAATGTCACACGGCGGAAAAGACAACAACTGAGGGACCAGAACGTTTGCCTTCACGACAAAGCTCGTCCACACGTGGCTTTCACCACAATCTAACTTCTTGCCAGTTTCCAGTGGACATTTGTCACCCATACACCGTACAGCCAGCACTTTGTTCCCTCAGACACCATCATCTTTTCAGCCCCCTTAAAGATCACTTTCGACAAGTGCATTTTACCTCAAATAGATATCTCCAAAATGCTACTAGGACGTGGCTTCGTCAGCAGAGCACTGACTTCTACCACACGGTCATACACTCACTGACCGCCAGATGGTAGAAGTGCGTCAATATCAGTGAGGAATACTTCGCGGATTAAAGGAGATACAGTTGCTTTCTTAAACTTGCATTTCATTCCAACCAGTAGTTTAATTTTTCTCGTAAAATAGATTTTGTGCTTCGTCTGTACTGATTTTGAATCATTTTTCCGCAGCCTGAGCTTAGCCTTCTGCCACCGCTTCCCTCCTCTTTATGTGCCCCCCGAGAGGTTCTCCGTCTGATCCGAAGAGAAGTAGACTTGCCCCCTTCCTGCCCGACACTCGGCCCGTCCTCCGCCCTTACTGCGAGGGACGTAGAGCGAGAAAGAGGTCGCCAATTGACCCGTTACGAGCGGAATATGATCATCTTTAACTGGCTTCAGACGCTCGACGGGGACAACTTTGAGTCTATGAACTAGTCGCTGACCGCTTTCTGACCACTCTATGTCTCGTTTCACACGCGTTATTATTTATTCTTGAACAGTAGTACAATTCCGGTCATCATTAGAGCTTCAGGCTGATTGATGATCACCTCCAAACACACATACATACGCGCGCGCGCGCGCCACAGTCGTAATGACTCGTCACCATCATCCGACATTTAATGAAAACTCGCTTGTCAATAACGATTATGCAATATACGTGTTTATCGGTCGTTTTCAGATAGTTCATTGTGCATAAAAGGATGTTGTAGATTAAATCTCGGTGTTTCCCCAATGCAATAGCTGTTACCTCGTTTTTGGACGCACCATTCTATACGATCTCGTAGGTGTCACACCTTATAGAGGCCTGTTTCGCTTCTTATTCCTTACTTTTTTAGTACAATTTTTTTGATAGATATTTTTTTATATTCCTACTGTGATTGTTTCTTTTTTTTATAATGATTTCAGATATTTAAACGAACAATAAAGACTATTATGCTTATTAGCAATTTCGTTTTATTCCCTTGTACGTTACATCGGAGTGGCGAGTGAGTGTGTCCAGCGAGGAGTATTCAGCAGTGTGTGGTTGGATTGGTGTCTGCAGGTCCTTGTAAATCCAAATTCCTGTTAACAGTTAACGAGGTGAAGGTGAAGTAGACGCTCAACCAGTCTTCGTCGCATCCACAATAAGTCCAACTCTTGAATTTTCGTGTAATTAGGTCATGCTTCCGTGGTTTATATCTTTGTATCAGAATATGAAAGATGTTCCGTGTGTGTTCCGCCTTAACTGAAGTAGTAAGCGATGTTAAGACTGTCCAAGAGCTGATTGGGTGACAATCTGCGTTCAGATGTAGCGACCCGCAGATGATTTCGGATCCTACAAAGTCTCGAGTCTCCTCTGTTACGTGAAAAAAAAAGTTAACTCCTAAATATTATCTACCTGAAATGGGGTAGAGGCCTGGGACAAGCAGCAACTCTGACTTCAGAACCATTTTCGACCTAATTTGGATTTTACATGATCACCGAAGATGGATTTTTCTTTTTATGCACGGGCGAAGGGCGAATGCCCGCAAAAACGATCCCCCACCCCACCCATAGAGGAAGGAGAGAGCCAAAATCAAGGTCCAAAGTTTTCAAAATGCCTGGCGACACTACGTTTGAAAAGTTGATCATAGACGGGGGTAAGATGTTTAAAACCTGGGGGGAAAAATAAAGGAACGCTATTAGCCTCAGACTGATGTTATATTTTAAAAAAAGTACCGTCACAGAAAGGGTACTCCAGTGTCAATATAAGTCCATTATGCATCGTAATCCTATTAAATTTTCTCTTGTTCTTATGCAAGAAATGGGGAAGAAGTTAGTTGGTTCTCTCTGCTTGTATCAATGCGTTTTTTATGTTCCGTGACAACTAAAACTAGAGCCTAATCAGAAATTAAAGTGAATGAAATACGTAGTCAGGACAATATATGCGAAATAAGGCACACGGAATTTTTACTTCATCTGGCACACCCAATTTTGTTCATCATTTTACATAAAATGTGACTTAATGAATTGCCAAAATGCAGTTCCGATGCAAAGTGGAAAGGTGTGCATTTTTAGCGCATTTATTTATTCCAAGTTGTTGAAGGGAACATTACACTCTTCGTCTACAGCCCACATATGGAACGCAAGTAAGTTAGAATTTTTTGGCCGTGCTTCTCTGAGGGTTTAAAAACTAAAGTTAACCGCCAAGAAAAACGAAACCGTATTTGATTTAAGATATAAAAATACTTTATTTCCTGTGATTTTGGTCACTGAAAGAAATGGAGTGTGATCCCTGATTCTACAATTCATAGTTAGTAGCAGAGTTGATGGAATTTTTACCCCAATAGTGTCTGAATAGGAACAGCCTTTTCTAAAATGGGTATGCTTGTCAACGATCTCCCAAGATGATTACAGACATTTTCAGACGCCATTCAGTTACTATTCCGTAATGTAATATAACTGTAGAATGTAAATAATAGAAACTGAAACAAAAAAAATTAAAATCGCCATGTAATGAGTCTTGAATTTTTAAAAATTAAAAAAAAACTAATGTACTGTATTCTGAATTAATACAATGATCGAACACATTGCTTTACAGTTCTTAACATGTTAAGTGATAAGTTTGGCACTAATTTCAAAACAACTGTCCGTGTGCCACTGCCATAAATCCGGTTCCCATCTATCCCAATCTTGGGAGAACTTGAGAGCCTAATTAAAAGATATAACAACAGGAAATTCTTCAGATCTTTATTCCAAATCTAAAAGTTCTTCAGTCATATTCCTCCTTAGATTATCTATATACGTTTGTCATCTGCCGTTTAAAGATCCTGCCGACAGCCGGCTTCGATTCCAAAAAAATGGTTGGTTGGACAACCGTATTAGCCTTTTACAGTATTATAGTCTTAAAGAGTGCACAAAATCGTCTGGCATAAATAAAACACTAAACCTACTCGCTATAAAATGAAGGGCTAACGTAAATATAATTTCACTTTTTTTTTCTGTTCTTAAAGCCTTTAAGTACAGCAAAAAAAAAAAAAGTTAAAGGTGTTCGAGCCCTGTCTCCATTGACCATTAATAATGAAATGTACTCGGCACAGTGCAATTGTACATTCTTTTGCCTCTTACAGATTTACAATCAAGATACATAATTTTATAACTTCCATTTCCTTTTGGTTATGTTGCAAAGTTAAAAAAAAAAAAAATGAATCGGAAAAATGCAAATTATTAAAATATGCAAAAGTTTCGTTTCGAACACAAGTTATATAATTTATGAAAAAGCTTTGCATTATTCAACAATACTTATGAATAAACTGAATAATTAAGAAAACATTAGAAATCATAAAGTTTTTATGGTACAAAAGAATGTTTAATTTTATTCTTTATATTTTGTTCTTGGTATTTTGTTTATAGACTTTTTTTTTAATTACTCTTCTTCTTATATATTCGTTCCAATTTGGTTTTTCAGAGTTCAGCCAAACTTAAGTTTTGGTTCAGTCCGCTACCAAAACCTATTTATATCTAGTCGGGCAAACCTCGCAAATAATTTCATCCAACATTTTGAACAGAAATTTTTAATTCAGTGAAACGTTAAAACATTTATTTTTAAGCTCACGAGCCACTTCGATTTTGAATGGAGCTTCACAAATTTGATCGCGCTGGCTTTGGATGTGAAGCTCAACATTTTTATGGCTATGGTATTTTTGTCAATTCAGGGTCACTTTCGTTTTCTCGATTTCACAAGAGTATGAAATTTTGTACAAGCGTGGCCTGACTAGATATAGATATAGTTGGGCTTTGCCGCGACTTTGTTTTGGATGTTGAATAAAAAAAAGTTACATACAGGTGGTCCAAAAGACCTTATCTATTTTGCTAAAATAATGATATTTCTATTTTAACTCTGCCTGGGGGTGGGCAAGCCAGCCCATTCCCCAGCCGGTCCCAAGCTCAGATAAAAGAGGAGGATTGGCGTCAGAAAGGGCATCCGGCCGTAAAATTTATTGCCAAAACCAGAGAGGATGGCATGTGGACCAAAGAAGGCTCAAGAGAGAAGACTGGCATGGTATGGGCATATAATGAGAAGGGACGAGAACTACGTTGGGAGGAGGGTGTTATCTATGGAAGCGCCCGGGAGGAAGAAGAAAGGAAGACCGAGGATGAGGTGGAGAGATCGCATCAGGATGGACATGAGCGAGAAGAACCTGACGGAGGAGATGACGCAGGATTGGGCGGAGTGGAGGAGACGTATCCGCAACAGCGACCCCATATAAACGAGACTAATAATGCTGCAGAAGAATAATGATATTTCTATTTTATTTTCTACAGCCCAGAGATGATGGATGTACAAGAACGTGTGATAGTACTTAGTAATACTACGTATCCAAGGGAAGAAGTGCGAAGAAATTCGAGAAAAATTCGAAAGAAGATTTCCCGAACCAGAACCTACAAAGTAATTCGCTAGCTGGTCAATAAATTTAAAAGAACAGGATTTGTTCATGATGAGGCACGATCTGGACGTCCGGGTACCTCTCAAGAAAATGTCGAATTGGTAAGAGATGCCTTTGAAACAAATTCTAGAATATCAACTCGCACAGTATCACGTAGACCGAGCATACCAAAAACGACTGTTGTAAGGATTTTAAAATCAACATTAAAAAAGAAATCACCATATTCAAATGCTACACGAGTTACACAAAGAGGATTATCCAAGACGAACCGCCAGGTCCACAGAATTGATTAAAAAAATCCACGCCGAAAACTTATTAAATCACATTCTCTTCAGCGATGTCATTCCACACATGCGGAAAGGTTAATCGACGTAATTGCTGTATCGACTTTTACTTTTACGTTCGACTCAAAACAACAAATAAAGTCTCATTCTTCTTCTGCAGCATTATTAGTTCCATTTATATGGCGTCGCTGTTGCTGATACTACTACTACACTTCGCCCTATCCTGCGCCATCTCCTCCGTCAGGTTCTTCTCGCTCATATCCATCCTAATGCGATCTCCCACTCATCCTCGGTCTTCCTCTCTTCCTCCTGCCGGGCACTTCCATAGATAACACCCTCCTCCCACGTAGTTCTCGTCTCTTCTCATTACATGCCCATACCATGCCATGCCAGTCTTCTCTCTTGAGCCTTCTTTGAAATTCCCGTAACTTTCACCACCCCACTGACTGGTCGTTCCTTATCCTGTCTCTTCTAGTTACACCGCACATTCACCTCAGCATCCTCATCTCCGCAACCTCCATTTTTCTCTCATGGCACTTCTTCATTGGCCATGTTTCTGCCCCATACAACATCGCAGGCCTCACAACTGCCTTACTATATAAATAACCTCTCATTATATACAACTATAACGTAACCAAATGACCTGATGAATGATGCAAATCCACAAGGAAAAATAAAAATAATTCCAAGTTCTTTCGTATACTCAACAGTATACCTCGTCAGGGAATGAAAGGAAAAGGCAAGAAGCCAAAAGTATATGCTTCTGTACATCAGAACAACAGAGTAAGAAGAGATTAGCAAAAGGTTAACAAGTACTGCTGAAGAACAAAAAGGTATTTTAACAATATTGTCAATTCTATACATTCCCGAACTGATATTGAAATTTTTAAAATGGATAAATGCACATTCTAGAATAGTCCTTTCCTTTTCTATAATCTTTATTCTTTACGAAAATTTTAGAATTCTTCCACTTAAAACTATGATCACATCTACAGGGTGATCCATAAGTCCCAATTGGTTATAATTAAATTAAGTGAAAATACAAAAAAATCAAAGTGAAAAGTTTATAAATAAGCTTAGAATAGAAATATTTATTTATTACCAAAAAAAAATTAAATCCGCTAGATAGATTTTCGCTTTAATTTAAATTTATAACCGATTGGGACTTATGGGCCACCCTGTATACATACATTTAAACAATGCAGTGGAATTATTTGCTGTTCTACACGCATAGTTATGCTGTTTTACTCGTACTCTCTAATCTCTAAAGTTTTTCCTGTTTGACATATATAAACTAGACCTATATAAGCTGGACTTCAATACAAAATGTGCCTTCGGTTATGGTTCGGGGTTCTCAGTCCCTAAAAACATACTAGTTTAATTATTGCCAAATCTTTTGTCAATTTTGAAAAACTAATATATGCAAAAATGACGTGGCTTTAGCGGAAGGGTGTGTACGTATATAGTGCTTTAAATATGAGTTTTCAATAGTTTTTATCATGTACATTTTAAATATCTTCCGACCTTACTTAAAACAATTGGCATTAACGTAGTCTTTAAGCATAAGAATACGGTTAAATCTCGCCTAATAAAGAATAACTCGGATAATGTTGTTGATTGTGTGCATTCGATCGGATGTACACAATGTAACTCAGTTTATTTAGGTCAAACGGGAAAAACTTTAGATATCAGAGTAAAACGGCATAATTATACGTGTAGAACAGCAAATAATTCCAATGCATTGTTTAATCATATGGATAGATAGATGTCATCATAGTATTAAGCGCGAGAGTTCTAAAGTTCTCGTTGAAAATGAAGATATATTAGGAAAGAACTATTCTACAATGTGCATTTATCCATTTTAAAAATAATTTCAATATCAGTTCGGGAATGTATAAAACATCATTATTGCTTAACCTTTTGCTAATCTCTTCTTACTATTTTGTTTTGATGTACAAAGGCATATATATATCTTTGGCTACTTGCTTTTTCCCTTCATTCCCCGACGAGGTGTACTGTTGAATACACGAAAGGCGCCTTCGAATAATTTTTCCTTTTCCTTGTATTTGTATATTATATATATATATATATATATATATATATATATATATATATATATATATATATATAATGACTCCTGATATAATTATACATCTTTTCCTCAACGTTGTTCGTTCGTGTTTATCCAAATCGAATATTCTAATCGCGGTATTTGCGACGATCTACTTGAAATCGATGCCATGCCTTTACCAGGCACAGTGCCAAGATGGAAAGAAAGTTATAAAAGTGGCATAAAAATGCCTTCGAAATACACATCAGTGTAAAGCAGAAAAGGCGCATACCACACACTGTAAAAGTTAATACGAATGCTATAAACAACATTTCCATTTTCTACGCCTTTTTTTTATTTTTTATTTTTGTTTCTCCTCTTAATACAGTTTTCTCTTATTTATGTAATCAATTATTCATTAGTTATCCATTAATTTTTCAGCCATAATTTCTTTTCGGGGTAACTAATTTAATGTTTTTATAATTATTTATCATTTATTCAATTATTTTATTCAGTAAAATACTTAAGTATCGGAGTTAAATTTATCGAAGCACGACAATAACAAGTACTAAATTTATAGTAAGTGTGTCCTGCGTGACGTCAAATTAGGTTTATGACAATCTCATGCACATTTTTGGGGGAGAGGGGAAAGGGGGAATATGATAGCCTGTCTCTCAACTCCCTCCGACAAGATTTTGATTTTGTGCAAACGAGTTTAAAACCAAACACTGTACTATCCTACTCTCAGACATTTCATGAAAGATTCTTACTATCTAGTTCAAATTTTAGGATTATGAACTACACTATGTTTTCTCTATAGTGTAATCCCTGTGTGTGTGTGTGTGTGTGTATTATTTAATCTATGTAATCTCTCCCACTGAAATATTCTCTCAAATCCCCCTTCTTTATTTGTTGATGTCAAGACTGAGCACTATTCCAATTTTGGTATTATCAGTAATTTCAGTAAGAGAATCATTACTTTCTTGACCTCTCTTTTAAAGGTCCGCAGTATCTGTGCGGTTGCTTTTTCTGCCATCTTATTTTCTCTCTCAAATAAGATAGCAATAAAGAAAGCAAAAAGAATAACGGATCAGATACTAAAAACCTTTAAAAAAGGGACAGGAATGTAATGATTTCCCTGTTGAAAGCACCGATCATATTCAAGCTGGAAAATTGCTCAGTCCTAAGTTTAATATATAATTACAAAGTTACCTCATAAATACCGTTTTCTTTCATAAAAATTTATACTGAAATTAACTCGCAGCACCCACTTCTCACTCCTACGTGAAACTGAAATTACAAAACAGTTTCATTCATCAGTTGGAATTATGAAGGCAAGGTGGTGTATGGTAGTTTGGAATGGCTGGTAATTTCGGATTAAGGTCAGGATTTGTTACATTTTGCGCTTCTTACGGTTGTAATAACATATAGATTAGAAGAAACAAGAGCAAAATAACTTCATTACTTTTATGAAGATAAAAACCCACTCTAATAGACAGAGTTTATTTCCACGACAGTTTCGACCCACTGGCATCCTCCTCGGGTGGATACAGAAACACGAAGGAGGAGGATGCCAGTGGGCGTCGAAACTGTTGTGGAAATAAACTCTGTCTATTAGAGTGGGTTTTTATTTTCATATTTTGACCTTCACGTAGAAAAAAGTGAAGTTTTTTGTATTCATTACTTTTACATTACTTTCAGAGATAAAAAAATTTAAAAAAATGATGTGTAAAGTTTGGTAAGTGCAAGTTGTAAAAGTAGCTGTAAGTCATCGTATTTTCATTTTAGTATGACACCTCACGAATGAGAATGAGGCGATTTGGTAATTTTATTAAACTACGGACTTAACGTACCCATATGAAAAAAAGGTATTAGTTAACTAGAAAAGATTCGGAGAAATTTCATAGCCAAGATCAATGGATGTAAAGAACTAAATTATTGGGAAAAATTACGTTACATAAATTAACTCTCTACTGAGTGGAGAAGGAGGTACACCATAATGTACGAATGGAAAATAAGAGAAATTACGATAGTTTCTAATCTAAATTAAATCCTCTAACCATTCAAACAACAGTAGAAAATAGGAAAGGCAGAATGCACAGTGTTTCCAAACTAAAGGCTAGACAAGGAACATTCTCAACTCTGGAGGAAAATGACACTGTTGTGAGAGGGCCAAGACCATTCAATGAGTTACCAAAAGAACTTTGGCATACCATCGATATGGAAGTCTTCAAAAGAAGACCAGACACCTGGCTCAGGACAATCCCAGACGAGTCGGGTGTATCTGGCTATGTGAAATTAAAGTTAAAGAAAACTCTCTCCTGTGCCAAGCCAGCTATAGAGGTGGGTCCACGAGCCTGACCTCAAGGAAGTGAGGAATCATCACACGGAACAATTTACATAGGGTTGTAAAGGGACAATAGATAGAATTTTTCATAATTGTCTTCGTCATGAGTAACGGGTAGGATGAATTATTAAATATATATTCATAAAATAATAGTTTAATCATTATTATTTTTCTAATATAAATTTAGGAATACACAGTTTGCAAATTAATGTATTTAATTTTTACAAAATTACCATTAACATTATTAAGTTGATTTAATTTATTCATAAAACGAATATTGCATTCGAAACTAGCCTACATTATTCTAGGCTACGCCTAAAATGATGAAACTCCCTTCCTGAAATAAAATTCATGACGTCATTGTTGATGGTCTTATGATCAAAGAAAATGTAAACACATTCTCTCAAGATAAAACTGCCAGTTAAGTAAAACGAACCCCTGGATGTAATGGTCACATCATTATAAAGAATACCTCGATATAAGGACACCGTCAATATAGCAAGCATCTCGACGTAACAACCAATTCCATTTTTCAAACGTCTCGAAACGTCAATCACTTCTAAAGTCCAAATCACATGACCGTGTGATACGAACTTTAGAAGTAAGCACCTTCAAAGCCTACCTAATAATAATTTAGGGTGGATCGATTTTACATTTTTTCGATTTCCATATTCTAATAGAGACAAAAACTTGCGCATGCATGAGAGAAAATAGCCTCTGCAAAATCTTAGCTTAATAGGTAATCATCTTCTGCCCCCGGCAGAGCGATGAAATCATATTTTAGTAGTCAAAAAACGTATTTTAAACCCTAGGCTAGAGTCATAAAATTTTGCGTGTGTGTTATTTCATGCCTAAGCAAAATTTATGACTCTAGGCTAGGGTTTAAAATACGTTTTTGACTACTAAAATATGATTTTCATCGCTCTGCCGGGGGCAGAAGATGATACTTATTAAGCTAAGATTTTGCAGAGGCTATTTTCTCATGCATGCGCAAGTTTTTGTCTCTATTAGAATATGGAAATCGAAAAAAATGTAAAATCGATCCACCTTACAGTACCTATATCTAAGCTGGTCCATATTCACATTATAAAGATTTTTATCAGAATATTTCAAGCCATTGAGGCCTTAACTTTTACTTTAAGATTACAAGTTACTTACTGTAGATTTTGAATGAGCTTTGCATGTGAAAATGAAAATCTTTATGGCTGTAATATTTTTGGAAACGCATCGACTGACTGGCTTTTCCTCGATTTCAGAAAAGAAAGAGTACGAAATTTGGTACAACCGTCTTGACTAGATATAGGCAAGCTTTGATATAACGACCACTTCGTTATAACAGCTACCTACTCACAACAGTCATCTTTGTACAAGTACTGTATACAAGTACTTCCAAATGGATATATATATATATACCGAGTGGGCCTTTTAACTCTGACGGTTTTAATATCCTTATAACTTTTTTGTTTTTTAACCAAATCAAATAAAATTTATACACAACATAGGTACATACATAAAGTTTTTTTTGGATATAAATTTAATTACCTTTATAAACTTACAAGGTTAGTTATAAACTTCAATGTGATTTCCACCATTTTCGATCAGTATAGGCAGCCTTGCTCTGTATTCCAAAGCCACCTTTTGTCGCATTTCGACCGTAATTTCACCAAAAGCTGCTTGAATTCCCTGTTTCAGTTCATGAATGTCGGTTGGTCTTGTCGCGTAGACTTTCGACTTAATAAACCCCCAGAAAAAAAAGTCGCAAGGGGTGAGATCGAGAGAGCGTGGGGGCCAGGGCATATTGGAAGACCCGCGACCCATCCAGCGTTCGGGCAGTGTCTCATTGAGCCAGTTCCGGACCTGGGTTCCCCAATGGGAAGGAGCTCCATTTTGCATAAATAGCAGTTCATCATCTAGGCCACTAGCTTCCGCGTTTGGTCAGAAGTGTTCCCGCAACATAGTATCTTGTGACATTTTCATCAAAAAAATATGGGCCGAAAACACCACTTTGCCCAATAGCAGCCCAGACCGTAGTTCTTGGCGAATGCAGAGCTTGCTCCTTCACCCAGTTTGGATTTTCTCGAGCCCAGTACCGATGATTATGGCGGTTATATACCCAGTCCAAGTGAAAATGGGCCTCATCAGACCACAACAGCACTAGCAATTACGCAATAACTTTGGCTTATTTTATACGACATTTCGTTATAAAGCATTTGTTTTCGTATACGTCAAAAGGTTTTTCTTCGCCATTTCGTCAGTTCTGCAGATAGATAAAAGCAGCTTAATGAAAAAAAAACTTTGTATATGTACATATGTTGTGTACAAATTTTATTTGATTTGGTTAAAAAACAAAAAAGTTATAAGGATATTAAAACCGTCAGAGTTAAAAGGCCCACCCTGGAAGGAGGGGCCAAGGGCGAATGACCGCAAAAGCGCCCCCTCCCCCCATAGAAGAAGAAGAAAGCCAAAATCAAAGTTCAAGCTTTTCGAGATGCCTAGACACTCTGCGTTTGAAAGAATGGAGGTCGTAGACAGGGGGAAAGATGGACTGAGGAAGGTTGTTCCAGAGTTGACCGGTTGAGTAGATGAAAAATTGAAAATACCGATTAACCTTTGCGTTAGAGAGTTGGACAGAAAGAGAAAGTGTCAAGTCTAGTGCTGCGTGCTCTCCTTAGAGGAAGAGGTAGGCAATTAGAGAGTTCAGAAGAGCAATGTCCGTTATAATAACGATAGTAAAGAGAGAGTGAGGCAACATTGCGAAGAAGAGAGAGGGATTGAAGACAATCAGTAAGAAGCGGGGAATTGATGAGACGAAAAGCCTTTGATTCCACCCGGTCAAATGTAGCTGTGTGGGTTGAGCCACCCCATTATACGAGAAGCATACTCCATACCGGGGGCGGACAAGACTCCTGTATAGAAACAGCAACTGAGCGGGGGGTGAAGAAACTGCGGAGGCGGTACAGCACACCTAACCTCTTAAAAGCTTCTTTCTGAGAGACAGTATATCGCTTTGGGAAGCGGGTGGAGAAGTGAAGAGTGGAATCACCGGCATAGGAGTAAATAGGACAGGAATTGCGAATTAAAAGATTATTATTAATAAATAAAAGGAAAAGAGTGGGTGACAGGACAGAACCCTGAAGAACACCATTGTTGAGAGTTTTAGGAGAAGAACAGTGACTATCTACAACCGCAGCTATAGATCGGCCAGAAAGGAAATTAGAGATGAAGGCACAGATAGAAGGATAGAAACCGAAGGAGGGCAGTTTCGAAATTAAAGATTTGTGCCAGACTCTATCAAAAGCTTTCGATATGTTTAGCGCACTAACAAAAGTTTCACCGAAATCTCGAAACGAGGATAACCAAGAGTCAGAGAGATATATGCAAGAAGATCGCCGATTAAGCCTCCCTTGCGGAACCCGTACTGATGATCTGAAAGAAGACTAAGAAGAGAGGTAGGAATAGAATATGGAATGTACGCCTCCATACCCGAGAGAATCACCTCTGTGATGCGCTCAGCACACTCGGAAGGGCCCTGGCCACGGAAGCAGTAATCACTTCCATGGGAAATTACAGAAGTACTGCCTAAGGGCCTCCCAATCAGCGGCGCCAAAGTGCCAAAAGCGCCTCCTCTTGGAAGGATCCAAAGGCCGAATTGGATTGCTAAGACAGGAAACAGATATACTGTAAGATTGTGGTCGGAGGAGCCCAACGGAGAAAAAAGTTTCAGAGTTAGAAGAAGGATGAGGTAAAAAATAAATCCAGAATGTTAGGCCTATCACCAAGGCGATCAGGGAGACGAATAAGGGTGCTGTACAATCTGCTCTCGGTCATTCAGGATAGAAAAGTTGTAAGCTAGTTCACCAGGGATGTCGGTGAAATGGGAGGAAAGCCAAAGGTGGTGGTGAACATTGAAATCTAAAATGGAGATTTCAGCAAAGGGAGAGCGGGATAGAATGTATCTCACTTTGGAAGCGAGGTAGTCAAAGAATTTTGGATCGTCAGTAGAATTAGGAGAAAGGTAAACAGCGCAGATGTATTTAGTTTCAGATTGACATGAAGCCGAGCCAGAGGGTATAGAATTCGAAAGATTTGAGTTCGGGAATATGAGAACAAGTTAGATCATTGCGTACATATACGCAACATCCACCTTTGGAGTGAAATTGGGTATAGAGAAAGTAAGAGGGTACAGAAAAGGGGTTGCTGCCAATCGTCCCAGATACCCGAGTTTCAGTGAGGAAAAGCTGAAGTTTAGAGGAGGAGAGGTGTTCAACAAATTGAAAATTTGAGAAAAGGCCACGAATGTTGCAGAAATTAATGAAAAGTGAATCAGACACAGAGGTCCAGAACATCTCGAATGGGCAGTAGCAAATCCAGCCCCTCTGCCCGGGTCTCCGTTTCCGGTATCGTCAGGCGGGGCAGCCAGAAGTGAGGACATTTATGGTCCCCTCCCAGGAGACTCCGAGGCTCTTGAAGTTGCCATTTTTTTTTTAAATTTTGAAAAGATTATGTTGTGTGTAAGATGCATGTATATGTAGTTAGGAATAGAGAGAGAAGTGTGTGTTTGAGAGCATGCTGGATTGCTTCACAGGGTAAATGAGACAATGAAAAAGATCGGCTAAGGAGGACAATGACAGGAGAAACGGGAGCTCCAGTACTCCTTATCTTCTGTCTAACGTCCCTCCGGAGTAGCCTACTTCACTGGTCGATTGGTGTCTACAATCTCTTCCTCCAAATTACACATTTGGCTGTACGTAATTGTAATCATAACGACATTGTTATATTTTACTAATTATAATTGAAATAATCCAACTCATCTCAAATTAATCTATACTTTCTTCAATGATTTGAAAATTTAGCATTTTTTAGCTATTTATTCAAATGAATTCAGTTAAATTAAAACAATTGGTTAGCAACACGAAAGCGTTCAAGCGACTCAGTCACTCAAGAGTCTCAGACTAATCACTAATCACCATTTGAAATTCAAGGACGTGGGCTCGTGGCAGTAAGAATCGGATACTCGTAATCAGGATGTAATCAAATGTAATGAGGAAGTGTTTGACAAAATTACTCCTATTTAAATATGCAAATGAAGAATATAAAAATTTACATAATATTGCAAACTGTAGGATTACATCTTAAATCAAAGTTTCCTCTCTGTAATTGAAAATAAAACAAACATCTTGCCTTATATTAAAATACATTGACTCGTGACCCATTCATACTGGTTTCCCGTCCTCTCTTTTATAAATAATATACACTACACGATAAGTAAATACACAATTACATCTATAGGAAAACCACGATATTGATTTCTAATTGGCGAATATGATCTTGCCTATTTAACTAGTTTTATGAATGATGTAATAGTAATTATAATTGTGAATATTGGAACAGAAGTAATTGTAATTCAATATTCTAAAATGTAATTGTAACTGGAATTGTAATTGTAATTCACCCGAAAAATGTAATTTTTCCAAGCCTGGTTACAACGTAAGAATTGAACAAACTAGTTGTTATATTCTATCAATACTTTTCATAGTTTATAAGGAATAAATACGTATCTAATAAATTTTTGTTCAGGACTTATGAAGTGCATTCAAAGATACATGCATTATATATATATATATGTATGAAACAAATTTTCCTTATCAGGAAACGAAGCCAGAACCATTTCAATAGGAGTCGCGACTGGTACCATTACACTACGACAAGAAAAATTAACACAACCTGTCGTATCTAAACGACCAGGAAACATTTAACATTTTTGCGTTCAGAGGCGTTTTTACGATGTTAACCCTCCGGCACTCGAGGTAACCAACATTTAATTCAAAGCTCTTTGCTATAGCACTAGGGTTTAGATCAGAAGTGGGGTGTACCATAGCTGTCCTACGCGAAGCATGGAGTGACTGTGAAGCGGGTGGAGAAGTGAGGGGTGGAATCATCGGCATAGGAGTGAATAGGACAGGCAGTGCGAATTAATAGATCATTGATAAATAAAAGGAAAAAAGTGGGTGGCAAGACAGAACCCTGAAGAACACCATTGTTAATAACTTTAGGAAACGAACAGTGGCCAGCTACAGCCGCAGCTATAGATCGGCCAGAAAGGAAATTGGAGATGAAGGCACAGATAGAAGGATAAAAACTGAAGGAGGGCAGTTTGGAAATTAAAGATTTGTGCCAGACTTTATCAAAAGTTTTTAATATGTCTAGTGTAATAGCAAAAGTTTCACCTAAATCCCGAAAGGAGGATGACCAAGAGTCAGAGAGATATGAAAGATGGCCACTAAGAGTGTCCCTTGCGGAACCCATACTGACGATCTGAAAGAAGACTGCGAGAAGAGGTGTTTAAGAAGCTTCATATTAAGGATAAATTTAAAAACTTTAGAAAGGCAAGAAATCAAAGCAATTGGACGATAGTTGGAGGGTAGAGAGCGGTCAGCCTTCTTTCCATGTAGATAGAACAACACGCATGAGCACGCGTCGAATTTGTATGAAACCAAAGAGATCTGAATTAAATGCTGCCATTACCTAGTTTAACTCGGTTTAACAACCTGTTATTAAGCTTCATGAACTCTGTTTTCGAACTGCGTTGGGATTCTGGAATTTTGCCCACAAATTATAATTTATTATTAATATCTTTCGTTACATGAAACAAATATTGTCAAACCAAGTCTTTAAGCAAGGTTCTGGAGACGCAGATTCTTGATGGTTCACTCCCTTTCTGTTATTATGTATTATTATTTCAAAACATTTTTCCTTTCTTCATTTTCACTGGTGTGGTTGTCAAATAGAAACAAAAGTAGTATTGTTGCAAAACATATGGGAATAACTAGCAAAGTACGAAACTGGATCTATAGCTTCCTCAGAGAGCGTCAACAAGTTATTAGTCTAAGCTCTAAGTAACAGCTCATGTACAGTTGCCCGCATATGTAATGTTCCTCGCCTCACAGGCGACTCCGTACATGTGGCAACGCCGCAGTGTTAGTCAGGTACTCCAACTGGGGGAAGGTGGGGTGGAGGGGACAACCGAGTCCAACAACATATAACACAGACATATATATCTAAAGGACATTGAATGCGCAGTCATTGAAATACAGGTAATTATATTGTAATGTCTGTGTTCATAGAGATAAACAATTAGTATGATCGTGAACAGCGTTCAACTCCATGTAGTTTACTAGTCTTATACAGTAATAAAGGTTCCATTATGATTAATGCAAATCTATATGAACAGCTACTACAATAGAACTTTTGGATCACCTGAAGCTCAAGCCCCAAGCCTTCTTTAGTTAGCCTTATAAGGCTAACTAACGAAGGCTGGAGGCCCTGATCTTCAGGTGATCCAAACATTGTAAAGTAAAAGCAGTAAAAACATTTTAAATTATACTGTATAACAAGAATGTCATGAATGCCACTAATTTCCCAACCCTTCTGAATGGTCTCCCTCATTTTGTGTAGGTTATCTCATGCAGAGACAGTCCATTTAGCATGAATAGGTTTCAGCTTCAAATCTATCTTACTACCGCAAACTCGTCCAAGGATATGAAAGAGCGAAAATTTACTGCAGGCGAAATTAACCTGGTGTACAGTTTATATACTTATAAACTCGTACCATATTTCTACACCGTATGACGAACACCGACTCTGAAAATTAATCCAGCTCAAAATAAAATTGCACAGCGAGGCCGGATAATTGGTATGCGGGAAGCAGGCCTCTCTGTAGCTGACATAGTAGAATGGGAATTCGAAACATACTGTTCGGCGCTGAGTGCAGAGGTGGCAGGAGACCTGGGAATCTGCTAGATCGTCCTAAGTGTGGGGCATCAAGAAAGACTACCCCAGAAGAAGACCGGAGAATAATCAACGAAGTGCAGAACGATGCTATCAACAATGCAGTCACCATCCGGGAGACACTACATATGGGCGTGTCAGTAGACACCGTAAGGAGACTGTTGCATGAAGTAGGATATCACCACCGTACTCCTGCCAAAAAAGAGAGGACCTAGGAACGACATCGTCAGGCCAGGCTCTCGTCTGCTCGCCAGCATATAATGATCTCGCATACTGGAGCAGAGTATCTTCTCTGATGAGAAAACGTTTGTATAACCGTGGATTATTCTTGCGAGATTTGATAATCAGTTACTGTTATTCAGATCGAAACTGTTAACAAGTTCTTTGCGTAACATCGATAAGCCATTTCCCACTAACTCTGCCCTCTACCTCGCTCTTTCCCACACTATCTTTTTCTGCTGAATGTCAATTATATCTATTAATATATATATATATATATATATATATATATATATATATATATATATATATATATATATATATATATATATTGTGTATATATATATAATATATAATATATATATTATATATATATATATATATATAATAGGAAAGGCAGAATGTGTAGTGTTCCCAAATAAAAGCACGACAAGGGACCTCCTAACCCTGAAGGAAAATAGCTTGGTTGTCAGGGGCCAAGACTTTTCAACCAGCTTCCTAAGAACCTCAGAAACGTAACGGGTGTCAAGTTGAAGTCTTCAAGAAAAGACTGGATGCCTGGCTCAGGACAGTACCAATGAGCCGGGCGTGCCTGGCTATGTACGGTGGAGAGCGCAAGAAAGTAACTCGCTCCTCCACCAGGCCAGACCTAGAGGCGGGGCCACCAGCTTGACCTCCGTGTGAAGAGAGACCAACACACGAAATAACATAAGGTTCATAAGGATATATATATATAATCGTGTAGATTTGTAAGTTAGTAAAGGTTTAAAGCTGCACACGGACTCTACAAACAGCTTTATTAGTATTGTTACAGAATGATTTAATATATACGAGACTGGTGGGTGGGGAAAGGGAATGAGGGAGTGTGGAGGATGGTCGTGTAATGTCTATTTTTGATTCAAATTCACTGGGTGAAGTGTGTTTCTCTGTTTCGTGTTTGATGAGTATCCATCATGATATTGATATTTTGGCGGTTTTGAAAGAGTTTACAACAAGGAATAGAAGAAAGCTCACGTAAACGGATAAAATTCTGTTTGATGAATAATAATAAAAGTCACTCAGAATAATTTATGTGAATATAAGAAGAATGGATTCACCTGAAGATCAGGGCCGCCCCCCCCAGCCTTCTTTAGTTAGCCTTATAACGCTAACTAACGAAAATATCACGACTTAACCTAACCAATCGTCAAGGGCGTACAGTTGACCTAACGATTAGTTAGGTTAAGTGGTGATATTTTCGTTAGTTAGCCTTATAAGGCTAACTAACGAAGGCTGGGGGGGGGGCCTGATTTTCAGGTGATCCGAAGAATGTGACCGAAATTTATATTTTTGTTAAGTGACTGCTGTCAACCAACTGTCGTTTTCTTTGACGGGAGCTAATAAATCTTGTCCAACGGATTTTAAGCTATTTCAGTCATCATATTTTCTTAATTTGTAGGACATAGCTCTAATAAATAATTAATTGATCAATTATTTTTTAGTCGCGTCTTCGGTACTACCGGGAAAAGTGCCCTTTTATCGAGCCTTGAACCCCCTTCCTCTCGAAATTCTGGCTCCGCCCCTAGTTGTTTTCCTCATTATTGTATGAAGTTATTATAAAAATAAAAAGTACACATTTCGTACGATTTTATTATTTTTTATCGTTAATAAAATTAAAAGTAATTGTGTTTTGAGATTTTGTATTTATTATAGAAAAGTAGCGCGTACACTTAAAAAGTAGCCCATTGACGTTTTAAATTAGCCCAAAAGCTTTTTGGGCTAATTTTTGGCAAAAAGTAGCAGGTAGCCCAAAGTGAACAATTAAAATTTTTAAAAAATTAAATTAAAAGTTAACCCACTCTACGACTTTTAGCCCAGTCTGGTAACCCTGCTCGCTCTCAGAATAATGAACAACCATTTTCTCTATACACATCCTACTTCAGCCAACTTTTTACTCGCTTACCCTTCCTCCATTTTACGCATGCGCGAGCTCGAAGCAAGTTTTCAGCTTCACATTCTTTCCATCATTCTTTCCTCCTTCAGCGTCCGTTGCACAAAACTTTCAATTGCAATCATTGCGTCATCAAACTCATTCGAACCCTCCTTTGCCTTCAATGCAACCGGCTGCTGCACCTTCCCACTCGCCGTCAAGTCTTTCCATGCTCCAGCGTTTGTCATCGTCAACGAGTATACGCTTAAATCAAGCTCTGCAGACAAGGAAAATAGCTAAAATTTAAGATTCACACAATGAATTTTTTTAAGAGTTCAAAAGAATGACCTAAACCTGACCTGACCTAATATTGAATAATTTAGCCAAAGGGTAAATTACCTAAACTCATTATGGTGAATTTGATACTAAAATTCATTGTCGTAAATCTGAAAGTTAACCAAAAAATATTAAAATGCGATAAACCGTAAAACAAATTGAATTAAACCAAAATTAATCAATGAAATAAATATGAAGTAAAAAAAAAATAATAATTTGGGATGCCAAGTATTACGGGTACCGGAAGGAGTCCCTCTGAACAAATATATATATATATATCAGTGGCGACTCCAGCTCTTCAAGACTATTCGTGCTCTTTTTAAATTTTCAAGTCTACATGTGAGCCGACATTTAAATGCATGACAATAACTTAAGATTATCAATAAAATAAATAAATACATATCTCGGTAAAAAAAATTATTTGAATTTTATTTACTTGAACATAAAGTCGAAGCGTCTTGGTTTTAAAGCAAATTCCTTTAATATTCGGTCATGTAATTCCTTTTTGCTTTCTAAATCAATAAGTATTTCTTTTTCAATTGAAATCCTAGCCAGGGACGAGAGCCGTTCTTGAGCCATTGTGTTTCTTAAATATGATCTAATTCCATCAAGAACGGAGAAACTTCTTTCATTTGAAACAGAAGTTACGGGTATGGTAAGAAGGAGCTGAATCAGCTTTGTGGTTTCCGACATCGCAGACAATAATCCTAGTTCGTAAAAGACTTCTAAAATTTCATTTGCAGATTTGCATTTTCCAAAGTCACTGTCACGATAAAGATATTTCAATTCGTTAACTAAGGATTTGGAGTCAATTACATTTGGATATTTAGTTTGTAACGCATTAAGAATACTTATAATATTAAAAATAAATCAGATTATTTAAGAAAAGCGAACAACCTCACATTGCGGCAAAAATCAAACTGCACCGCCGCCCAAGGCAGTTGAAGGCACGCTTATCGAAACGTAAAAAGTTACCATGTATCGCCAGAATTAAAAATTGTGCCTCTACGAGGCCGAAGGATATAAGCCCGAGTTGAAATGTTTTTTTCTTTATAAAAAAAATTAATAGGAGGAAAAACGTATTTCATTTAATGAGAATTAGAAGGAGGACTATTATGTAACCGTATGCAAGCAAATAATTATTCATTAAAAGAACTTTAAATATACGATATTGCTTATACTTTCTCGGGCGTGTCTTGCGCCCGAGTAAAGGATCTTGAAAGATTACACGAAAACTTAATGTGTCAATATAAATTTTTTTATAGGTAGTAAGGGTATCTAAATGCGCTCAAAATTTGCTTCCGTGACGAAGGCTAGACAGAAAAATAGTAACATACTACCAGCCAAAACCCATTTTTACAATTTGTATTTAAAACTTTTTTAAAACTTAAATCTATAAATACACAATTTTACCTCTCATGCTTCTCCTTGTTTCTTGGGCTCAGCCCGAGAAGCCCGAGTGCAGGAGTCGCCACTGATATATATATATATATATATATATATATATATATATATAGGGTCCTTCAAAAAAAATTTACCACTTATATGGCACTAATATGTCTGCTTACCATTTATAGTTTGTGGGTTTTTTTTTTTGGTTTTTTTATGTTAAGTATTTGCTTGTTTATTTGCTCTTGTTTTAATAATAATGTTCTTTTTCAGGGGTTCTGCGAGTGATTAATAAGTGAACCCCATTCAGTGGAAATGGCTACAAAGTTTACATTAGAGTAACGCAGATTTCTGCGTAAGATCGAGTCCGGACGAGGACTTCGTAATTTCTGACCGCTCATGGTGGGGCGTGTGGTTCAGATTCCACGTTAAACTGTAGATCTAAGGTGAAGTGACAAGCTTGACCTTCGTCAGAATGAACAATTCGAGCGGAAGAAAAACCATATAATATATATAATATATATATATATATATATATATATATATATATACTGTATATCACGGAGTTCAGATTACACTAGGTTAGGTGGTCGTTTTAGATAGGTTAGTTATTTCCCATGTGACCAATTTCGGCCAATCACAAACTAACAAATTTCGACTGTGAAAAACAGTGGTAAAATCTTAAGATGTCATCACCCGAATTTCTAAAAAATAACTATATGGCCGTAATCTACACAACAAAATATAACTTTTTAAGTGTTTTTTGTGCAAATACGTTATAAGCAAGTTATTATGAAATATGTGGTTGCTATTCAATTCATATTGTCAACCAATGGTACTTACGTATTAACGGGGGGGGGGACCACATGTTGATGATTGGTTAGGTTAAGTTGTAATATTTGTTAGGTGAAAATTTCTAATACATCATATTTTTTAAATAGCAATATTTTTTTAAATATTTTTTTATACAATTTTCTGAAAGAAATTAATGGCTATTATGCTATTAAAAATTTTTGGCCTCCAGAAACAAATGTTGTTTCGGATCTTTTCCGTTTGACTGCCGCCATTGAAACATAATTAAACTTTTTGTATTTTTTGCAGGATTCACTCAAAATGGCTGTAGAATTTAATTTGAAACAATTAATTAACATTTAACATGCTAAAAATATTTGTAATTGCGTAAAATTAATATTTAGTACTTGTAGGTTATCTCCCCCCCACCAATTTTGACAGAATATTTTCATTAAAACTAACGAAAATATCACGACTTAACCTAACCAATTATCAAGGGCGTACAGTTGATCTATTATTAATTATAACATTGTTTGTTTCTGGAATAGTATTTACTATTGGTTAATATTCGTTTTTTGACCCAGTCACACCCAGCTATAACAGCAATATATATTGAATAACCAATCAAAGCTGAATAAGAAAATATATATATTATCTTGTGCAAATTTGTATAAAATGTACTTTTTTAAAAATATTTTCTACTTTCTAATATGTATGTGTATAAATTTCGGTTGGTTTGTTTATTTGGGCTACCTTTTTTAGACTTTTTTGGAGATTTTTCTTGGCTTTTTTTGGCTACTTGGCTTTTTTTGGCTACTTTTTCTTGCTTTGGCTACTTCTTTCTGTTTCTGGTTAGTGTGGTAATTTTCGTTCTACTGGTATGACGTGTCAATCTTGTGAACTTGATTTCGAAGACCTAATCCGCCTTGTTGGCCTCGATGAAGATAAAAGTTTAGATTTTTTTTCCAATCACGGCATAATTCCGACATCCGTGATTTGCCCTAAATGTAATACTGCCTGTATTTTAAGACAAGACTCAAAGGTGTTTAGGTGCCGTAAAAAAAATGGAAGGATGTGAAATCGTGGGTTTTACGTGCTGGGAATAGACGTCCTCATTACCGGAAATATTTTGCACGATACTTGTTCCTGGCAGAACATCCTGACGATTCTACAGTTCTGCATCACTTCCTTACTGCAATTGCAGAACTATATCCTCCAAAAATAAGGTGACTGGTTAGGCTAAGTTTGGTTAGGCTAAGTTTGGTTAGGCTAAGTTTGGTTAGGCTAAGTTTGGTTAGGCTAAGTTAGGTTAGGCTGTGCTTAGCACGAATGCAAACTTTTCTGGTCGATTTTGAGGTGTTTTGCATGAATCTGCCATCCGTTGACTGTGCAAATGCGTAGTTTTCGAGATGACGATATCTCGAAAACTACGCATTTGCACAGGAAACGGATGGCAGATTCGTGCAGAGCACCTCCAAATTGACCAGAAACGTTTGCTCTCATTATAAAAAGAGACTGGGTCAAAAAACGAATAATTACCTTACTATTTACTAATAGATCAACTGTACGCCCTTGATAATTGGTTAGGTTAAGTCGTGATATTCTGTCAAAATTGGTGGGGGGGAGATAACCTACAAGTACTAAATATTAATTTTACGTAATTACTAGTGATGTAGCGGATGTCATTTTTTTCACATCCGCGGATGCGGATGCGGATGAGGATGTTTGATTTCAACATCCGCGGATGCGGATGCGGATGTCTACATTTTCGTTATTTTTTAGGATATATTCGAGATTTGTTGTGTTTAACGTATATAATAAGTTATTATATAGAGAGAGCTGTAGCTATAATGTAGTATAATTGATTAATTGTACAATAATTGCTGTACTTTTCTCTGAACATATAAAATAATATCAAGCATCTAACTAATATAGAAATCAATTAGTGAATTCGTCTGCAAATAAATTCGTTATATTTTGTTGAGTTTCAGCCACAATTAGAAACCATAATTGTGTTACCAGGATGCGGGACGTGAACCCAACTCAAATGCACCCCACCGACCTCTTTCCCCAACCTCCTCCACCCTTATAGAAGAGATCTTTAATTAGCTTGATAACTATTTATATTAAGTTTAAAGTTTTATTAGGCATATTTATAAATGAGTAATTAAAATAAAGTAAACTAAGATGTTCATCGTTTAATGTTCAAACTTAATTATAGGAAGGTTATGCTTAAGGAACATTAATTTTTCTGCCTTTTCTGCTGCCAGTCTGTTTCTCTTTTCATCATATATTAATCCAGCACTGCTAAATAATCTCTCGCTTGGTACGTTTGTTGGAGGACAGGCTAAATGTTTCTTGCAAGTTTACTCAAGTATGGATAGATATTCTGCGTATTTTTCCACCAACTAATAGGATTGTCACATGCAGCCAGGCGTTTTTCTTGGTGATAGCTCTCGATCATTTTTACTACATCTTTTGACATCGCGTAGGTCTCGTCATTGCTGCTTGACTCAAGAAACTGAGAGACAGATTCTGTGATAGATTTGCTTGTTGAAGGTGTTGGTTCTGTCACTGAAACTTTTATTCTTTTGGTGGGTGGCGAAGCGACAGATTCAAGAGATTGAAGCTCTTCAACTGCTTTGCCAAGTGATGATTTAACTCGTTCTAATGTACTAGGTGAAAATAACTTAGCTTTGTAACGTGGATCTAAGTAGGTTGCAAAGAGTAACTTCATACAAGAACAGCCTCTCGTCTTGTCGCTTGCATCACTTTTGCGCACAATGAACTAGTTCTATTAATATAGTAGAATTTGATAATTTCCGCTTATTAATGACATTTTATCTCAACGGTCCACATCCGCACGACATCCGCAGTCCAAAGTGCGGATGCGAGAAAATGTGCGGATGTTATGCGGATGCGGATGTGACCTACATCACTAGTAATTACAAATACTTTTAGCATGTTAAATGTTAATTAATTGTTTCAAATTAAATTCTACAGCCATTTTGAGTGAATCCTGCAAAAAATTCAAAAAGTTTTATTATGTTTCAATGGCGGCAGTCAAACGGAAAAGATCCGTCGTTTCTAATGTGTAACATGTATTAATCATTGTAAATATTTTAAAAAATATTGCTATTTAAAAATTATGATGTATTCGAAATTTTTGAACTAACGAAAATATTACAACTTAACCTAACCAATCATCAATATGCGGTGGCCCCCCGTTAATACGCAAGTACCCAACCAATCATGATGTGACATATTTCCACCGTGGCTATGAGGCAGTTATTTGTCAGATTTTTGTTAGTTTTAACGAAAATATCACCACTTACCCTAACCAATCGTCACGAGCATTCAATTAAACTAACCGGGCATTTAATAAATTTCCCGTAGGTTTCGATTAATTTTATTAATGGCGGAGGTTAGGTTAAGTCGTGATATTTTCATTAAAACTACAAAAATATCACGAATAACTGCCTCACAGCCACAGTGGAAATACATGAGGTCATATGATTGGGTCGAGCATATGAATGAATAGCAACCAGATATATTTCATAACTTGCTTATAACGTACTGGCACAAAAAACAGTACTCTTGAAAAAAGTGTTATATTGGGTACTTTTCCGTTATATCCCCCACAATTTCTTTCCCGGTTAGGTCAATTGTACCCCCTTGACAATTGGTTAGGTTAAGTCGTGATATTTTCGTTAAAACTAACGAATATTTTAACGAAAATATCACGACTTAACCTAACCAATTGTCAAGGGCGTACAGTTGACCTAACCGGGAAAGTAGAAATTGTGGGGGTATGACGGAAAAGTACCTTATATTATGTACTGTAGATTACGGCCATATGGTTAATTTTTGAAATTCAGGTGATGACATCTTAAGATTTACCGACACCAAGTATTTGCGTTAGGCTTCGCTATTTATACTCAATATCTATATGAAAACATTCAAGTATCACCTTAAAGTTAATGACTAAGGTAAACTTTACTATCCAGACAGTGTTCAAAGAGTCCCATTGGGCCTTAATTACTAACCAAACCTAACCTAGATTAACCAACCCTAATAAACCAAACCTAGCCCAATCTAACCCACGTTAACATATTACCAAGCGGTTATGGATTGTCTCTAAACACTATCTGACAGTAAAGTTATGCCTCGGCTAATATTAAGTTTCGCGGAGACCAAATTACATGAAGTTAGGTAGTCGTTTTAGATGGGCTAGTTATTTCTTACGCGACCAATTTCGACCATTCAGGATCTCCGCGAAACTTAATATTTACCAAATTGTCTAACAATTATTAAATATAAGAAATATTCTAGGAATTTGGGTAATTATGTATATAGACACGTACAGTCATTTTACACACCAAAATACATTTTTCTACTAGTATTTGATGTGATTTGTTAAAATCTGACCTCCATTTCCCTCGGAAATGAGATCCAACAAAGTTATAGTATTTTGAAGTTTGGCTCATTTTCAAGGGAAACGGAGGTCAAAATCTAAGCAAAACACATCAAATATTACTAGAAAAATGTATTTTGGTATTAATTAACCTAACCTTACCTAACCTAACCTAAATATGTTATTACATTATCATTTGTATAATTTAGGTCTCGGGGGTACGGGGGTGGAGCCCCCGTAAAGATCACGCATGACAAATTGATCCATATTGATCGGCATTTTAGTGTCGGAAATTCAAAAATAAAAAATATAAAACCCTATACCGATCAATTTGTGATGCGTGATCTTTACGGGGGCTCTGCCCCGTACCCCCGAGACCTAAATTATACAAATGATAATGGGTAATTATGTAGATTAGAATGCACTTCGTATATTAAATCCTCAAAATAATATTCGCACCCTTCACATGTCATCGCGACCAACATCTGTGAAAAACTAACATAAGTGGAAGTAGTAACCTAAAAAGCCTAGCTCATATATCATGTTTTCATGACGTCACCAGGCAAATATTGGAAGGGCGGGGAAAAATGCCGCAAAAATGTCATAATATTCAAATCTACATAATTTGGTAAGGACGCATCTGCGAACATAGTGACTTATATCAAAATGATGAGAAAATTATGCTTTAATATTTTATAATTATATCTTTTGATATTCTGAACGTGACGATACTCATATTATCCGGAATTTGTAATCAACTACATTAATAACTCCCCTAATTTGGTTTTTGTAGGTAAATTCTTTCACAGGAAACCTCTTATGACAATTATTTCCTACATTACAGGCTTTGTAAATCAAAACTGTTTTTCTGATGGTTTTTGATGCGGTTTGAACGAAGATTAATTTCGTTCAAACATCATCAAAAACAATCGCAAAAACATAGTTTTAATATATAACCTAACCTAACCTAACCTAACCTAACCTAAAATTCCAAAATTCCTCAAAAGCCTGTAATGTACTCTTGTAAAAGAAAATATCGAAAAGCTGAGCCAGTTACTTATTTGTACGTATGAAAACGATATAATAAATTGTAATTTGACGCAGATATATGTATACATCTTCATACTAAAATCTTTTGACAAAATATGGACAAGAAACCAACTCGCCTTTTTATTTCTAAATATTTTTTACATCCAACACTCTGAAATTCAAAATTAGCCGTCTGCTTTCTAGCATCCGTGAATCAAATATCTAAATGGGTCTTAGACTCAGCTATATATCACATACCATACAACCAACCACCCCACTCATCGTCCAAAAATCACTACACCGCCCCCCCTAAAGTATTTTGTTATTTTATAATATATATATATATATATACACACACGGAAAATTCAGCTGTTACAGAAGGGAAAAAGAGAAGACCTAAAATCCATGGAATATTATACCCTAAATGGACAGGAAATTCAGAGAAATTCTAAAGCAAAAGATTTAGGGGGTTGTAATGACAGATGATGCGAAATTTGAAACACAAAATAGGAGGGGCTGTTATTAAAAGTCAACCATGAAGTGTAGAAATTCCAGGGTTGTCCCATTTTACAGAGAATCTCATTAAGTTTTTTCTGATACCAAGTTTTGACAAGTTTTTTAGAAATTCCAGTGTGTCCGAACATTATCTGTACAATTTCATCTTTTAATAAAATTCTTGATAACACACGTAAAATTCTTAAACAAGATTATTTAGAATCTGTATTTTCAAAAGTTTCTTTTATTAAAGTAACGTTGTTACAAACATTCGATATGTGCACCATTAGTGATTCGCAAAACATCCAATCGATACTCCAAATGTTGCCATGTACGCTGCAGCATATCCACATCAATTCGCTCAATAGCAGCTGTGATTCTTGCTTTTAAATCATCAATGTCTGTCACCCGCGTACATTTCTAAAAAACTTGTCAAAACGTGGTATCAGAAAAAACTTAATGAGATTTTCTGTAAAATGGGACAACACTGGAATTTCTACACTTCATGGTTGACTTTTAATAACAGACAAAAATTGTACAGATAATTCTCGGACACCCGGTATATACATATAACAAGATACTTTAGCAGGGATGGTTGTATTAAAATCTTGATCTCTCTGAGCGAATTTGAGGTATTTCATTCACCAATGATTAAGTATTAACCCTTTACTGCCCAAATATTTTGTAGGGTTGTTATGAATGTGTGTATTTGAAAGGTTGTAAATTTGTCCTTTTGGGCAGTAAAGGGTTAAAACATGGTGGCAAGGTGGAGAAAAAAGTTAGGTACGAGGTTTTCAAACTCAGTCGTGAGTCTGGGTCGCTTCTTATCAGATAGGCTTTGAGTCTGACGATTTGCCACGGAGCGTTAACCCTTAAAATCTTACTGATTATAAAGTTATGAGCATTTTAATGAAGAAAAATTATTATAAATGACTTTACCTGGTGCTGAAAATTTCAATTTACACGAGACTGTGATTTTTTTTGTTAATTTAAATTTATTTTTTATTTTTTAACAATGGCTTAACCTAAGTTAACCCGGTTATGTTCTCTTCAAAGGCTCCCCCATCCCACTCCCGAGTTATTTGATCACTTTAGCTGGGTTTTCTATACCCACTTGCTACGAGTGAAATAGTACTTATTTATATGGTTTAGCAGAATGTAAACAAGTCCTGCGTTCCTAGAAGTCAAATATTTTCTTTGGTAGCTTTCGCAATGGTTAAAATTTGTCTGGTGAATTTTGTAAAAAATATAAAATTTTATTTTAAAATGTGCATTGAATATTAGTCATATAAAGTCATCAGTGAAATTAGTATAATTAAAAATAATAAACTTTCGTAATCAATCTTTCATCCTCTCCCTCCCAACATTTGACCAAAGTCTACTAATATCTAGTCAGTCCGCGATCGCATTTTAACATGCAAATTATTTAAAAACCAAAATGAGTTTGAACAGAAAACTTTCAACCAGTGAGATCTTAACGAGTCATTTAGATTTTAAATGCAGCTTCACAAAGCTGACTTCATTGGCTTTGCATGTAAAGCTAAAACTTTGATGGCTCTTATTTCCTAACTTTATTGACCGACTGGAGTTTACTTGATTTAAAAATGTGTATGACGAATTTTTCTACAAGCGTTGTGTGACTAGATACAATTAGGCTTTGATTTGACCATAATATTTAATATGTGTTCGGCTTATATGCTAATGACAGCAAATGTTGACACACGCTAAATCAGGATTCTCAACCGGGGTTGTATGTACCCCTAGATATAGAGGTACATATTAGATTTTTCGGGGATACAGAGTGAACTGATAGTGTTTTTATTTTTTCTTTGTATGCAAGTTAATATTATATATATATATGTAAAGAACGACGCTTGTATAGAAGAACGTTCCGCACAATATGAGGAGGGAGAACGAACAAATGAAAAATGAGGTAACCACCCGGGAATCGAACCCTGCAATCGGAATCCCGGGTGGTTACCTCATTTTTCATTTGTTCGTTCTCCCTCCTCATCTTGTGCGGAACGTTCTTCTATACAAGCGTCGTCTTTACATTAATTATACTGTGTGTTGTTTGCAGTTAAAATGTATATACTGTATGTGCGGCATGCAGGGGGTGCCCCCTCAAGGCATTGGTTTCTGCTCGTATGTAGGAGAATTACGACTTCTGATCAATCGAGGCCCATGGTGTAGTGGATAGCATATCTGACCGGCAATCGGAAGATCCAGGGTTCGATTCCCGGGTGGTTACTTCATTTTTCATTTGTTCGTTCTCCCTCCTCATCTTGTGCGGAACATTCTTCTATACAAGCGTCGTTCTTTACATTAAATACTGTGTGTTGTTTGCAGTTAAAATGTATAATATATATATTATATATATATATATATTATATATTAACCCCTCCGTCTATGGCCCTGGGGTGGTTCGGATCGACGGGGGTTCTGGTTAGGAGGCAAGCAACGGATGTGTGACTTGAAGTGGTTTTCTTCTATGTTACTCTCCGAGTTCTTCTATAGTGGCTCGGAGGACTCTGGTAGATTTGCAATCTAAATGCTGAAGGTTCCGGATTCTTCTTATAGCGTATCCGGAAAGTTTTCTAAGTTTTTCTGAAGAGAGCAAGGCTCGAAGGGGACAATAAAAAAGTTTCTCCAATTGTAACTTTACTGCTAAAAGATACAGGTAGTGCTCAGCCTCTGAATTAGCTTCTGAATGACAATGGAATAATTTTAATGGGTTTATATACCCAAAAACTGCTAACATTATTATTATTAAATGCTAAGAAGGCTGTATTATTTTTGCACAATATTTAAAAATAAGTAAATTTTTTAGCTGTGGTAAGGCTTGAACGAGTAAACAAAATATTTGAAGACGAAACCATATTTTTATCTTAAACCGCGACTTTTCAGATCTGATGTTATCATGATCTGCCAAGTTAACTAAAAGTGGAAATCGGACTATGCATCTTTACACTAAAATATGCATATGAGTGAAATTTTAAGGTTTAAGATGTACAATTTTAATGCTTAGGCAAGACATGATCTCATTGTTTATAACGAAAGAGAGTGTATACAAAATGTGAACATTGCAAAGCTTAAACAGGATTCCTTATTAAGCGAAATCTAAAAAAATGATTATGAGATTTTAAAAAAACAACAGGTCACCAATTATTTAGCAAAGTAGAAAGCAAATCAAAAATTTTATCCAAACTCGCGTTGGGCGATTTTGGTCCTTATGTAAAAATGAATACACACACGTACATACATATGAGTATAGGCATTATATAAAGTTAAATATATAAGAATATACAGAATTATATAAATACATGAACCATATAACACATGAATTTTTAAAATGGATACTTTTTTCTTACAATGGATACAGAGACTATATAAATGAATACAAGAATTACATGAAGGATAAGATAATATAGGAATATGGGAATTATTTATGGTTCATTTTTACATATACACACACGAGAGGCGGTCAGAAAATAAGTTCACACGGCGTATAATTTCGTAACTAAAGGACCTACATTGATTATATTTGTATCAGGTGAATTCGTTAATCAGTGTTGGCAACACTTCCCGTCGATTTGGCTGCCATCTACCGTACATTGGTTATATGAGTCAGTTGAACATGGCGGCTCGACTGGAACAGTGCCCTGTCATTTCTGCAACGATATTCCGAGTCTGTCAGTGGTCAAGAATTTCTCGAGCGCATTGTCACTGGAGACGGGACATGGGTTCATCACCGTACTCCGGAAACAAAACGTGCCAGCATGGAATGAATGGAAACACCCTGGGTCCCCCCGGGCCAAAGAAGTTCAAGATTGTGAAGTTCGCTGGCAAAGTGATGGTTAATGTGTTTTGGGACCACAAAGGCGTTTTGCTCGCAGAATTCATGCTAAAAGGCACAACAATCAATGCAGCTGCGCTGCATATTGTTCAACACTGGAACGTTTACGAGTGGTCATTAAACGTAAACGTCCTGAACTATTCCGTAGGACAGGGCACTGTTCCAGTCGAGCCGCCATGTTCAACTGACTCATACAACCAATGTACGGTAGATGGCAGCCGAATCGACGTGCAGTGTTGCCAATAATGATTAACAGATTCACCTGATACAAACATAAGTTACGAAATTATACGCCGTGTAAATTTATTTTCTGACCGCCCCACGTATATATATATATATATATATATATATATATATAGAGAGAGAGAGAGAGAGAGAGAGAGAGAGGAGAGAGAGAGAGAGAGAGAGAGAGAGAGACTTTGAACTCGGTATATATGTGATCTTTCCTTGAAAGATCACATATACTTCTCTTTCTAAAACAGCTTCTTTGAGGTTAGGTGTGCTGTACCGCCTCCGCAGTTTCTTCACCCATACTCAGTTGCTGTCTCCGTACAGGAGTCTTGTCCGCCCTTGTATAGAGTACGTTTCTCATCTCATGTGTGGAGTGGCTCAACAACTACAGCTACACTTGACCGGGTGCGCCTCTTACTCACTGTCTTCAGTCCCTCTCTCCTCGCCGCAATGTTGGCTCGCTCGCTCTTTACTATCGCCATTATAACGGACACTGTTCTTCTGAACACTCTAACTGTATGCCTCCTCCTTTATAGGAGAGCATACAGTACCAGACTTTCGACACAGTCTCATTATTTTTCTGTCCAACTCTCTCTCTCGCGCAAGGGTTAATCGGTATTTTCAGTCTTTCATCTATTCAACCGGTCAACCTCTGGCACAACCTTCCTCAATCCATCTTTCCATGACCTTCAATGTTTCAAACGCAGAGTGTCCAGGTATCTCGAAAACCTTGAACCATGATTTTTGGCTCTCTTCTTTCTCTATGGGGGGGACCGGGCATTCGCCCTTGGCCCCCTCCTTCCAGCCTAAAAAAATATATGCCCTTTGTATGGGGTTACACGATAACACCTTGACTTTTCAAAAGGATACGTGGTGGGACAAGGTTGAAAATCCCTGTACAAAATCAATCAATTAGCCTTTTGTTCGGCTTGCCAAGTGTTCGGCTGTCAAATGACTGCAAAATCTGTTTGGCGCATCAGTTCATTTAGCTACACATAGATTTAATCATAATTTGCTTAATAAAATAAAGAGCAACAAATATCAAAGTACATTTTAGGCCTACGTTTCGAGACGTATATACAGATCTCTTCAAAATCATATAATTTCTTTAGGGACGAAAACATATGCCCAGTGATGTTGCGAATTGCTCGTACCCTGAATGAGTATATGGGTGGAGCGGTATTTTGTGTTTAACGGTGAAGCTTTTCCTCGCCCTTATACTTAAACTACTGACACGTACGTCTCGAGGATATACTGTGTGTATATATATATATATATATATACAGGCCCGGATTTAGCTATAGGCGAACTAGGCGATCGCCTAGGGCCTCGCGCCAAAGGGGGCCTCGCTCAAGCCGTTTTGCGCGTTCTGTTCAAGTGATATTAATGATTTAGAACTCTATGAAGAACTTAAAGTACTTTGCGGGTTTATACCTGAGAAAACAGATCTCGGAAATGCCCTTGTTTATATAGTGCAAAAACAACTAAGTGAAATTTATCCTAATGTTTATGTTGCACTTCGAATAGTATTAACCATCCCAGTTACTGTTGCTTCGGCTGAAAGAAGTTTTCTCGCGTCTCAAACTTATTAAAACATATTTGCGTTCCACCATGTCTCAAGCGAGATTGCAATCATTAGCTATGTTATCAATAGAAAACGATATACAAATTCATTAGATTATTCTCAATTAATTGAAGAGTTTAGCTCGAAGAAAAGTAGAAAAGCATTGCTGTAATATTCAAGGAGCATCTGAACCAAATATTAAAGCATTAATATTTAGCCTGATAAGTCGATCGCTCACTATTATAAAAAATGAAATGTCAACATCTCTTATACATCACATATGAAAAACGTTTGTATACTATGGAAAGTCATTACCTATAATATTATATAAATCTTAGAAATCATTGTCTTATATTTTCGATACAAATCTTGATTCATATTATAATTTATACTTATTTGTATGGTTTATTTATATTTCTTATACAATTTCCATGCGTGATTATTTTGGTTTGGTTAATTTTTAAGTGCTGGCATAGTTCTGTCTATGTAGGATTCTAATATTGCTGGTATAGTACCGATAATTAAGTCCATATTTTCATATATATATAGGCCTAGGGCCTCGCAATTTCTAGATCTGCCTAGGGCCTCGCAACTTCTAGATCCGGCCCTGTGTGTGTATATATATATATATATATATTTTAAGAATAATAATTAAGGAACCAATTTAACCAATATAGATATCAAATAATTTTTATCACCCCAATGCCATTTTACCCCCAAACTGGGCATACAACTTACAAGGGTTGCAAAACGCATACCCAGAAAACTTGCCTCCATCCCGGAGTCAGAAAACATATATCCACAGTGTATACGGGCCTACAGTTGAATAGAAAGAGAGAATCATGGCCTTTAAATAAGGTATACTCACGCGAGGAGATTGCTTCTACGTGCCAGGAGCCCTACAATAGGACTGAGAGGAATTGAATATTGAAACGTGTTTCTGCGTGTTTTTGCCTGTCCGTGTGTGTATGTACATGTATGTACGCGTCTGAACGTGTGGCATTGGCTCTTTCTCTGTTCGTTGGTGATAGTCAATGGAGCGAGAGAGCAAGAAGGCCTCGGTATCAAGGAGATGAAGTGAATACAATATGCTATATAAGCAGCCAATTTGCTCTACGAACAGCCTCAAGATCAAATTCTTGTGTGTGTATATAATATATATATATATATTAATATATATATATATATATATAAAACCCATTTAATTTGCGATTTGACATAAATCACTTGAAAATGGGAATGAAGTAAAAATCTATAATTTCTAAGAGGAGTTTCAATTCACTTCCGTGGACGGGATTGGGGCTAAGAACCTTAAGCACTGCTGATGGTCAAGCAGAGAATAATTTAATTTAGTTACGATGAAAAAAGTACGACTAAGATTTAGTGTGTGGGTGGGGGTAAAGCAGTTGGAGGTTAAGTTTCCCCCTTAATGAGGAATTTTTGCAAATTCTGTTCATCCTTAAGTAAAACAATATGTGAATTTATCACTTTTTGAATGGCGTCTGTAAGTCGGGGATTTTAGCACATTGTACACATTGTACATCTCTTAGTACTACTGTAATGCATTACAGTACTATGAGTACAATTAATTATAATATTTAGCAACGTGTCTTTACAATATTATAAATTATATGACCTATAGCCTATAATTTAATATACTAGCCTATAATTTATAATTTAATATTTACCCGACATTAAACAGTTTTACACGATAAGTAATCATGACTGCAATTACTATGATCACTATGATTATAATTATGATTATTATGATCACTATGATTATTATTATGATCAAATTGGCTAGGCGTAGACTGAAGGAAGGGCAATAGAATACAAATAATTGTACATGACAAAAAAAAATTAGACTAACACGAACTTAGATGTAGCTCGTAGCGTAAACTAACCCACTTTTTGTTATTCTTGTACGTTTTTTTCCTATCTCTCTCTCCTTATTTGCGTGTCTGTAACTCTCTTCATTGCATGTCTGTAGTTTGCATGGTATGATAGTGTTTGAGTTAACCCACGAGTGATAGGTTTTGCTACTTACTTAACCCCATATTCTCTTCTTTTAACCCAGAGCTTTCCAAACTGTGTGTCGCGACACATTAGTGTGTCGCCAATACCTCCCAGGTGTGTCGCCAAATTTAGTTATTTTCAATTTTTTTGTATTTTGAAAATTTTGATTTTTGTATCAACAAAATCGGCTACAAGATAAACCACCTCCTGAAAAATTATCTGATATTTGATATTTGATAACAAAAATTAATTAGTGTGTCGCCAACGTGAAAAGTTTGGAAAGCTCTGTTTTAACCCCTTATTCTCTTCTTTTAACGGATTTAACCCCTTATTTTCTTCTTTCTCTCGGGCTAACTTTAGAGTGGATCTTAGGGTCTTTGTTAGTCTTAGCTTCTGTAGATCTGTAGATGAACGTAAATAAACGTACATGAAAGCATACATGATTGTCACCTCCAACTGAAGTCCGTTGACTGACACGTAATAGGGAACGCGTATTAACGAGTAACAATAGACAGCGATGGTGTAACAATTAGGTAACAGGACTGTAACAGTAACAGAAACGATGACATATCTAACAGTTGTACTGGTAACGTTACACGCAAATGTTAGAAACTAAACGAAGAGAGATTTTAGGCTCGGAATGTTTATTAGCGGTCATTTGCCCTTGACCCCTCCTTCTAAAAAAAAATTTAAGTGATGATAAATCTAGAATTGAGAACACAATCGCGACAACTTAGAATAGGGCTTCCCAACCTCCGGGTCGCCAAGATCATACTTGGGGTCGTGAACCGATTTGATAAATAATTTTAGTCCAATTCTCTTCTTACGTCCGTCCGACAACACGTTTATCAATCATGAATGTAGTTGCTTATAACGGCTGAAATCCGGGCCCTTCTCGCGCATAATAAACGTTGTGCTTATGAAGTGCATTTTTTTTTTTTTTTTTTTCTTTAGTTTGGGAAGAACCGATTCGCCTCTATTTAAAAGGGCATATCTCGGCGGAAAAACGAAAAAGTGAGAGGAAAGACAGAGGAAAAAGAAAGGGTGGAGGGGACAGTCGAAGTGGAAAAGACCAAGGACTGCAGGGTCGAGCCCCATCATCCTTGGGTGCTAGGGCCGGGAGGGCGCACGTGAAACCTCCAGGAACAAGCACCTACAAACAAGCACAAAGAGCACTCAAGAGCATGAGCTTAGAACCCTCTTGCGGGGATGAAGTGCATATACAGTATATATATATATATATATATATATATATATATATATATATATATCTCTCTTTTGGGAGTTTGTCGAACTTTGACCAGTGTTCGGGGTCGTGAATTGTGTGAACATGATTTTCGGGGTCCACATGGTAAAGATTGGGAAGCCCTGATTTAGAAACAATTCAGGAGCGATGCGTTGTCAGGAGCAACGAGAAAACAAAGTAATTTGAGCTGTACGCATGTAAGTGAGTAGTGCAGCGCGGAAGAAGGGGATAAGCGACAAAATCGACGAAATGCGTTTTCTGTTTGAAAAGACACTTTATTCTTCCCTCTATCACCTCTAATTGGCGGATATCCCATTTTGTGAGTGGAAACACTGTTTACACTCACAAAATGGGATATCTGCCAATTGGCGGTAAGAGAGAGAAGAATAAGGTGTCTTTTCAAACAAAAAATGCATTTTGCCGATTTTGTCGCTTATCCCCTTCTCCCACTATACTACTCAATTATGTAATTAAATGTAAGCCTAATACATACGTAATACGAATAGACAGACATGTAAGAAAGCCTAAAATACACATATGTACGTGTGTGTATTAGTTCAATTTAAGATAAACAAACTTATATTAAAATTTAATATGAACTTAATTTACTTTAGCAGATTTTGACATCTGTTAAAGTCATTAAATAAAAATGAACTATGAAGCATTGGAGTTTCGACCAACTAGGAATTTTTGTTGGGGGGATTTGTCTCAAAGCGTTCTTCCGGGTTCTTTATGTAATGTGAAACTTGTAAAAGAATAACTAATGAGTGACTCAATGAGTAAACCAACGAATAAAACGACATTAGCTTGACAAAGGAATATGTGATGAGTAAAATGATAAGATTTGACGCATATAATAAAATAATTAAAAGATTGCGTACGAAGGGGTGTAAAGTGTAAAATGAATCCGAGTGTATGAAGCGCAAACGGGTAATTTCTTTATTCTATGACAAATAAGGATGTACTGTACGATAAGCTCTCGGTTAAGAAGGAGGGGTTTATATAGAATTAATAGACAAAGGCCTTTATAAAAATTATAATTTGTATATTCTCACAATTATAAAATTTACATCAGGGAAACATTATTACATCTTGACTACAAAATTCCATTTAACTACAATATTTTTTATAGAAATTGATAGGATGAAATAGAATTTGGCAAAGAGGACATTTAGTCCTCACTGAAAAAATTTATAAAAGGCTTTTTTTTTAACATACAGCGCCTCAGAGCACTTCCGTACGGGTGTCAATCGAGGAAAATTCAAGAACATTTGCAAAAAGACCCTAAAAGAAGACCCCGGATAGCACGATCTTAAAGAATTTTACAATATTGTATAAAACAAATGGTTTTCACAGTGTGGGTAGGGTTGCCACCTTTCCGAATTCGGGCCGGAAATTCAGCCTTGTCCCGGAATAGGTCAGAATATTGTGAAATCTCCAGATTTCCACGCATTCTGGAATCTGTTACCAGGTTTGGCTACAGTTCCGTATTGCCCCCCACATTTTTTTATTAAAAAATAGTTTCGTATACATATTTTATTAAAAAATTGGTGCTTTTTGTGAGTAAAAAACAACCATGGTTTTCTACTTCTGATAAAAATATTCAATATGGTGAGAAAATATTGGTTTGTAATAAATTTTAAAAAGTGCACTTAACTTTTTTATCCTTTACATTAGTCCTTATGGCTCCGGCTACCCAGGCAAGGTGGGCACATGTTATTACATTATCATTTGTATAATTTAGGTCTCGGGGCTACGGGGGCGGAGCCCCCGTAAAGATCACGCATCACAAATTGATCGGTATAGGGTTTTATATGTTTGTTTTTTTTGCAGCCAAACTACTTTAGCCCCCACCAGTGTGATCGTTGCATGGCTTAGTATTCGAAAAACCAACATCAATATGCATATTTGCGAATTTTTGTGGCGCCGTCATGCTACAATCAACAATTTGGACCCTTTTGAATTTTTAATAGACTGTATCAAAATTTATAATCTTAATGTTCAATAAAATTGCGTGGGGGGCAATACAGAACTGTCCCCCCAGGTTTTACAATTTAAATATTTATTATGCTAATTTTTGTAATCTTTATAAAAATTTCAAATTATATTTAAAATGATTTTTACTTTATTACGTATTTCAATAAACTTCGCTTCTTTTCAAAAAATATATTTCACTGCCAACTCTGCCTGATAGCGCCATCATGGCGGTAGCCTCTGGGCAGTGTTGCCATCCTTTCAATATATTACTCGGTTTTGTCCTAGAGTTAACTATCATTCTATCAGTTATTGAAAAAATCCTTTCAACTGAACCACTTCAGTGAAGAAAAAGCGTGAACAAAAGATCAACGAATCTGGAAAGATCAAAATTATCAATAGATCTACGGATTAATCTGTAGGTATGGCAACACTGCCGGCTCTATTTTGTAGTTGTCATTTTACATAAAAAATTGACAGTGTAATTCTAAGTACTTACATTCATGCTTTTATGGGACACTAATTTTTGTACGTGTCTCTTTGTTCTTATGTTGTTTGTTCTATGTCCTTTGTTCTTTATAATTAATCAATTAAGCACTCAATGACAAAGGACGGAGGAGCGTTCCAGCTCCTAAAAAATTTTTAATATAAAATTTCCGGTTTCGGAAAGCTTTGAAGGTGGCAACCATAAGTTTGGGTGTGGCAAAAATCACTATTCATTGAAGAAAATAAACCACAAATATTATAAAATACGAGGAAATTAATCTCTTTTTTTAATACTTTTAATTAATAAAATTCAAATAAGTGGGGACCACATAATAAGGAAAAAAAAAAACCAAACTTCTCCAAAGCATCTTGTTAATATATATTTTGTAGGAAGGAGGGACCAAGAACGAATGTCCACAAAAGCACCGCTCAACTGCCCAGTAGAAGAAGAAGAAGAAGAGAGCCAAAATCAAGGTCCAGGGTTTTCGAGATACTTGAATACTCTGCGTTTGAAAGATTGGAGGTCAAAGACAGGGGGAAAGATGGATCGAGGAAGGTTGTTCCAGAGTTCACCGGTTGAGTAAATGAAGACTAAAAATACTGTCTAACCCTCGCGTTAGAGAGTTGGACAGAAAAGGAATGAAAATGTGTCGAAAGTCTGGTACTGCGTGCCATTGGCGTAGCTACGGGGGGCGGTTTTTGGGGTTGAAACCCCCCAAGGACCCTAGGAGTATCACAAAATAATAACAAACATTTATTCATGGTCTATTACGATGACAATTATTTTTAAAATTAAGTTTGAATTACTTAATTAGAAACTAGACGAGCCGATATAAATTCAGAGGGGCAAATAGTTTGTGTGCACGTGCTTTGCGCTTGATATTAACAGGGTGAACTTTCAAGATGCTAGTTTGCATACCGCGTATAAGTACAGAGTATAGCAGAAACTACTTAGTTAATGTTGGAAACATTGTGTCAGCCCTTTTAAGGTATTAGTGGCGTTCAATGACATAAATAAACTAACATTTTGCAAATCTCCTGCAAATTTCTAATAATTAAAAGCGCCCCTTCCCCCATAGACGAAGAAGAGCCAAAATCAAGATCCAAGGTTTTGGAGATGCCTAGACACGATGCGTTTGAAAAATTGGAGGTCATAGATAGGGGGAGAGATGGATTGAGGAAGATTGTTCCAGAGTTCACCGGTTCAGTAGATGTAAGATTGAAAATACCGATTAACCCTTGCGTTAGAGAGAGTTGGACAAAAGAGGAATGAGAAAGTGTCGAAAGTATGGTGTACGTCATGCAGTTCGAGAGTTCAGAAGAGCAGTGTGAGTTATAATATCGATAGTAAAGAGAGAGTGAGGCAACATTGCGGCAAAGAGAGAGAGGGACTGAAAACAGTCAGTAAGAGGCGAGGAAGTGATGAGACGAAAACCTTTGAGTCCACCCGGTCAAGTGTAGCTGCGTGGATTGAGCCACCCCATACATGAGAAACGTACTTCATACAGGGGCGGACAAGACTCCTGTACAGAGAGAGCAACTGAATGGGGGTGAAGAAACTGCGGAGGTGGTACAGTACACCTAACATCTTAGAAGCTGTTTTGGAAAGAGAGTATATGTGATCTTTCCAGGAAAGATCACGAGAAAAGGAAACGCCAAGAATGTTAAGAGAAGAAAAGGATTGTGTGTTGTTGAAGGTAAGCCGTAAGGGGATAGTCGTGTGGGAGATTGTAACGAGTAGACAGATGGAGGAACTGAGTTTTTGAGGCATTGAAAGCCACAAGGTTTTCTCTGCCACACTCAGAGATAGCAGAAGATCAGAGGTCAGGTATTCCATACCCGTCCTACGCGAATCATGGAGTGACTGTTGAGAGGCACGTTTTGCGAAGCGGGTGGAGAAATGAAGAATGGAATCATTGGCATAGGAGTGAATAGGACAGGAAATGCGAATTAAAAGATCATCATTAATAAATAAAAGGCAGAAAGAGTGGGTGACAGGACAGAACCCTGAGGAACACCACTGTTGATAGCTTTAGGGGAAGAACAGTGGTCATCTACAACCGTAGCTACAGATCGGCCAGAAAGGAAATTGGAGATAAAGGCACAGATAGAAGGATAGAAACCGAAGGAGGACAGTTTCGAAATTAAAGATTTGTACCAAATTGTCATAGTTAATGCAGTAACAACAATGCAATAACAATGCCTAACAATATGCACAGGTATTGCAAGATACAACTGTACGTTGTAGTGTGATGCGATATGATCTTGAATTTTGCGAACTTTATTGTTTTTTTTAAGTGCATAGTTGCTATTTACTTTCTATAATTGCATAGTTGCAAAATTGCATAAGTAATCTATTTGTGACATAAGACATGAGCCATCAAATATTGACGTGTGCCTATAACATTGAGAAAATAGATCTAACTAGTCTCTGATTTATTTGAGTTGTCGCAAATGGTTTTCAAACTATATTTCCACTGCGTATTTTATCACGACGACGATAAATAATTTGGTGCAGACGACAGAAATTGAGACGAAAGAAGTATTTACAAAATTCAATCTGGCAAGATCGACTAAATGGGCTCGTATATTACTCAACATCCACCGAGATATTCATGTCAGCACAGAAGATATACTATCTCACTTAGCAAAAAAAAACCACGTCGGTTTATGATACGCTTGGAGTAATTGTGCTCTATATAAGATACGTTGTTTGGATGTTTACAAACTGCTCGTTGTTTACGTATATATATTTGCGGTAAGATGTTTACAAATCTAGGTTCCTGTACTGCATCTGATATGCAACGTATATCATGTACATATCATGATTGGTTTTGCGTGATTTTAATAAATACAGAATACATTGCAAATTGACAACAATTAAAAACGCGATCAATACACAACCAAGTAGTATTTGTCCAACATACACATGTGTAGTCTTTTTTTTTAATCCAGAGGGACCAATGCTGTATTAAAAGGAGTCTATTCATCACTGTAGTGTAGATATATAATTCAAAATTTGTTGAATATTATTTCATGTTATTTCATGCGTAATCCCTCCCCCCTAATTAGAAATTTCTGGCTACACCTCCTTAAAGGAGGAGGCATACAGTTAGAGAGTTCAGAAGAGCAGTGTCCGTTATAATAGCGATAGTGAAGAGAGAATGAGGAAACATTGCGGCGAAGAGAAAGGAATTGAGGACAGTTTCAGTTGAAGATAGTTTCATCATTTTGTACTTTCTAAAAAGTTTTTGAAGATACGTGAAGGAGGCCTACATGGGCGAAACGTTAAAAGATACTGTATACTGTATTTCTCAAACATACATTAAATAATAATTATAATAATAATAATAATAATAATAATAAGTATTTTACATTTTTACCTCTGTTTATGGATCATCATTATTGTAGTTGTAGGCCCTAGGCCCTGAGCGTTAGCCTAAATTCATTTTTCAATCTTCATGCAGTCTAAAGTTCTAGCATAGGCCTAGTTATAGAATTGCTCATGCCCTTACCTAATTAATATGATTCATCGAATTTTATCAGAAATTAAACCGTTAGTGCACTAGAAGTAAATTAGGGTGAGTCGTTTTTGTTTGCGTCTTTGGAGAATCCTTCAGAATTCACTTGAGGATCTGTAAGTTATTTAAAACATGGAAATAAATCAAGGATTCTTAAGACGAGCTAATATATATATATATATATATATATATATATATATATATATATATATATATATATATATATACACAGGGTGGCGCAAAAGTCAGGAACCATAGGCACATTTTAATAATTTGTTTTAATATGTGTTTTTTGTTCTTTTTAGATTTGTTGTTGAACCTATGGGACAGAAACTGACAATAGATGAACGGGTGGAGATAGTTTTAATGTGTGCAGGGCGTGGTAACACATACCGATCAGTTGATACTGCTTTTAATGACAAACACCCTGAGAGGCTGCCAGTTGTTCAGGCATCAGTTGGAAAACTGTTCACTCGCTTCAAAGAAACGGAAGTGTTCATGATCGGCCGCGTAGTGGCAAGCCAAAAGTTCAACCAATGCAGCAACATCACTAACGGTACTCAATCACTTCGAAAACACCCCACGTAAGTCCTTAAGAAAGTTATCCCAGGAAACGGGTGTCTCCAGAAGATTCATTCAACGAATTTTTACAACAAATTGTTTCCACCCTACAAAGTCCAACTCGTTCAGGAACTGCACGGTGACGACACAGACCTTCGTGTAGAATTCTGCCACTGGTTTCTACAACATCGACAGCTTCAACGAAGGATCATGTTCAGCGACGAAGCGATATTTCACCTCAGCGGTCGTGTCAATAGGCATAATGCACGCTATTGAGCCAATGAGAACCCCCACTGGATGGAGGAAGGACATGTGCAATTCGATCCACGAATTATGGTGTGGGCTGCGCTTTGGGGGATCGGTTAATTGGTCCGTACTTTTTCGACGACAATGTAACAAGTGAAACATATCTGCATATGCTGCAAACATTTCTAATGCCCATACTAGACGACATTCTATTGGCAGAACAGGCGGAGATGTGGTTTCAGCAGGATGGTACACCACCACATTTCACAACCATCGCCCGGAGCTCTTTAGATGAAACATTCCCAAGCAAGTGGATCGGACAGCGAGGGCCCGTCGAATGACCACCTAGGTATCCAGACCTCACGCCTCTTGACTTTTTCTTGTGGGGCTATCTCAAGTCGGTAGTCTATACTGATCGACCCAAAACCATACGTTCTCTAAAGGATCAAATCACATCTGAGTGTGCCAAAATCAATACCAATGTGTTAAGGAATGTTCAAACATCATGCATTCAACGCGTCAGAAAGTGTCTCCAAGTGGAAGGCCACTTCGAACATTTATTATAATTTAATAAAATGTACCTATGGTTCCTGACTTCTGAGCCACTATATATACACCGTATATATATATATATATATATATATATATATATATATATATATATATATAGGGTGCGTCAAAAGTCTGGAAACATAGGAACTATACTTTTCGATGCAAATACTGTATACGTATATATTCGCATTGAAAAGCATAGTTCCTGTTTCCAGACTTTTGACTCACCCTGAAAATATTTATGGATGAAACGGGCGGACATCGCATGCCTCACACAAACTCATCTTAAGGCTTGCCAAGGAAATTGTGAAAACTGCGAACATTGTATTGATAAGAAAGAGATAAATATAGAGGGTTTCAACTTACTAAAAACAGATAGAACAACGAGACGAAAAGGTGGCTATGCTATATATGTACATGAAGGTCATATGGCAGAGACGATAATAAGTAAATCAAACAGCTTTGTGGAATTCCTAGCAGTGAAAATAGAAAAACTAAACGTAATACTAATAGTCATCTATAGACCTCCAAACACTCCAACCGAAAAATTCTCGGAGGCCATTGATGACATCAGAAAGCTAATAAAGGCCATAAACCCTCCATCCCCCAATATAATAATCTGCGGAGACTTTAACTTCCCATTTATAAAATACAAAAAGGTGGATAGGAGTGTATATATATATATATATATATATATATATATATATATATATATATATATATATATATATATATACCAGGACAAGGGGGGCACAAGAGAAGACCAGGAGCAAGCAAAAAGGTTGATGGCTCTCACAAATGAGTTTATGCTGACACAAGAGATAACAGAAAATACCAGAAAAAATAACTGCCTAGATCTGGTATTCATGAATAACAGGAACTTGATTGCTGATATAAAAATAACCCCAACCATTATCTCCGACCACAATTTAATTGAGATATCAACAAATATAACGACAACATTAACAGACAATACACATGTTGAGGAAAGAAGCAAATACTGAAGAAATGCTAACAACCTTGAAAGAAAAGACGCTGAAAATTTTAGAAAAATATGCTCCGAAATCACAGCCAAAAGGAAACAGGAGCTGACTAGAGAGGCGAAAGAGAAGAATATTCCGCAAAAGAAAGAGAGTGAAGTCGAAGTTAGCCAACTGCGGAGATAATGCCAGGAAAGTAATACAAGAAAAACTGGAGGGTATCGATAGGGAAATACAAACCCTGATTAAAGACCATACAGAGAGGGAAAAGAAAAAGGCGGTAGAAGCAATAAAGGAAAATCCAAAATAGCTATGCAAAAAGGAAAACAAAAACGCCCGCTGCGATTGGACCCTTAAGGAAGAGAAATAATGAACTAACCGACGATCCAAAAGAAATATCTGAAACATTGAGAACCCAGTATGAATCAGTTTTCAGTACTCCAAAAAGTGACAAAGCGATACCTGAAGAGAAATTGCAAGAAGAGTGTATAACAGACTTTGATTTTACACCAGAAGATGTAGCGAGAGCTATAGGACAACTGAAACCACATTCAGCTGCAGGTCCGGACAAATGGAACGCATTATTGATTAAAACTGTAAAAATGAAATAGCTACACTTTTATACTGAATATGGAGAAGATCCCTAGACACTGGGGAAATACCGAGCATCTTGAAAAGAGCAAATATTGTCCCTATATATAAAGGAGGGGACAGATCTCAATCAAAGAACTATAGACCAGTTTCAATGATGTTCCATTTCACCAAAGTATTTGAAAGAATAGTCAAGGAGAAAATTTACGATTTCTTGGAGACACTGGAAAGATTCAACGAAAATCAGCACGGATTCCGATCAGGTAGATCATGCCTATCACAACTAATAGAACACTACAACAGTATCCTAAATGCACTGGAAGGCAATGACAACTACGATGTCAGATACACGGATTTTGCTAAAGCTTTCGACAAATGTGATCACGGTATAATAGCACATAAAATGAAATATATGGGAATAACAGGCAAAGTGGGAAAATGGATCTACAACCTCCTCAGAGAACGTCTACAGGTCGTCAAAATTCAAGGTATATCATCATCAGAATTGGAAGTACGCAGCTCAGTACCACAAGGTACAGTACTGGCCCCACTCCTGTTCATTATCATGCTAACAGACATAGACAGCGGAGTAAACAGCAAAAGTATAGTAACATCCTTTGCAGACGATACAAAGATCAGCAGAAAAATCAGCGATGTAAATGTAGTGGAGGCCTTACAGAGGGACACGAATAAAATATACAAATGGTCAAAAGACAACAACATGACATTTAATACCGAGAAATTTCAGCTCTTGAGATATGGTAGAAATGAGGAACTCCAACAGATTGCATATTATGCTCCCGATAGACAGGAAATTCAGAGAAGCACGAAAGCGATCGATTTGTGGGTAATAATGACCGATGATGCCAAATTCGAAACACAAAATCAGAGAGCGATAAACAAAGCAAAAAGAGTCGCGGGACAGATACTAAGAACGTTCAAAAGAAGGGACAAGACAGTAATGATTCCCTGCTGAGAACACTGATCGTACCAAAACTTGAATACTGCTCAGTTTTGACGTCCCCATATAAAAAGGAAGAAACTAATAAACTAGAAGAAATGCAGAGACATTTCACAGCCAAGACTGATGGCTGTAAAGAACTCAACTACTGAGAAAGACTACGTAAACTAAATTTGTACTCCCTGGAAAGAAGAAGAGAGAGTACACCATAATCTACATATGGAAAATGATCGAAAAACTGGTACCAAACCTCAAACTAAACCCAATTACCATTCAAACAACACTGGAAAATAGGAAAGGCAGGATGTGTAGTGTTTCCAAATTAATGGCCCGACAAGGGACCTCCTCAACACTGAAGGAACATAGCTTGGTTGTTAGGGGGCCAAGACTTTTGAACCAGCTTCCAAAGGACCTCAGAAACGTTACAGGGATCAAAACTGAAGTCTTCAAGAGAAGACTAGATGCCTGGCTCAGGACGGTACCAGATGAGCGGGCTGTACCTGGCTCTGTACGGTGGAGAGCGTAAGAAAGCAACTCGCTCCTCCACCAAGCCAGACCTAGAGGCGGGGCCACCAGCTTGACTTTCGTGTGAAGAGAGACCAACGCACGGAACAGCAACGAGGTTAACGAGGTGTGTATATATATATATATATATATATATAATATATATATATATATATAGTGTATAACATTTTGTATTTTAAAACTACAGAAGCCACATCAACACTACCAGTACAACACTACCATTACACTACAGTTACAAGAGATATGTTTCATTTTTCTAAATAAAAAATAATTCCAAGAAGTAATGCAGTTAGCATTTTAAAACGTGTTTTTGACCCGAGCGCCATCTGTTGAGAGTTCGAATAAATGTTTGGGGCTATATCGTAGAAAACAGATGCAGTGGTGGGCACCGTTAACCAAAAAGTTAACTTCGATAACGATAATCCGTTAACCCCAATTTTTAACTCTGATAACGATAATCCGATAATTTTACTACAAAGTTAACGGAAGTTAACGATAATCCGTTAACGATAACTATTTCTTTACTAACATTTAAAAAAATCAAGGAAAAAAGCTTTAAAACCCATAGAAAATGTTTATTTATGCAAAATCCAACAATAAATAGGTATTTAACTGTATTTTTATCGTTTTGCAACTTTTTTGCTTAATAACTTTTTTTTATTTTTAATAAAAAATGTACTGATTACATGTTTTGAAACCCTTATAACCATTAACTAAATTTTAATTTACCAGAGAATTATTATGGCGGGAACTGAAAGGTAAAATTAAATTTTAGGCACATTTATTAAAGACTATGACACAATGTGCTGGTTGCCCTTCAGAAAGACCAACTTCTCAAAGTTAGGCCCAACTGCCAGTCTTGACCTCTTGGGCCTCAGAATGTCCTTGCCGAGAGAGAAGAGCCGTTCCACTGCGGCAGAGGACGGAATTGGCAGACTGAAGTTATGGCGGTTTGAATTCATTCGCAGAGCGGTGATCTTCCGTGAATGATTGCTCGCAGTTAACGTGTTAACGGACTTTAACAGACTAAATATCGAGTTATCGGAAGTTAACTGGTCCGATAACGATAAATGGAAATTAACTTCCGTTAATAGTCCGTTAAAAAAAGTTAACTTCGTTAATTAACTGTTATCGGATTAACGCTTTAGTGCCCAACACTGAGCAGATGACATAACCGCGCTTACCTTTTACAAAAAATAATGTCGATTTCCATTTTATATATATATATATATATATATATAGGCGTATGGGATGGCACTTTACTGGGGAGGGGTGCGGAAAAATTTGCCCTAAAAATGTTCCGGGTGCCCTGATTTCCTCATAAGCACTATGTGTAGCATAAAATAACTCAAAGGTTAGAGAGTATGGGTAACATACTCATATATTAAAGCCTTTTTGATATAAAAAACATTACAATTTATTACAATTTGCTACAACATTTCTAATTGAGAAGCAAAACTACGGCATTGCAGTTGATATAGAATTGAGTAAGTCCTCAACTTACATTTTAATTATTAACTACAAGTATAGTAGCAAGTAATTAATTCACCTCAACAAGTAAAAAAACAAAACAAAGGAATGTCAGGAAAAATCTGCCCTGAAAATTTCAGTATTTGCCCTGAAAATGCTCAATTCCCTAGTCCGGGGGGGGGGGGCTGCCGACCCCCCAGACCCCCGCCTCATACGCGTGTATATATATATTATATATATATTAGGGTGCCACTTATTTGGGGTGTTTTTCATTTTTTGGGAATTTCTATCAGGACGGGCGCATTTCTGGTGTCATTCCGTCTAAAAACATTGTGTGTAAAATATTTTTGAAATAAAATAATAATTAGAACTGCCTCAACGAGGTCAAAGTTTATACTTTTTGTCGAAAAGTACTCATGGCGTTCTGTTATCATGTCAGTTTTCGTTTCGATAGCTGCTGTAGTTTCTGAGTTCTGAGTTGAAAAATGATAACAGACAGACAGACGGACGGTCAGAGTCGTTGGTTTAGTCTTCCGCACTGGTGTACAGAAGACTAAAATGAGGTATTATACAGGGTGTAACACGAGTTTATCCAAATATTGATACAGGCGAAAGAACATGTTATTCTAAGTAGAAAATGGGTTGGGACGAGTTTTGCCAACACTAACAGTGTTTCATTCTCTTTTTCAGTGAGTTCTGAAACGACGTGATGGCTTCGGCAACAAGATCTAAAACAGCAGTCTATCTCCTGGGGACCGTGGACCACAGCATCACAGGAAGCATGCTGCCTACGGGAAAGCAGGCGCTTCAGTACTTTTTCCACCTTCACCTTGACGTCAAGAAGCCGATCAAGGAAGCAGCCGCTGAGACAGTGACCGCAGTCAAGGAATTCTGGGAGCGGTCCCGTATTCCTACGCAGAAAGACCAACGCGCAAGGGACAAGGTTCTCCGAATGTACGAGAAGTGGCGGGCTCTGAACAAGAACTCGAAACGGCGCACTGTGACCCAAATCAGGAACGAGGCCGAGTTCCTCTCATCCCTTGACCGCCTCTTCGACATCGCACACGAACAGGCGATGTCGATGATCACAATCGAAGAGGACAGGGAGTTCCTGACGGGACAAAGGGCCGAGGTGCGGCGCGGCCGCATCTCCTCCACACGTGACATGACGCTGCACACTGAGGAGGAGCGTGCGAGGAGACAGGAAGCGGAAAGGAGCCGCCGGCAAGATGATGAAAGGGCGAACAGAGAGAGCCGAGAAGAACTCGTCGAACTGGCATCGAGCTCCAGCTCAGGTGCAAGCAGCCCGACTCGGTCACCGACACGGCGTCGTCGCCGAGAAGAAGAGGAAGAGCTCTCTCTCCCGGGCCCGTCCACGTCGAATGCAGAAGCATCTACGACCCCTTTACCACCCAAGCGATTCCGCGCGTCGAAAAAGATGATCACCCTGATCTCTCCGCAGCGATGGATCGGACGAAACTTACCGACCGAGAAGGTGTTTTTTGCTGTCGGCGGCTGCGAGGAGCTTGGGCCACGACCCTGAGGAGCTGGTCTTGAACCGCGAATCCTCCCGCCGCGACCGAGCAAAGTTCCGTGCTATGGCAGCAGCGGAAATGAAGGCAGCCTTCCATCCTACTGTGCCGCTGACCGTTCACTGGGACGGGAAAATCGTACCAGCGGCTGACGGAGGCCCTGCTGAAGATCGCCTTCCAGTTCTGGTGTCTGGGGAGAACGTCGACAAGCTTCTGGCTGTGCCCAGCCTCCCCGACGGCACCGGCCGCGCCATGGCGGAAGCCGTCCTCTCTGCCCTCGAGGATTGGGACATCAAGTGACGGATCTGTGCCCTCTCTTTTGACACCACCGCCTCAAACACAGGACTCTCAGGAGGAGCTTGCTATATCATTGAGCAGAAACTCGAGAAGACAGTGCTTCATTTGGCTTGCCGCCACACATCCACGAACTGGTGTGCGAGAAGGCATTCACGGCGTGCCTCGGTCCCTCTACTGGTCCTGACATCCTCCTGTTCAAACGATTCGCCGCCCAGTGGGACTTCATCGATCAAACCAAAGCGAAGCCCTTCGAGGATGGAACCATGCCGCAGCACCTGAAGGACGCCCGCGACGACCTGCTGATCGAATTCAGCCGCCTCCTCGACGGTCAACATCCACGTGATGACTACAGGGAACTTCTGGAGCTCTCTGTAATTGTGCTGGCGGTCCGAACAAGCGGGGTGCCCGGTTCGCTCGTCCCGGCGCCTTCCATCGCGCGCGCTGGATGGCAAAAGTCATCTATGCCATCAAACTGTTCCTGTTCCGGGAACAGTTTCAGATGTCGTCAGCGAAGCGGCTGGAATCCGGCGATTCACCATCTTCGCCGTGTCCATCTACGTGACGGCCTGGTACAAAGCGCCGCTCCCGGCAACGGCCCCAGCCGCGGACCTCGCGCTGCTCAAGGCCCTCGTCTATTATCCGGACTCAGCGGTGGCCAAGGCGACGGCGACAGTCTTCGCCAGGCACCTATGGTACTTGAGCGAGCGCCTCGTCACCCTGGCCATCTTCGACGAGGGTATCGACTTGGCGACAAAGCGGGAGATGATTAAAGCGATGGAAGAAGAGGAAGGATCGGAGGATCCCCCGCGGCGTATCAATGTGGACCTGTCCACCGCCTCAATCGCCAACAATACATTGGCCAAGTTCACAACGACTACATCAAAGGAGTTCTTCAAGGTTCTGGACATCAGCACCGCCTTCCTGCTCAAGGATCCGGAGGAGTGGCGGACGGACCCAGCCTTCATCGCCGCATCCCGCCGAGTCCAGGCCTTCAAGTTGTCAATGACTTCGCGGAGCGCGGGGTGGCGTTGATGCAGTCTTTCAACCTGGCCCTTACCAAGAGTGAAGACCAAAGGCAGTTCCTCTTACAAGTGGTCGAGAAGCACCGCTGTGACTTCCCAACCGCCCGCAAGTCCACCGTGACCTCTGCAAAGTAGGCAACAATGAGAGGGAGATGGGCGCCCATGATACCCCCCCCCCCCCCTTGAGGGGCTAATACTCGAGTTGAGGGGGACCTAGAGTTGAAAGTATGAAGTCCAGTTATATGTTTTAGGTCAAGATTAGTAGCTTGAACAAACTAGAAGTGATATTTTATTTGCTAGAGGCATAGAACATCATGATCTAAAATTTCTACTTTTCGAGAAAATATACAAACTTTGACCGTATTGAGGCAGTTCTAAATATTGTTTTATTTCAAAAATATTGTACACACGATATTTTTTGACAAAATGGAACCAGAAACACGCCCGTCCCGATAAAAATTCAAACTTTCGAAAATAAGTGTCACCCTAATATATATATATACCTTCCAACCTTTCAAATGTTCCGTGCGATGATTCCTCATTTCACGAAGGTCAAGCTTGTCGTCCCTCCTCTCGAGTTGGCCTGGTGAAGTAGTGAGTTGGTTTCCTGTACTCTCCACCTCACATAGCCAGGTACGCCCGGCTCATCGGGGATTGTTCTAAGCCAGGCGTCTAATCTTCTTTTTGAAGATGTCCACCGCAACACTACTCGTGTTCCTTTGTTCTTTGGGCAGCTGATTAAACAGTCTTGGTCCTCTCACAACAAAACTATTTTCTTTCAAGGTTGAGGATGTTCCCTGTCTAGCCTTTAATTTGGGAACACGACACAGTCTTCCTTTTCTACTTTCCACTGTTGTTTTGGGAGTTAAGGGTTCAGGGTAAGATTAGGGACTAGTTTCTCCATTATTTTCCAAGTGTAAATAATGGTGTATTTCTCTCTTCTCCTTTCCAGTGAATATAGGTTTAGTTCGCGTAACCTTTCCCAGTAATTTAGTTCTTTGCACCCATTGATCTTGGCTGTGAAGCTTCTCTGAATCCTACTCTAATAGACAGAGTTTATTTCCACAGCAGTTTCGATGCCCACTGGCATCCTCTTCGGGTGGATACAGAAAAACCCGAAGAGGATGCCAGTGGGCATCGAAACTGTTGTGGAAATAAACTCTGTCTATTAGAGTGGGTTTTTATTATCATATTTTGACCTTCACGTAGAAAAAAGTGAAGTTTTTTGCATTTCTCTGAATCCCTTCTAGCTGTCTAATGCCTTCTTTTTTATATGGAGAGGTTTATATATATATATACAGAGCTGGGCAGTATTTAAATACATTTGTATTTAAATACGTATTTAAATACATTTGTGTATTTAGAACTGTATTTATAAATACATTGTTTTTCATGTATTTAAATACAGTATTTAAATACTTTAATGAGTATTTAAATACAATGTATTTAAATACTCAAAATATAAAAATGTAAATACTTTTACTGGTTTAATACACGTTCTGTACTAGCACTGTACGACGCGTCGACAGTGTAGTACAGCATGGTTCATGTTTCAACGTGTCAGTTCAATCAGTTGTGTGCCACTCTTAGTCGAAAGCGGTTGATTTCTTTATCGTGTGCGTGTCATGGCTTCAACAAGCAAATCCGGTGAATCAGTGATATATCTGCAGATAACAATTTAGTGCACCCTCTGTTTGATGGAAAATACTTTAAAATTAAATCTAAAGACGGTAATAAGGTAAAGTGCACCTGCTTGCTGTGTAAACACGAAGTCTCTGCTGCAAGCAATGCTACAACGAATCTGTACACTCATCCTTTATCAAGCATTTTATATTGTTGTTACTCATGAATTAGTGAATGCATATGTTAAAATTTGTATGTATTTAAAATGTATTTACAAATGTATTTAAATACAATTGATGTATTTTGTATTTAGTATCTAAATACATTCGTAAAATGTATTTAGTATTTAGTATTTAAATACATTTCTCCCATGTATTTAGTATTTAGTATTTAAATACATTCAATGTATTTATTGCCCAGCTCTGTATATATATTAGTGATGTAGGTCACATCCGCATCCGCGGAACATCCGCACATTTTCTCGCATCCGCATCCGCACTTTGGACTGCGGATGTCGTGCGGATGTGGACCGTTGAGATAAAACGTCATTAATAAGCGGAAATTATCAAATTCTACTATATTAATAGAACTAGTTCATTGTGCGCAAAAGTGATGCAAGCGACAAGACGAGAGGCTGTTCTTGTATGAAGTTACTCTCTTGCAACCTACTTAGATCCACGTTACAAAGCTAAGTTATTTTCACCTAGTACATTAGAACGAGTTAAATCATCACTTGGCAAAGCAGTTGAAGAGCTTCAATCTCTTGAATCTGTCGCTTCGCCACCCACCAAAAGAATAAAAGTTTCAGTGACAGAACCAACACCTTCAACAAGCAAATCTATCACAGAATCTGTCTCTCAGTTTCTTGAGTCAAGCAGCAATGACGAGACCTACGCGATGTCAAAAGATGTAGTAAAAATGATCGAGAGCTATCACCAAGAAAAACGCCTGGCTGCATGTGACAATCCTATTAGTTGGTGGAAAAATACGCAGAATATCTATCCATACTTGAGTAAACTTGTAAGGAAACATTTAGCCTGTCCTCCAACAAACGTACCAAGCGAGAGATTATTTAGCAGTGCTGGATAGTAGTATAGCCGCAAAAGGGGAGAGTGCAAGAATGTTGCAGGTTATTATGTAATGTTGCAAAGGGGGTGGGGTTGTTGCAAAGGGGGTGGTTGTTGCAAAGGGGGTGGGGGTTGTTGCAAAGGGGGGTGGGGGGAAACTTGGAGGCGGCGTTATCCCCCAAGAGAAAGGAGGAGGAGGAGAGAAAGGAGGAGAGGTGTTCACCTGGCAGGAGCCAAGTGCACATTAAGACTTCAGCCGAGTTGGCGTTGTTTTATAGGCTCCTAATCAGCCAGAATCAGCCAGTTGGCTGAGCCAAGGTGAGAGAGACGCCTGAAGGAGAGAGAGAGAGAGACAGCTGAAGGAGAGAGAGCTGAAGAAGAGAGAGATGCCTGTAGGAGGGAGAGACGCCTGAAGGAGAGAGGATAGGTACACATGCAGGAGGTACACATGCTGGAGGTACACACACATACGCACACATGCAGGAGTACACATGCAGTAGGTACACATGCTGGAGGTACACACATACGCACACATGCAGGAGTACACATGCTGGATGTACACATGCAGTACACATGCTGGAGGCAAACATGCAGGAGAGAGAGAGAGAGAGAGAGAGACCTGAAGGAGGAAGATACATGCAGAGAGAGAGAGAGAGAGAGAGAGACACCTGAAGGAGGGAGAGAGACACCTGAAGGACAGAGTGGAGTTCTCCCCCAATTTATTTTCGTTTCCCTAACCTAAGAGGCCACTAAGGGGTTTACCAAAGGGCCAGAAATAGAAGGAGCAGAGCTCCTTACTCGGCTGGAGCCGAGGGGGAATGGTTCTTCACCAGCTTCGCGATCTTTTATAATCCTCTATTCTGGCTGAGTTGCCAGATAGCGCAAGGTATTCAGTTGCCAGATAGCGCCATGTGTCCCATTAATCGTGTAACACATATATGACGGCTGTTATTCCAAATGTACTTGTATATATAATAAACTAATGAACCATATAAAATACCACAATATATATTTATATGGTTATTCAGTCTGAAGATTCAACCGTATAAAATAACACAAGCGCCTCTTTCATTACGCTTTAATAGAATTAACAAAGTTACCCTATTTCGTTAGACAGAAAACGAATTTTTATAAGGGTTACCCAACGAATTATGAGAGCATCACCGAATTAAAACTTTTATGGGTAACTATATCGACATAAGCTTATTATTGTAACGTTTGCTCCCAATATAAATTTTCCTAAATAACAGTAAAACCAATTAATTTATTAAATAATTATGAAACTTCATTTAAATAATTTACGATACAATTCCACCAAACGAGATGAAAACTTATGAAACATATAGCCTCATTCCTGCGACGAAAAAATGAAAAAATGACGAAAAATAAAGAAATTATTCATTTGGAATTGCCCAAGCCACTATAGCGGGGTCGGAGAATATCTGTTCTTTTAAACATCTTATTTCTGCTTATTAAATAACTTTTTAGACACTTGATTTTTATTATAAATATTTAAGTCACGAATAACAGTGGGAAAAACGTCCGGAAAAGAAAATTATGAAACATCTCCTTCCAGACCACTCTTGATATATATATATATATATATAATAAACAACTCATGCACACACACACACACACACACACACACACACGATGAAAGGCAGAAACTAAATCAGTTCGAATCGTGTCCCTAGAGACCTTTTTCGTTCGAATCGTGTCCCTAGAGACCTTTTTCGGGTCGATGGTTTAAGCTGTTCGAGCAGAAACCACCACAGACTCCAGATATTAATTTTATCATTGTTATTACTTCTACAAATATTTACGCGTATTTTGTATGGTGTCATATAGAAATATAATGATGAGATGCTTTTTTAAAATATAATTCGGTTATATTTCTTTATATCCTCGACCCTCAGCCTCCCTCATTTTACACTACGTTTTGGCAATTTCCAAAAGTTACCCAATAAATAATTCGTATATATATATATATATATATATATATATGGCGCCTCGGTGGTGTAGTGGTTAGCGTCGCTGATTACGAATCCATCGGACCCGGGTTCGATACCCGACGGCAGCCGGCGCGCAGCAAAGCCCAGCTGTTCATCCTTCCACATAATAAAAGAAAGTGGTTGGTAGATAAATGGGTACCCTAGGAGGCCTAGTGGTCAAGACGCTGGGCTGCTGATGGGTCGTGGTTCGGAATCCACGTTAAACTGTAGGTCTAAGGTGGAGTGAAAAGCTTGACCTTCGTCAGAATGAACAATTCGGGCGGAAGCTAACCAAAGGTTAGCCCGACGCGGGCAACGGGTCACTCGCAAAGAGAATTTAATCATTGGTAAACTTCCTTCCAGACCACTCTTTCTATAATATATATATATATATATAGAAAGAGAGCGAGAGTTTTGTTCAATAAATAATAATCGAAAAAAACATCATAATGCACGATTTTCTATGTAGCAATACTAATTAACTCTTTCTCGCCTACGGCGGTACAAGATACGTGCACTCGCTCGTAAATTAGACCTCCAGTTTAACATGGGTTCAGAAATACATCTCGTCGATGGGATTCGTTGCTTACTCTACCACATGGACTTTTATATGTAAGAGACCTAACCTAACCTACGAAATACATCTCGTCGGGGCCGATCCTAGAGCCATATATAGCAATGGAAATGAGCGCGATGTGTCGTTAAATACGTGATTTAAAATAACAGGACCATTTGACCCGAGGCAGTAGTATACCCGAAAAACATCGTAATGCACGATTTTTTCTATGTAGCAATAATAATTAACTCTTTCAAATACGTGATTTAAAATAACAGGACCATTTGACCCGAGGCAGTAGTATACCCGAAAAACATCGTAATGCACGATTTTTTCTATGTAGCAATAATGATTAACTCTTTCAAATACGTGATTTAAAATAACAGGATCATTTAACCCGAGGCAGTAGTATGCCCGAAAAACATCGTATAACCTAACTATAATTTGCAACTATAGTTTACCTTGACTTTCATATGCTTCTATCCTGTTTTATTAATAAAGATTTTTAACTTTTAATAACGTATGAATAAAGATTTTTAACATTTAATTTTATTTTAGTATTTATTCATGCCACGCCGCCTTAGACCACAGCTTAACGTTGAAACCGAATGTTCTTTTTAAAATATAATTAGGATATAATTTCTTTATTATAAAATAAGTTAACAATTATGTTAACAAACAATACTAATAATTTGTAAGTAAAAAATATAATATAAGGGACTACCATAGAAATGTAAGTGCCTATAATTCGATTTTATATATATGTTACTCGTCCGGTCTCGTTATAGCGGATTGGTACACGTCATAGCTCCACCCAGCTACATCGGCAGCCAATCACTACGAACATCTGGTCTTTTGGGCGGAGCTTGGCGAATGTGCATATAAAAGGGGATATTTTCAGTTGGGAGTAACAGTAGCTATTTTCGCATCAGTGAATAATCATTCCTCAACCATGGACCTGTACGTCTCCCCAGACTTGTATGAAGAACGTGATACTGCAGCATTAACCACAATTAGTCTTTTCAATGCGACTGATTGTGGCGAACTATTTTCGACGCAAACCGTAGAAGATATTTGCAGTGACGCTCCTTACAATCCGACGCAAGGGACTACCATAGAAATGTAAGTGTCCATAATTCGATTTTATATATATACGGAGAGTTGTAGTATTTCGTCAAATAGATACTAGTCAAAAATGTCAATCAATGTTATTTCCCCATCATGCTAAAATCGAAATTGGTAATCGAACCAAAGATATCTTCACATAATGGGGATCTGTCTGTCTGTCTGTATATGTTTTCATTATTCCTTTAAGGTCCGATGAGGATTTGACACGTGTTATACAATCTTTTGAAGGGAATATGGATGATATACTGATCAGTCAGCAGTGTCACACATCCTCCACCATGGACCTGTACGTCTCCCCAGACTTGTATGAAGAACGTGATACTGCAGCATTAACCACAATTAGTCTTTTCAATGCGACTGATTGTGGCGAACTATTTTCAACGCAAACCGTAGAAGATATTTGCAGTGACGCTCCTTACAACCCGACGCAAGGGACTACCATAGAAATGTAAGTGTCTATAATTAGAATTATATATATATATGGAGAGTTGTAGTATCTCGTCAAATAGATACTCGCCAAAAATGTCAATCAGTGTTATTTCCCCATTATGCTAAAATCGAAATTTTTATGGCGTTCACTCCTCGAACCAAAGATATCTTCACATAATGGGGATCTGTCTGTCTGTCTGTATACTCTGTATATGTTTTCATTATTCCTTTAAGGTCCGATGAGGATTTGACACGAGTTATACAATCTTTTGAAGAATCTCGGATAGGGAGGGTATACTGATCAGTCAACAATGTCAAAAATAATGTAAGTGTTTTTCGATCTTTTTGGGATAAGAAGACACAATATATTTTCATAAATTTATTAAATGAAAGAAATCAGTACAATAAACGAATATACCGTTACAAATAT
>JAJOZX010003717.1:370000-471527 GCA_023014485.1 Bathynomus jamesi | reverse complement strand
TATATATATATATATTATACTGTATATATATATACTGTATATATCTATATATATATACTGTCTATATATATATATATATATATATACTATTATATATATCTGTATATATACTGTTATATATTATATTACTGTATATATATATATATATACTGTATATATATATATATATATATATATAATTTCTTTCTCTATTTGTGAGCCTTTAGAAGAAATTAATATGTTTCCTGATTGGACGATTTATAATCTGTAACCCACTTTACTGCGAAAGTGACAAATATTTTTGGAGATGATTCTTCTATTTCGGTAAGGATACAATGACAACTTGTATTTTATTAACGTTTGCGTGATCTCGTAAACATAATCATTCAGAGTAATTTTAGGAATTTTAAGAAATCTCATTAAGAGACTGCCTGGGGTTAAAATGCAAAGACGTTCACACTCAGGGCCGCCGCTTCCATTAGGCGAGGTTAGTAAATGCTAAGGGCGCCAAAGATCTGGGGGGCGCCAGCGCCTCCCGCGTCCCGCCCTGTGCACGTCTGATAGTATTATGTAAGAACAACATGAAAAAAATAATGAAGGAATGAGAAGCATAGACAAATGATGAAAGGTTGTACGACGTATGTACACCAGTTTAGCTTGACTGATATTTACTAATTAACTTATTCATCTTATTGGGTCATTATAGAACTTTCACTATCACGACCTTTAACCCCTTTAGGGACGGTATCGTAAATAAGCGATTTTAAAAATGTTGCGCGCACAGACGGGAGTCGTCAATAAGCGACTCGGCTTATTTACGGCTTAATATGAGTTTCCGGGAGTCGTCAATAAGCGAATAACTGTTTTTATGTGACATATGCCCTTTCTTGCTTGGAAAAACAGTAGATATGTCCTTTTTGCACGCATATTTTAGCACTTTTGAGCGTTCTGATTTGTTACTACATAATGCCTCGCTTTACTCGCTGTTTTGATTGGTCATGACATTTCTTGAACTGTGAAATGATTTTATAATTTTATAATAAATGTATGTATTAGCAAATTAAAATAGATCAGTGTAGGCAAATAGTTTCTTCAATATGGTACCTTGATTACTTTGTGGCAACCCAATCGTGAAGTGGGAGGCGGGTGGGGGCGCCAGCTGCAGTCCTGCTAAGGGCGCCAAATAGGCTGGCGCCGGACCTGTTCACACTTGTCAACAGCATACACCAAAACTTGAGCATATATTAACCTGAAAATAGATGACGTCATAAAATTTCGGCCAATCAGGATCCATATGTAACAAATTTCGACTCTATCTATCTATCTATCTAGATCCCCTAAAAGATAGAAATGGCGTACTGAAACTCGGTGATAAAGATATAGCTAATACGTTAAACGAGTTCTTCGTTACAGTCTTTACGGAGGAAGACGCAGTTGAAGTGCCAAGTCCTCGGATTACATATGACGGTGACCATCCCATAGAGACCATAAGTTTTACAAGAAATGAGGTACAGCAATTAATTGATAAGATGAATAAATACAAATCACCTGGTCCCGACTTATTTCTTCTAAGGGTATTAAAAGAGGTTAGCCACAATGTTGTTGTTGACTTAGTAACCATATTCAAACAATCAATCGAGTTAGGGAAAGTTCCAACCGACTGGAAGTTAGCAAATGTAACACCAATCTTTAAAAAGGGTGATAGGGAAAATCTTTGTAATTACCGCCCGATCAGTTTAACATCAATTGTCGGCAAACTGTTGGAATCCATTATTACAAAACGTATTGTGTATCACCTTGAATCTAACAATCTAATTTTTTATTCTCAACATGGATTTAGGCGACATAGATCCTGTCTGACAAATCTGTTAGTTTTTCCATAATATGCATACACTATACGAGGCAAGTAGTGCAAGTAGTCCCTCACGCGAGATTGATGGCTAAAATCAGAGGACTAGGAATCACTGGGCTCGTTTCCAACTGGATTGAAGATTGGTTACAAGATAGAAAACAGAGTGGTAATAAATGGAGTGGCTTCGGTGTGGGCGCCTGTCACCAGTGGTGGCCTACAGGGTTCCGTTCTGGGTCCTTTACTTTTTATCATCTATATTAATGATATAGACGTCGGGCTTCTAAGTACAATCTCCAAATTTGCAGACGATACGAAATTAGGAAGTAGTGTAGGTACTGAGGAGGGCGTAAGAACGTTTCAAAATGATCTTGACAGGTTGGGCGAATGGTCTGCTACTTGGCAGATGCCATTCAACTTGGACAAATGTAAGGTAATGCACATAGGTTATAAAAGCCCGAAGACCGATTGCTCTCTCTTGGGAAGGAACTTGACTGAGACCGATCTAGAGAAAGACTTGGGAGTTTATATCAGCAATGATCTGAAACCGTCGAAGCACTGTGCAGAAGTCGAAAAGGGCCTTAAAAATATTAGGTTATATTAAAAGGCAGTTAAAGTTTCGGAACAAGGAGACTGTAATGTCTCTATAATTCGCTAGTCAGACCTTAACTGGAATACTGTGCGCAGTTTTGGTCTCCATCACTCAGGAAGGATATAGAAAGGTTAGAAAGGGCACAAGCAAGGGCTACAAAATTGATCCCTTCAATGAGAATGCAAAACTACCAACGGAGATTGGAGCGCCTAAATCTGTTTACCTTAGAGACGGGGAGGTTGCGCGGTCAGCTTATTCAAGTCTTCAAGATGCTCAGTGGAATAGACAGGGTAGATTACAGAAATTATTCTCATTTAATGCCAATCCGACAAGAAATAATGGGTTTAAACTGGGACTAAAGACATTTAGGACCTCTGTCTGCGGGAATTTCTTTTCCTATAAAATAGTTAATATCTGGAACCAATTTCCCTCGGAGGTTGTTTCCAGCCAAAGTGTAAATGTGTTTAAAAATAGGCAGACAAAGTACTGAATACTCTCATGGTTTAAGACTAAAACATAACGTAACTCTGCAGGAGTTCGCTTGCACGGTCTCTCTGTGGGCATGCTAATTATAAAGCTTTTGTATATATTCTCCACTTTCCTGTAAAATTTCCTTGGCTACTTTTCCAGGGTCAAGGTATTTTCTTCAACCTTTTTCCGTACCTGTCTCTGGCAGGGAGGGTGAGGAGGGAGCCTTATACTTTTCTATCCAGTTTTCTACTACTACTAGAATAGTTGAAAGAAAAATAAATTTGTTTAATAACAGGAACCTCCCAGAGTGGACCGGAAGGTCTTTGAGGCTTCCTCTTGTCCTTGTATATATATATACAGGGCGTCCCAAAAAAATGTATACACACTTTAAATACTTATAAAGGCGGTGTTTATTAAAATACATTTCATTTTCAAAATGTAATAGAATCTACAGACATTATTTAATTGTTTTGTCAACGCCTGTTTTTCAACTGACGTCCGTTCTGGTCCAGGACTGCTGATAACGCGAAGCAATGGAATCGCAAACATCACGAACATTTCGTTTGGTATTTGTGTGCATTCTCGTTCATGGCTGCTCTCAATTCAGCGACTGTTGCAGGTTTTATAGCGTAGACTTTGTCTTTTAAGTATCCCCATAAAAAAAGTCTAGTGTGTGAGGTCTGGTGAACGCGGAGGGTATTCTACGAAACCCCTTCGTCCATCCACATCCACATCGTGCCACGTACCACTCGCAATACTCCACTCTTCGGTCCGGATCATCTTCATTAATAGCATGGACTAATCTTGGAATTAACTTTTCCATTGACAGCGCTTCAAAATGCGTTGGACAGACGATTCTGAAATTCCTACCTCACGACTCGCTTGCCGCACAGATTTTCTTGGACTTTGGTGATACGTTTCCAGTACTCTTTCTTGCTTTGTGGGGCTTTCGATGTCCGTGGTCTTCCGGAACGCTCTTGTGGACATTCTGAACAGTTCCATCGGCTTCAACTTATCTCTAATTCGAGTGATGGTAAGTCGCGTTGGTGGGTCTGTTTGAAACTCCCTCCTAAACTGTCTTTGCACTTCAACTGCGTTTTTCACACTTCCAGTAGCATTTTAGAATGAATTTCCTTTGTCAAAGCTTAGTCCTGACTGCCATTATTAATTCTAATGGGTTTAACTTGGAAAGAAAGAAACATCAATGAGCTATCAGCTGTTAAAGTGTGTATACATTTTTTTGGGACGCCTGTATATATATACAGGGTGGGCGGAAAGTAGCTCCCTATTTTGGATTGGTAAAAAAACACTATATTTATCCATTTATTCAGAAGAAATAATATGAAAGGTAGCATACATGGTAGGTTTTCTCTAAAATTCAATGTGGGCTCCAACTCTTTCCACCAGCTTCTGGAGCCGCCCAGGAATGGCGTCCACTGACTTTAGCAGGAACTCCGGCGGATGGAGGACATGACTTCCCGAATTCGGTCCTCCAGTTCTTCCAATGTCCTCGGTTTGGTGCGGTAGACTTCTTCCTTTACCCACCCCCAAAGAAAAGTCGCACGGTGTCAAGTCGGGGCTCCTGGCTGGCCATTGATGTGGACCACGACGACCCATCCAACGCCCAGGGAAGTGGGCATCCAGCCACTCACGGACAACAATGGCCAGCCAGGCCCCGACTTGACACCGTGCGACTTCTTTCTTTGGGGGTGGGTAAAGGAAGAAGTCTACCGCACCAAACCGAGGACATTGGAAGAACTGGAGGACCGAATTCGGGAAGTCATGTCCTCCATCCCGCCGGAGTTCCTGCTAAAGTCAGTGGACGCCATTCCTGGGCGGCTCCAGAAGCTGGTGGAAAGAGTTTGGAGCCCACATTGAATTTTAGAGAAACCTACCATGTATGCCTACCTTTTTCATATTATTTCTTCTGAAATAAATGGATAATATACGTATTTTTTTACCAATCCAAATAGGGAGCTACTTGCCGCCCACCCTGTATATATATATATATATATATATATATATATATATATATGTGTGTATATATATATATATAATATATATATATATCTCTCTCTCTCTCTCCGCAGGGGGTATAAAGGTTATGACATTTCTTCTGGATGTTGTAAACTTTATACTTGGGGTGTGACAGCCCTCCGGTCCCGAGTCGTGGGATTCTAGAGAAATTGGCTGCCAGTTTCTTTAGGTTCTCTCTCTCTTTCGGGAGGGCGGGTAAAGTATGTTGTACAATCCTGTCCCGTGGGTTACTAGGACCCCATCCCATCCCTACTCTGTCCTTTTAGCTTACATTAAGGATGTTCTCCTCTGAAAAAAAAAAAAAAACTTTTCTTTTAGTATAAAGTATTTTTCTCTTCTTTTACTATTAGGACCCTACTGCTACCTCATGCGTGGGAAGAGAGGCTTTGGAACCTCTATAAATAACACCATTTAACGCTCGTAGGTTGTGAGAGACTGGGATGGAGGGGTCCCAGGCGTAGGGGCGCGATGAATGGAGTGTGGCTAGTGCCCCGTTAAGCCCATTCCTAACGCGTAATGGCCTGACCAGCCCCCTGCGACCGTTCTTTGGTGACCAATTGATGGTGCTTGGCTGTACTGCTCTGAGGTGAGAGAGCTTTACTGCCCAGCTGGCTGCAGGCCAGCGTAAAGTCTCGGGCGTAGACTCTGGGTCTGGTGGGATATCCCTTGAACACTGGATTCTAAGAGTTGGCCGCTTGTGAGTGACTAGTAAGACTTAGTAAGGGGCTGCATCTCGCTGCGCTCCTGGCGGAAAATCCGTGATGCCTGCGTCGCGAGTGTTTGTCAGTTGGTAGCTGCGACACGTTTGGGATTGTCCGGCCCTGGGGAGACCTTTGGTGCAGCGGTGTAGTCTTCTGGAAGGGATGAACGTCACTTGCAAGTAGGTGGATGCGTCTACGCGCGGGATGAATTCCCCCCCCCCTTTTTATATACTGGTCAGAACGTTTTTGATAGTTTTCATTGCTAGAACGCTTTATCTTATTCAGAGTATTCAGAAAAAAAAAGAAAATATGGCAGGGCCAGCTAAATTGAAAGCAGAATGCTTTAAATGTAAAGTTAATCATTGGTGCGTTGACTTCCCTGAAGGTAGTATCAGCGATATCACATCCCTTAGTGTATGTTTGTTTTGTAAACTTAGAGACAACCACGAAAAGGAAGTTAAAGAGCTAAAGGAATTAGTAAAAAAGCTTGAAGCTAGGGTCGTCGCACTGGAAATCCAACCCAGTGGACAAGATCAAACTAAAAACACACCAGCAGATTTAAACTGTAAGATTAAGCATCTAGAACAAAGCGTGGCACGCTTGGAAAACACGGTGACTATTCCGGAAAATAGAACGGAGGAACAAGAATTCAAATTGGTCAAAAATAAAAGACCCTCCAAACCAAAACCAAAACATAAGGATTTGGAACCCATTACCATCAAAAATAAGTTTCACTTACTTGCTGATGAGGAGGATGAATCCTTTTTAATTGGGGATTCTATGCTAAGGAATCAAGGGGACTTTTTCGGAGCAAGACGGGCGACCAAGAGAAAACTCCGATGTTTTCCGGGTGCCACAAGCCAGATAATTAATAGGGAATTAGGCAAAATTAATATCAAGAATAAGAGTTGCCCTATCATTGTCCATGTTGGTGGCAATGACGTTTTTCTGGGAGGGACAGGAGGGCAGACAGAGCCCATTATAAAAGAATTTAAGAACCTAACTGACAAGGTTAGGGATAGGACAGACATGGGTATGGTCGTAGGAATTCTCCCTCGAATGCGTGCTAGTGATTATACTCTAAGTAAAGCCATTAGCATAAATAAAAGAGTTAAACGCATGTGTGAGGAAAAAGGCCTAAAGTTTGTCGATTTTTGGCCTACATTCTACGGAAATGGGGAATACTTTGGTTCGGACGGGATACATTTTAACCAGAAGGGGAAAAAGAAGTATGGTGATTTACTGAACATTAATTTGTATAATCTTTTTAAACTAGGACCCCCCAAACCATAACTTCCCCCAACAGTTACCCTCCCCCAGCAGTTAGTCCCCCTCCACAGCAGGTAGTGACTCTCCTTCCACGTTGGGGGGCTCAGGCTCCTGCGGAGATTGTCCCCTCGTTAGTGAGGGGCTCTTCAACTCCCGACAGCCCTGGCTGTTCGGGAAACGGGTCGTGCTAGGGGGCGGTCAGAATAGGGGAGGCTCCCTCCGTGCAATGCTTTTTAATGCTAGGTCGATCAGGAACAAGTTTGGCGAGCTACGGGCGCTCTTAGCATCAGAATACCAGGATATCGTTGCTATCACCGAGTCCTGGATTCATACTGATCGTAGGGACTACGTTGGGGAGTTCGAAATTCCGGGTATAGAATGTTTCGCAAAGACCGCACCCGTGGGGAGGGGGGGGGTACTAATATACGTCAGGACACGTTGAGTCCGGTTGACTGCCAGTTCCGGTCGGAACGGGAGCTGCTTGGCGTCGATCTGAACGTGGGAGGGACGAACTATAGGTTAATCTTGGTGTACAGACCTCCGCATCTCCTCCTCGAGGAGGATACAGCCCTGTACACCGAACTCAGTAGCCTGCTAGGGGATAGGGTGTGTGTAGTTTTAGGAGACTTCAACTGTCGCGGCATAAAGTGGGAAAACAGGACTGCCGATGCTGAAGGGAGGAGGCTAGTTGACTTTGCTGATGAGAACTTCCTCACTCAGTGGGTCAACGAGCCTACACGAGGCGAAAGCGTTCTAGACTTAGTATTCACGACCGAAGACAACCTCGTCACTGGCCTCACCGTTGACGAATCATTGGGCGGGAGTGATCACGGTCTTATTAGGTTCCGTGTGTGCGTCCCTCGGGTGAAGCGTAGTAACTCGAGAGGCAGTAAGCTCGATCTCCGGCGGGCGAACTTTGTTAGCCTCAGGGATAGCGTAGGAGAGATGGGGTTAGAGGTTGGCGGCGATGTTGAGGGAGTGTGGAGTGCATTCCGGGACGAGTTTATGGTGCTGCAGTCTGCTGCCATACCCTCAAAACCGGTCACCCCTGCTTCAACGCAGCCTAAGTGGTTCAATCGTGACATCGCTTCGGCTATCCGAAATAGGAAAGTAGCGTATAGGAGGGCGAAGGCCAATCGTTCCCACGAGAACACTGAAGCGTATGTCCGCCTGTGTAGGGAAGTGAAGGCGAAGGTTAGGCTAGCGAAACGTAACGAAGAACTACGGGTGGCAAGCCTCTGCAAGGGGAACCCTAAGGAATTCTTCAGTTATGTTAATAGTAGAAAGCCCATTAGAAGCATGATAGGTCCGTTAAAGGACGGAAGCGGCGTTCTGCGGACCTCCGACGCGGACATCGCTAATGTGCTTAATGAGTACTTTGCGGGAGTGTTCACCAGGGAGGATACCCGCGTCATCCCCGAGCCAGGCGTGAGGCACGAAGGTGCTGGCCTGGATAGTGTTAGATGTACCGCGACAGTCGTTGCCGATAGAATAGACAAACTGAGCGCGTTTAAGGCTCCTGGGCCAGACCAGTTTCTCCCCAGAGTGTTGCGAGAAGTGCGCGACCAGGTGGCTCCCCACCTGGCTACAGTCTTCAACAAATCGTTGGAGATGGGCCAGGTGCCTGGTGACTGGAGGGAAGCCAACGTGACCCCTATCTTTAAGAAAGGGGATCACGAAAGTCCAGGGAACTATCGTCCCATTAGTCTCACTTCAGTTGTAGGTAAATTATTAGAAGGGATAATAGCTGATAGGATCGTTGACCATTTGGATTCCTACAAGCTGCTTGGGGACTCCCAACATGGGTTTAGACGGCATAGGTCGTGTCTCACCAACTTGCTCGAGTTTTTCCACGTCATGTTGAGTGAGTACGATAAGAGTAGGGCGATTGATATACTTTATCTCGACTTTCAGAAAGCCTTTGATAAGGTACCTCACCGCCGGCTAATGGCGAAAGTGCGCGCGCTGGGTATCGGTGGGGAAATAGGTAGGTGGATTGAAAACTGGCTGAGGAATAGGCGGCAGAGGGTGGTAATTAAAGGGGCTAGTTCGGGTTGGGCCTCGGTCACTAGTGGGGTTCCTCAGGGTTCCGTTTTGGGGCCACTGTTGTTTATCATTTACATAAATGATATCGACGGTGGCATCGTCAGTCGGATCGCCAAATTCGCTGATGACACCAAGCTTGGGGCCAATGTTGGGACGCCCGAAGCGATCGAGGAACTGCGTGCGGACCTAGGTAGGATAGGAGAGTGGTCCGAAAAATGGCAAATGCCGTTTAACTTGGGTAAATGCAAAGTGATGCACATTGGCTACGCCAATCCCAAGTCGGACTACTCGATGTTGGGTAGTAATATCGAGGTGACTGATTTAGAAAAGGACTTGGGTGTGCTAATTAGCAGCGACCTTAAGTTTACGAAACAGTGTGTAGAGGTGGAAAAGAAAGCCCAGAAACTATTGGGTTATATCAGGAGGCAATTTCAGTTTCGGAACAAGGAGATTGTGCTCTCACTGTACAATTCCCTTGTTCGGCCGCACCTGGAGTATGCTGTGCAGTTCTGGTCGCCCACCCTCAGGAAAGATATTGAGAGGCTGGAGCGAGTGCAGGCGAGGGCCACAAAGTTAATCCCTTCCGTTAGGCATATGGGCTACAATCGACGGTTACGCGCCCTGAACTTGTTTTCGCTTGAAACTCGGAGGCTGCGCGGTCAACTGATCGAGGTTTTCAAGCTCTTACGCGGGTTCAACGATGTCGATTTTAGAAGTATGTTTAGTTTAAATGATAACCCAACTCGCAACAATGGTTGGAAGTTGGATTTGAAACGGTTTAGGACTAGTGTGTGTGGGAATTACTTTACGTATAAGATCTGTGACACATGGAACAGGTTACCTTCGGAAGTTGTGAACAGTTCCTCTGTGGATCAGTTCAAGAAAAGGTTAGACCAAATTTGCACACTATTTGAGTGTGTAAAAATTTTCCGTGGCACCCGTTGCCATTGGTACCTCCTCGGTATGAGCCCAAGGCCTTTTGAGGTACTTCTTCCTTGTACACACACACACACACACACACACACACACACATTCTCTCTCTCCTCTCTCTCTCTCTCTCTCTCTCTCTCTCTCTCTCTCTCTCTCTCTCTCTATATATATATATATATATATATATATATATATATATATATATATATATATACCCCCTCGATTAGGTACTCCGGCTTGCCGGGCCGAGGGGGCTCGTACACCTCGTGGGTTGTTGAGGTTTCCTCAACTCCTCGCGGGGTGTAGGCGAAGAGTTACCTAGTTGCGTTTTTTTTTTTTTCCCCCTTCCTTTTCTTTCCCCCCCTTTCTTTTCTTTTTGCTCCCCCTTTGTTTTCCGTCTCTCCCGGAATTTCTTTTGTCTTGACTCGGTCCTATGCCTCTGTCAATCGTAGTATCACCCCTCCTCTGTTTGTATTTGCAGTCTTGGGGTCATCGGGTGCACCCGCCCGGGGGGCATCGCTCCGTGGCTGAGCCGTGCTCCGGGGATGGTACGGGTGCCCGGACCGCTGCTGCGTCTGGATTGGGTCTTTGCTTGGCCCTTAACGGACAAATCTCCGTAGTGCCAATCTGCTGTTTTTAAAACGACAGTCGGGTTGGGGGGCGGGCTACCCGGCACGTTGGGCCTGCGCCTTGAAGGATACAGCGGCGGATGGTGCATCGCCTTGGGTCCGAGGCTGCCTTTTTTGTAAAGCTATTGTTTATGGGTTCTATTTCTAAACTTCACTCCCCTCCTGTTGACGACTCTGGCCCGCCCTTGGATTTGGATAAGACTACTACTTCTGGTGGTTCAGCGGCCTCTGCCTCCGCTGGATTGACCTTCAAGCCGTATGGCCCCCTCTCGTCCTCTGCGGCGTCTGGCTCTCGTGGCCGGACTCGTGGTGGCCGTAGGGCGGGGTCTTCGCGGTCCTTGTTCTCTCGCCCACTCTCGGTTACCGTTACACAATACACATGGGCCTGTCTCCGCTGTCAATTTCTGTCCGGTGGACAGGTTTCTTGTTCTCCGCCCTTCCGCTGGCTCCCTTCCGGGCAACTCGGAACGGGTGTTTCAGCGCCTTAAGACGATAGGGGTTCCCTGTCGTTATGATATCCGCCCTCTGAAGGATGGGTCTCTTCTTTTGAAGTCCGGTTCTTCGGGGGTGACTGGGTCCCTTCTACAGTTGCAGGATGTCTTGGGTTGCAGAGTTTCTGTGACTCCCCATCCGCAATTGAATAGCTGTCAGGGCACCATTTTCGCTTCCCGTCTGCTGTCAATCCCGGTTGGCGAGTTGCAGGAGGATCTTGCCCCCCAGGGGGTAACGAGGGTCTTCCGCTTTTCGTCGCGCCGGGATGGTGCTCTTACCCCGTCCGCTCGTCTGCTCCTGACCTTTGACTCCCTTGTGCCTCCGGCCCAGGTGTTCTGGGGCATGGGTGATCGCCGGTCGTGTGAGTTTTCGGTGCGACCATATGTGCCTGACCCGGTTCGCTGCTTTGGCTGCAACCGGTTCGGCATGTTAGCTCTGCGTGCCGCCGTGAGGGTAAGCTATGTGTCCGCTGCGGTGGGCCTGCGCACCCTACCCCGTGCACGAAGCCCCCGCGGTGCTCGAACTGCTCGGGGGCCCACCCTTCCTCCTCTCGGGACTGCCCCGTTTTCAAGTTTGAATTCGAGGTGCGGTCCTTAAGGACTACCGAATTCCTTAGTGCGCGGGAGGCGCGCGATAGGGTCCATGACCGGGAGCCGCGGCGGGGGTTGTCCTACGCTGCGGCTCTTGGCCCTGGCGGGTCCTCGGGCCCCTCCCGTGCTACCCCGGTGTCTACCGGAGTGGTGCCCCCCCTGGAAGTTCCGGGAGTTGGTGGTGGTCCTGGCGCCGCGGGTCCTTCTTGTTCCTCTGCCTCACTTTCAGACATCCCATCTGATTCCCTGCCTACAAGTGCCCCTTCTCCCTCTCCGGCCTTGGGGTCTGGATCCTTGCCTACTCGTCTCTCGGGTGGGGAGGGTGATGCCCCGAAGGGGAGGAGGAAGCGTCGCCGTGGTCGGAGTCGGAGTCCTTCCGACCCGATCCTGACTGCTGCTCGCCCTGCTTCCCCTTCTTCACCGGAGGGGAAGCGGCGCGCTGCCCCTGATCCGCTCGGGACCCCTCTCTATACGGAGGGCTGGTGAGGCGTCACCTCCCGGTGCCCCGATCAGTGTCCGGGTGTCGGTCGAGGTACACCGCCCCATGACACCCTCGATTACTGACTCTGTTCCCATGATAGACCCGGTCGAGAGGAGCCTGGCCCTCCTTCATGGAGTCTCTCTCCCTTCGGCTTCGGCTCCTGCTGAGAGTGGTCGGGTTTCTCTCCTGGATCTACCTCTCCCACCTGTGGTCGACCTTTCCTCCCCCCCCCCGTCAGTGCTTGTCTGGTTTGACGAGCCCTCGAACAACTGGTTCCCCCCAGTCCCCCTCTGGTGGGGAGTTGGGGGTTTCGGCTGGGCCCGTCTCGTTGTTTCTCCCCCCGCCGGGAGAGCCCCCCTCTGACCTCCCTGTTCTACTCTCCACTTCTCGTTCTACTACGGGTGAAGCAGATGCGGAGTCGGTGGCCCCTACCCCCCCAGTTCGGGGTGAGTCGGGGAAGCCGATTCCGTCCCTGGTTACGGACCGTTGAGTTTGCTGCTCAGCTTGGTCCGTGGCTATTTCGCTGTTTTCTCTGCCTCTTATAATGCCGCTTCCCCTTACAGTTCCATTTTGCATTGGAACTGTAGGGGGCTTTTAGCTAACTGGGAGAACCTTGCCTCCTGCTGGAGAGCGAGCGGCCTTCCTGTGTTTGTCTCCAGGAGACTATCCTGGCTGCGCGGGGACTCCCTCGTCTCTCTGGCTATGTTGGTTTCCCTTGCACCCCGGATGAGCACACACGCCGGCGGGGTGCGGCGATTTACGTGCATCATTCGTTACCATCGCGAGGTGTGCCTCTTCGCACTTCCTTGCAGGCTGTGGCTGTGCGGCTCTTTTTAGATCGCCAGTACACTGCCTGCTCGATTTATATTCCTCCTCATGACCCTCCTTCTCGCGACGCGGTTCGCGAGTTGGTGCTGCAACTGCCTCGACCGTTTCTCCTCCTCGGGGACTTTAACAGTCGCGACCCTGCTTGGGAGATGTTCGGTGGACTAATGTTGCTGTAGTTACTCTCCTTAATGGAGGAACTTTCCTTTGCGTGCCTCAATTCCGGTGAACCTACTTACTTCCACGAACCCACGGGTTCATTTACCTGTATTGATCTCTCCTTGGTGTCCCTCGATGCCTTACTCGATTTTTCGTGGAAGGTGTTGGGGGACTCTTATGGCAGTGATCATTACCCAGTCTGTCTTGAGCCGGTCGGACCGCAGCCGGGCGTCTCGTCTCGACCGAGGTGGTGCCTTGCGCGGGCTGACTGGCCATCTTTCAGAGCTCGTTCCGTCATTGTCCGTTCGGTATTGAGCTTTGGCTCTGTGGATGAGAGCTTGGAGTTCTTCGAGCGGGTGGTGATGGGCGTCGCGGAGGACTGTATTCCTCGATCTTCCGGTAACCCGCGGACTCGTAGCGTCCCGTGGTGGACTGCGGCATGTCACCAAGGGGTGTGCGAGAGGAAGAGGGCAACGCGCCGCTTCCACCGCACCCGGCGCGCGGACCACTTGATTGAGATGCGGCGGGCGAAGGCTTTCGCCCGCCGGACTCTCAAGTTGGCCCGTCGGGCCTCTTGGCGTGCTTTTGTGTCCGGCATTTCCTCATCTACCCATCTGCTGCTGTGTGGCGGAAGGTACGTAGTATCGAGGGGAAGCCAGTCCCTGCTAGTCGCCCTGTCCTTCGGGACGGGGACGGCTTCCTTTCGGATCCTGCTGCTGTGGCTGATCGGCTGGCCGGTGCTTTTGCTGCGGTTTCCCGTTCGCCTTCAGCTGCGGATCGCCCTTTATCGGAGGTCACGTTCCCGGCCCCTGGGAACGAGCCCTATAACCATCTCTTTACGATGCGGGAACTTCGGGCTGCCTTGGCAACCCGTCGTTCTTCCGCCCCTGGCCCTGATGACATTCCGTATGACTTTCTTTGGAATCTGCACCCGATGGCCCTGCACTTCTTGCTGGATCTTTTCAACCGGGTGTGGGTTGAGGGGTCGTTCCCTTCCCGTTGGAGGGAGGCGATTGTGGTCCCGATACCTAAGCCGGGGAAGGATCCGGCGGAGGTGGCGAGCTATCGGCCTATTGCTTTGACGAGCTGCTTATGCAAGCTCCTTGAAAAGATGGTGGCCGTCCGACTTTCCTTTACACTGGAGTCGTTTGGGTTATACCCCCGACCCAGTATGGCTTTCGTCGATTTCGGGGTACTCTGGACCCCCTTCTCCTCCTTGGCCATGATGTACGGGAGGCATTTTCCCGCCGGAATCTTGTTCTGGCCGTCTTTTTCGACGTCCAAAAGGCCTATGACACGACCTGTCGGGGAGTTGTCATGGACCGTTTGAAGTCACTTGGTTTTGTGGGCTTTTCGCCCACGTTTCTTCGCAGCTTCCTCTGCCGTCGCACTTTCCGCGTCCGTAATGGGGCGGCCCTATCTGACCTGTATGTTCAGGAGGAGGGGGTGCCCCAGGGGTGTGTTTTAAGCGTCTCCTGCTTCAATCTGGTTATGTCTGCGCTACCGGGAGCTCTTCCGCCCTCGGTGCGCTGTTCCATCTACGCAGATGATCTGGCTGTCTATGCCGCGGGGACAAGTCCCCCCCTCGTGGAGAGGCAAGTACAACTCGCGGTCAATCGGGTTGAACGCTGGGCGTCGTCGGGGGCCTTACGCTGTCTTCCCCGAAGACTTCGTGTGTGGCCTTCCTTCCGTCGAGGAGACGGGGATCCGGCGCCATCCCGGCCTTTCACCTTACACTCGGGGGTCAGCCTCTGGCCCTCGTTCCATCAGTACTCTTCTTGGGTATGGTTTTCGACAGCCGTTTGAGCTGGGTTCCCCACCTTCGCCGGCTGCGCGAGTCCGCGAGACGTACCCTGGATTTGCTGGGACATCTGTCGCATACTACATGGGGCGCGGATAGGCGGACGCTCCTCCGTTTGTACGTGTCCCTGGTACAGTCCAAATTAGACTATGGGAGTGTGGTGTATGGCTCCGCCTCCCGCACGGCCCTTCGGATACTGGATCCGGTCCTCTCTAGAGGACTGCGCATGTCATCTGGCGCCTTCCGCTCCTCTCCGGTTGATAGTCTGCAGGTTGAGTGCGACATCCCTCCCTTGGAGGATCGGAGGTCGTTCCTCATTGCTAAGCACTATCTCCGGATCCTCCGTCTTCCCACCTCTCCTCTGTTCCAGGTGGTTGAGAGGGCGTTCTGCCGGGATGGGGGTTGGTATTTCACCGACACGGTGACCTCCCTCCTCGATGGTATGGGCACTCCTCCTCCATCCGTTATACCGGTCTCTTTCAGGGGTGTTGCACCTTAGGAGAGCACCCCTGTTGCGTGCTGTAGGGCGTTGCGCCCCGTTCGCAGGGCCGATTCTGACTCTGCCTTACTTCGGTCTCTGTTCCTTCAGCATGCAGCGTGTCACTCTGCATGTGTTGCGGTCTTCACAGATGGCTCGAGGTCGTCGGGGGGCGTTGGGGCCGCGGCTCTTCCCCAGTCGTTTGCCCTTGCTCCCCGATGTACCCGTCTCCCTGATGAGGCTTCCGTTTTCACGGCGGAGCTCTATGCCATTCTGAGCGCTCTGGAGGTGGTGCGGGAGCGTCCGGATGGGTCGTTTGTCATCTATTCGGATTCCCGCAGTGCCCTGGATGGCCTGGAGTGTTTTGACCCTGTCCACCCACTGGTCCGACGAATCCAGCTACTGTGCCATATCCTTGTCACTTCTGGTGGCAAGGAGGTGGTATTTTGCTGGGTCCCTGCACATGTTAACGTGGCTGGAAATGAGGCTGCCGATCGAGCTGCCCGTTCCGCGTGCAGACTACAGGTTTCACCCGTGTCCCTCCCCTTTTCCGACTATATCCCTGGCTTCCGTAGGTTTTTGCGCTCCCGGTGGCAGAGTCGCTGGGATGGCGCTGCAAATAACAAAATCTGCAAGATTAAACCCAAATTGGGATGTTGGGCCTCTTCCTTCCATCGGTCGCGCCATAAGGAGGTGGCTTTGGCCCGCCTCCGTATTGGCCACACCCACCTGACCCATGGCTATTTGATGGCCGGGGATCGGGTGCCCCGATGTCCCGATTGTAACATCGTACTCACAATTGCCCACCTGCTGGTGGAGTGTCCGCTTTACTCTGCGCTGCGCGCAGAGTATTTTCCCTTTTTGGAGAGCGTCGGGCCTTGTGATAGGCTTGGCGCTATTCTCTCTGAAGGTCCCTACTTTTCGGTAACCGGGTTGTTCTCCTTCGTCCTTCGCTCCCGTCTTCTTTACCGGTTGTGACTGATAATTTTTTTTTTTTTTTTCCCTCCTCCTCCTTCTCCCCGTCTATTGTTCACTTCCGTTCGTTGTTTCATAGTCTTCGTCCTGTGTTCGCTCTGCTATCCACTTTTCTTTTGGTGGCCATGAGCGGTCGTACTTTGAAACAAAAAAAAAAATATATACAGTATATATATGGAGAGAGAGAGAGATTTAGTCTCTCGACCTCCCGGGAGACAAACATGAGCATATTCGGGCTTAGCCTCAATGAGTTCTACTTCAACTGTAGGCTCATATTTAGACTGACGTGTATAATTTTTCAATAATACTTTATCCGGGGCGGTAAGCCATGTAGGTATGGAATGGCCATTTGTAGATCGACGCTGATAATTAAATAATCTCTCATGAGGGGTGCAGTTTGTAGAAGTACATAAAAGAGATCGTATGCTATGTAATACATTGGGCAAAACCGTTTCCCAACAGCCAACAGGGAGTTTTCTTGAAGCCAAAGCTAAATTTACTCCTTTCCATATAATTCCGTTATATCTCTCTACTAAACCATTTCCCTGGGGATTATATGAGGTCGTTCTACTAGTGGCCACTCCGCGTGAGTTCAAAAACTGTTTAAGTGTATACGACATAAAGGAGGAACCTCTATCGGAGTGCACATACGCGGGTGCACCAAAGATAGCAAATAGTTGACTAAGACAATCAACAACTACAGTTTCAGCAGAAGTGTCTGCGTATGAAAACGCGAAAGGAAACTTCGAAAATTCGTCTACTATCGTTAGCAGATAACGATTACGGGAATTGGAAAGCAAAGGACCTTTAAAGTCAATATTTAATCTTTCGAAAGGTTGTGTAGCTTTTATTAACTGACCTTGATTACTATTTAAATACTTCGGTTTACAGTGGGCAAATACAGTTCATTTTGAAATAACATTTTTTACATCTTCAATTAAATATGGGAGGTTTCGGCTTCTAACAAAGTGCCACATTCTAGTTACTCCGGGATGGCACAAGGCAATGTGTAACTCTTCTAAATAATGTTTATTAATAGATGCTATAAATGCGCGAGAAAGCGCATCTGGAGCTATATTTTCTCTTCCGGGTCGATATACAGTGTCACAGGGGCTGAACTAGCTAGGGGCAGGAGGGGCAGTGCCCCGAGGCCCGGGCCTTTGGGGAGGCCCAGGGTCGTTTCAACAAGTGATGAGAAGTTATTTGAGCGAGCAACAAAGCTAGTAAATAAATATAAAAAATGATATTTCCTCTGGATTTCCAAGTCAATTACTTTCTTTTCGAATGTGCTTAAAAACACATTGAAAAAATAACGACAATCCATGAGCTACATTCATTTTTAATTAAAGACAACAGCACTTTGTGCTCAAGTTTTCCCGAAGTTGTGACTGCCATAACATTGTTCCTCACAATTCCTGTGACAGTTTCAAGTGCAGAGAGATCGTTTTTAAAACTTAAACTAATAAAGAACTATCTTCGAAATTCTATGAATGCAAAAAGATTAAGTGGACTCTCAATTATATCAATTGAAAACAAGAAAGCTACAAATATTAACTTGGACGATTTAATTAATGAATTTGCTGAAAGAAAGGCAAGAAAAGTCAAGTTCTAATGTTGTCGTAAGTAAACTTTTATTCCACGGTATCCTTTTTAAAGCTCAATATTTTGCATAATGTTTTGCCTTCTATGCCTCCATGCGTACAAGTAGTATCATAATTCTTAAATATATGCTAAATAAATAATACAAAGGAAAGCAATATAAATGTATAATAAAAATTTTGTTTGGGGGCCCGTAAATAAGTTTTGCCCAGGGGCCCGTGACACACTTGCTCCGTTCCTGCAGTGTCATAACTGAAACTTGATAATTCAAGTCTCCATCTTGTGATTTTCTCGTTCTTAACTTTTCCTTTATGTTTAGTGTCAAACATAAACGCTACTGACCTTTGATCCATTACTAGTTTAAAGTGTTTACCAAGCAGATAATGCCGCCATTTTCGGATAGACTCAACAATGGCGTATGCTTCTTTTTCTATAGAGGAATGATTCCTTTCAAGGGCGACAGAGTACGGGCGAAAAAGGCGACTGGACGTCCAGCTTGACAAAGTTGAGCAGCTATTGCGTAATCAGACGCATCACAACAGAATTAGCAATATCACTTTTACGATTTTCGAAAGCATTAACTACATTAAGAGGGAGACGTTATGTTTTATTTTCAACCAAAGGTCGTACTTTCTCGGAAAATTTTCCGATCCATTTAGAATAGTGGGCAAACATATCCATTACTCGGCGCATGTCTTTAGTATTATTAGGAGGAGGCATTTCGAACAGTGGTTTTAACCTCTCAGGATCAGGCTTTAAAGAACCATTACTTATTCTATAACCTAGTAAATCTATAGATGACTTAGATGTAGAACTCTTATTTTCGTTAATATGAAGATTATACTTTTTACAACTTAAAAATTTTGTCAAATCATCATCATGCTCCTGATCGTGTCCATATATAGTGATATCGTCCACATAAATGAAAGTATCCTTTAAACCCTCTTTACGAATTATGTCATTGAATACTCTCTGAAAACAGGCTACGCCGTTTGTTACACCAAACGGGATTCTATTGAAATGAAACTGCTGGCCACTGGCTTCGAAAGCAGTGTGTTAGAAAATCTAGAAGAGGAAGAGCCATTGTTGTCCCAAGGCGATATGATGACTAAGCTGACTGATGCAGCATTGCTTGTATATATTAAGTTAAGGTGTGTATATATATCCATCTCATAATTGTAAGGTTAGTGAAAAATTCACTTAATTTAGAGCTAGCATTTTTGGGCTCTTGTGGCATCATTGTTTCGGCACTCTTGTAGCATCATTTTTTGGGGCGCTGCGCGTCCTTCCTACTCGTTTGTTGAATGCGGCACTTACAGGGCGTGGTCTTATAGAGAGCTCTCTTGCAATTCAGTTTGGTTGTTTAGATAGAAGATTGTTGCATCGTGCAATGGTGCAGGTTGTGTTGTTGTTGCAAGGTTTAGAAGGAAGACCATAAATAGTGCCCCTTTTGTTTTTTATCTTAATTTTATGCAACTGAAGGCCTAAGGGGCCCATATCGAGTCAGCAACCCTGAGGTAGGACCTAATAGGACCTCCGTAATGGTTCAGAATACGGGCGCCACTTAATTAAGCAAAATTTCGAAAAATACTATAGAGACAAAGTTGTTTCTCTCATTAAAATACGTTGATTGCATGTGTCGCATAGTAAAAAAAAAACGAAGCTAGAAAATTTTTAAAAAATATATATAGCTACTTCAGTGCTTCAGTGCTATGAATCTAGAAATTTTGAGTTGGCAACCCTACTATCGTTCATTCACTTCAGTTTGAAAATGGCTTCGGTCTGTGACGGATGTGCGGTGACGCTAGTAGAGCTCGCGGCCGTGTTGAGAACTTGATTCGTCATGTGCCCTAGATGAAGACTAAAAAAGTGCATAACTTATGTTATTACATTATCATTTGTATAATTTAGGTATAGGGTTCAGGGTATAAGGGTTTTTTCCACCAAAACATGCTAAAACCATTGGTTTCCTGTTTAGGATAAATCTGACCATCGCTATTACAGTAAATTATTGCTTGTGCAGTGTTCCCCCACCCAAAACCCACGGTGGTCCCCCCCCCAGATTGTAGGAGAGGTTGGGGGGGTGAAATCACTTCAAGCAATAATTTACTGTAATGGCGATGGTCACATTCATCCTGAACAACAGGAAACCAATGGTTTTAGCATGTTTTGGTGGAAAAAACACAAAAATTGAGGTGGCGCCCCTATTCTGAACCATTACCGGACCTCCAGTCGGTAAGTTTTTAGTCTAGCTTAACTTGGGCTGTAGGTTAAACTGGCCCTTCAGAGCTTGGCCGTTCACGGCTCAGCTGGGATTCTGAACCCAATAAATAAAAAAAAAATATGGTCCTTCGAACCGGATTCTAGCCCAAGACTAAGTCAGTAACTATTTTCCGACAAAGTTCTGATTGTGTAAATTGTAGCCCAAGTTAGGCCTAGACGGGTTGAGCATAATTGAGTTAAGGTCCCAGGGTAGAAAGTTTGGTCGCCCAATTGCGAAACTTGGCCACTTGTCTGTCGTTGTTTTGGGCCTACATTTTTACCGGTTTGGTTAATTTTCGTTTATTATTCGTAGGCGAAGGTTGCTGACTTCAGTGCGCCAGTTACTTGGGTGGAAAATTTGATATTCCATACTGGTGGTTGGTCAGTACCCCAACCAAGCAATTCAGTTTATTTGAAAAAGGCAAAATTTGAGTTTGATCAGTTTGGTTAAGTATTTTTGCCAATTCAGCTTATTTGGTATTGAGCCCAATTGTTGTTTGCATTGAAGATGAGTGCAGCTGAATTGAACAAGTTTAAAAAAAGGAGGAGCGCCCTCAAAGGTCTAATTACAAAGGTCATTGCCATTGCCATTCTGCTATAGAGCAAGAGGATTTAAGCTTAGTGATTGCGCAGCTTTCCATATTAGAAACTAAAAAGGTTGCTCTAAGCGAAGTAAATGTTAAAATTGAGGCTCTTATAGAAGAGGATGAAATAGAAAATAACATAATTTACTTTGAAGCAATTATTGATGATATAATTAAAGTATGCCACAGATCAAAAGAGTTTAGCAGCTCAGTACAGTTAGAGACCAGGTCTAATAATGAGACACAACCCTCAACAAATGGTGTTTGTGAAGTTAAGGTTAACAGATCTGCAGTTCAATTACCGAGGCTTGTACTCAAAACATTTTCTGGGAGTATTCAGGAATGGCAAGGACTGGCAGACAGTTTTCAATCAGCAGTTCATTCTAGTCAAGTGTTAAGCGCGGTGGAGAAGTTTAATTATTTGCAGTCCCTCTTGGAAGGGGAGGCAGCAAAGACAATAGCAGGATTAGCATTAACAGAGGCTAATTATAATGTGGCTTGGGATATATTAAAGAAACGGTTTGGTAAACCAGAGATCTTAATTAAAAGCCACCTACGCGAACTTTTAGCTATACCTCCTGTTAATAATTCCAATAGCGTCAAGGAGTTACGGCAGTTATATGATGAATTTGAAGTTAGAACTAGGTCCCTGGACAACTTGGGTGTAGGAATGGAAAGGTATGGTATAATGTTGGTCACTATACTGGAGTCTAAATTGCCTAGCTCAATTTTGCTTGAATTAAGTAGGGGACACTCTACAGAACATGTGTACATCCCCCTTCAGCAGATGTTAAGTCTTTTAGGCACAGAATTAGCAAGATGAGAGGGAATTGAGTTTGCACAGTGGGATGTTAAACAAGGGGACAAAGGCAGGCACAGCACCAAAGTTTCTACAAAAAGGAATAGCCCAGGTACAGTGTCAGCTCTACATGCATCCTCTGAGAATAAATTAAAGGGAATCAAGGAATGCATATTTTGTGAAGGCAACCACAAGTCATATAAATGTGAGGTGGCTGAGGCTTTACCTTTTGAGGAGAGAAAGGACAGGGTAACTAAGTCCACAGCATGTTTTAAATGTTTTTTGAAAGGTCAACGAGCAACGTTTTGCAAGTTTAAAATTTTGTGCAAAAAATGCCATAGCCGGCATCAGCCATTATTGTGTGAAAACACTCCTAGTAGGCCTACCTCAGAAGTAGAGACATCAGTGCCACATGCAGGGCCGGATTAACCATTAAGCAAAATAAGCCCGTGCTTAGGGCATCAAGGGAAGGGGGCCACCACAGAAATTTTCCATTGTCGGATTTACCATGGATTTATTATACTATTATAATCGCGGCTTATAGCCTATAAGCTGTTGAAAACTGAATTATATATATTCATATATAGTATTTATTTATTTTTCATTGTTTGAATTTGTAGTGAACAACAACCCTTTTGAGAGAATAAATATATTTCGTTGTAATCACACACTTTACGCTTTGCGTTATTATTTTGTTTATATCAAATCTTTGAGCGCCATATTAAAAATACATATACTGTAGATTAAATATTTTCGTGTGCTATAGGAAGTTATTCTGAACGTGTGATTTGTGCATATAATATTAAATATATATTTTACATAATCATTTGGTATTGTTTTACAGAAAGATTTAGGTTTATAGAATTGTAATATAAATTAATATTAAAATAAAAGAAACTATAAACTCTCTATATTGCTGTTGTATCAAGTGATGTTTATCACGGCCATTATAATAATAAGATATACTGACCTAAGTTAATTAGCGTTGAAGAAGTTTATCTGTTGCTCTCTCTTCTTCTCTAGAGTAAGTCTATGAAGTGTACTTTATTTGTATATATAACAATATTTTATCATACACGTATCTTTATTTTATAATTTATTTATCTATTGTCATAACAGTATAAAAGAATTTAGATTGTAATAACCAGAGTGAATAATTTGTAATGTATATATAACATCAAACGTAGTTAGGACAATTTAGGCCCTAAGCAAATGTTCATATTTCCTATAATTAAATATTGTGTTTTAAATAAATAAATAAATGTAAATATAAAATGTGGCTCGTTAATAGTGAAATGTTAATATTGATATTTTTATAGATTGCGTATTATTAATTCTAATGTTAAGTATTTTTATTTTAGAGGTTTCGGTTCCTTCTTTCGGTTCCTTCTTTCGATTTGATTTGTATTCAACATTTCGAGTTGATATTTCGGTTGAGTTATATTTAATTGCCACTTATATTTAAATTGCCACCTTGGTTGTGTACGGTTCCCATTTTGTCTTTCTGAGAATAAAAGAACAAAGCCAAGATTGTGATATGTGTAACTGTGTTGATTGCCACATAATATACAAATAAAATATTCTTTTTATTTCTGTATTTTACAGACCCCAAGAACCAAGATGAAACGTGTTCAGTTAAGTGGTGCACAAAAGCGAAAACTATCAAAAGAGAAACGAGAAGACTTTGGATTTAGAGTCCAAGACTGCAAAGCTGACTGATTTCTTCACACAAGTTCCACGACCACAACGTCAACATGATATACCGATTCTGAATCAAAACCAATCTCCGTCATCAGAAGTGGACACAAATACCACTTTGATCACTTCAAAATCAAAATATGATGACGTTGGAATCACCGAGGTGTCACAAGCAGGTTCATCTACCACATGTCTCACTACTGATCTCACTTTGCCTGTAAATTCTCTTGATACCTCTACTGCAAATGTTGATTCAAGTTGCTTTACAAGACATTCTGGGGTTGAAATAATTGCTGAAAATGAAAGTTTAGTGGACCATGGTGATGGTGGTGAAATGAATAAGTCTGCAGAAGATGAAGTAAATATAGCAAAAGATCCAGGGTTGTGGCTTGATTTCTCTGCTGATGATGTGGCTTATTGGATTGCTTGTGGACCCAGTGACTGTCAACACCACAATGGGCCATTTGACAAGTCTTACCGGCATTTCAGTAGTGGCAAACCAGCAAGATACTGTTCACAAAAACTTTTCGTTGGGACAAAAGCCAATGGTGAGAAATACAAGAGAGAGTGGTTATTGTATTCACCATCAACAGGATCAGTTACTGTTATGTTTGTAAACTGTTTGCTCCTAAAAATGTCTCACATTTTGTTATAAGAGAAGGGTTCAGTGACTGGCGAAATACTATTGTAATTGATCATCATGAAAAAAGCACTACTCACCGAGACTCTATGCTAACATACTTAACTCGCAGACAAGGTGCGGGGTTGGGACAACAGTTGGAAAAACAAATTCAGGAAGAGTGTGATTACTGGGAACATGTCTTGAGGCGTGTCATAGCTGTTATTTGTACGTTAGCTGAACGTGGCTTGTCTTTTCGAGGAACAGAAGAAAGATTTGGATCATTGCAGAATGGGAATTTTTTAGGGCTGCTTGAGCTCATAAGCCGGTTTGATCCATTTTTAGCAGGTCACATTTTGAAATATGGAAATTCTGGCGAAGGAATCCTTCTTACCTGTCCAAAACCACCTGTGAGGAACTCATTCAACTAATGGCTCAAAAGGTCCACGCACTCATTGTTGACGAAGTAAAATCTTCTGGTTATTTTAGTTTGTCAGTTGATTCAACACCAGATCTATCACATATCGATCAGTTAAGTGTTGTACTTAGGTACTTAAAAGATGGACAACCTATTGAACGCTTTTTAACCTTTCTGAAAATGAAAGCCATTCTGGTGAGGAAATGGCAAATCAGGTGTTGCAGTACTTACGTGAAGTTTGTAAGCTAAACTTTTCAAAATGTAGGGGTCAATCTTACGACAACGCTGCCAACATGTCTGGGCGTTATAAGGGGATGCAGCAAAAAATTTTAGAAACAAACAAGTTTGCTATATATGTGCCCTGTGCAGCCCATTCACTAAATCTGGTAGGCCAAAGTGCTGTTGACTGCTGTCAAGAGGCGGTTAATTTCTTCTCTACAGTGCAGTTGCTCTATACCTTTTTTTTAGCCTCAACCAGCAGGTGGGAAATTCTTAAAGGTTGTATTGGAAATGAAAGTGTCTTAAAATCCTCTCTGATACCAGATGGGAGGCACATGCTATGGCAACAGCAGCAATTTTGAAATCTTTCCTTAAAATTTTAGAAGCGTTAGAATGTATAGCTGAAGACCAGTCACAAAAGGGAGACACTGGAAGAGAAGCAAATAATATTGCAAATAAGATGCAAGAGCTAGAATTCGTTTTTATGTTGAATTTTTGGGATGAGATTTTGCAAAATTTTCATAGAGTAAGCAAAGTTCTACAGAATAAGGATGTGAACTTAAAAACATGTGCAGATCTGTATGGATCATTAGCTGACCAACTGTGCACTTCACGAAATGAATTTGAAAGATATGAAGCAGCTACAAAGGAAATGCTACCAGATGTTGATTACAAGGCAGCTCAAACTCGCAAACGTATCAGAAAGAAGGTACCCAATGACGGAGATGCACCAGAAGTATATCTGAATGCGAGATAAATTTCTTATCACCACCTTTTACACAATTGTTGACAAACTTGAAACTGAGATGAGAAGAAGAGGAGAGATATACAAAGAAATAGCAGAGAGATTTTCTTTTCTAAGTGATGTGCCACATAATGTCACCACTTCATCATCTACTGAAGTTGAAAGGTATTCTCAGGGTTGTAAAAAGATGATTGATGCTTACCCAGAGGACTTGAACACTAATTTATCTGCTGAGCTTCAGCAGTTTCACTCATATATGTGCCATAAGTTCAGTGCAAAAAAAAATGTAAAAACAAGATTCAGTCATGCTGAACTTTATAAAATAATTGTAGAAGACAATATTGAGTGTGCCTTCCCAAATGTAGAAATTGTCTTTCGTATATTTTTAACATTAATGGTCACAAATTGCTCAGCTGAGCGTTCATTTTCTCAGTTGAAGTATATTAAAAATACCAACAGAACAACTATGCAACAAGGCAGGCTGGATGCCTTATCTCTACTAAGTATAGAAGCAGATGTGTTACGTAAGATTAGTTTTGAGGATCCGATCAAAGACTTTGCAATTAAAAAAAGTAGGAGAAAACTTTTCAAATATAAATGAAGTGGAAGTATACAAAAATAAACATTATTTTCCATCTTACTGTAAGTTTTGTTTCATTTCAAAAAATAAAATTTTATTTTATGGTTTATTTTTGTTTATATTTTGAATTACATATATATGGGGCAACAAAATCTTTTAAGTGCTTAGGGCCTCTAAAGGTCTTAATCCGGCCCTGACTGCAACACCTGATTTGCCATTTCCTCACCAGTATGGCTTTTCATTTTCAGAAAGGTTAAAAAGCGTTCAATAGGCTGTCCATCTTTTAAGTACCTAAGTACAACACTTAACTGATCGATATGTGATAGATCTGGTGTTGAATCAACTGACAAACTAAAATAACCAGAAGATTTTACTTCAACAACAATGAGTGCGTGGACCTTTTGAGCCATTAGTTGAATGAGTTCCTCACAGGTGGTTTTGGACAGGTAAGAAGGATTTCCTTTGCCAGAATTTCCATATTTCAAAATGTGACCTGCTAAAAATGGATCAAACCGGCTTATGAGCTCAAGCAGCCCTAAAAAATTCCCATTCTGCAATGATCCAAATCTTTCTTCTGTTCCTCGAAAAGACAAGCCACGTTCAGTTAACGTACAAATAACAGCTATGACACGCCTCAAGACATGTTCCCAGTAATCACACTCTTCCTGAATTTGTTTTTCCAACTGTTGTCCCAACCCCGCACCTTGTCTGCGAGTTAAGTATGTTAGCATAGAGTCTCGGTGAGTAGTGCTTTTTTCATGATGATCAATTACAATAGTATTTCGCCAGTCACTGAACCCTTCTCTTATAACAAAATGTGAGACATTTTTAGGAGCAAACAGTTTACAAACATAACAGTAAACTGATCCTGTTGATGGTGAATACAATAACCACTCTCTCTTGTATTTCTCACCATTGGCTTTTGTCCCAACGAAAAGTTTTTGTGAACAGTATCTTGCTGGTTTGCCACTACTGAAATGCCGGTAAGACTTGTCAAATGGCCCATTGTGGTGTTGACAGTCACTGGGTCCACAAGCAATCCAATAAGCCACATCATCAGCAGAGAAATCAAGCCACAACCCTGGATCTTTTGCTATATTTACTTCATCTTCTGCAGACTGATTCATTTCACCACCATCACCATGGTCCACTAAACTTTCATTTTCAGCAATTATTTCAACCCCAGAATGCTTGTAAAGCAACTTGAATCAACATTTGCAGTAGAGGTATCAAGAGAATTTACAGGCAAAGTGAGATCAGTAGTGAGACATGTGGTAGATGAACCTGCTTGTGACACCTCGGTGATTCCAACGTCATCATATTTTGATTTTGAAGTGATCAAAGTGGTATTTGTGTCCACTTCTGATGACGGAGATTGGTTTTGATTCAGAATCGGTATATCATGTTGACGTTGTGGTCGTGGAACTTGTGTGAAGAAATCAGTCAGCTTTGCAGTCTTGGACTCTAAATCCAAAGTCTTCTCTTGTTTCTCTTTTGATAGTTTTCGCTTTTGTGCACCACTTAACTGAACACGTTTCATCTTGGTTCTTGGGGTCTGTAAAATACAGAAATAAAAAGAATATTTTATTTGTATATTATGTGGCAATCAACACAGTTACACATATCACAATCTTGGCTTTGTTCTTTTATTCTCAGAAAGACAAAATGGGAACCGTACACAACCAAGGTGGCAATTTAAATATAAGTGGCAATTAAATATAACTCAACCGAAATATCAACTCGAAATGTTGAATACAAATCAAATCGAAAGAAGGAACCGAAACCTATAAAATAAAAATACTTAACATTAGAATTAATAATACGCAATCTATAAAATATCAATATTAACATTTCACTATTAACGAGCCACATTTTATATTTACATTTATTTATTTATTTAAAACACAATATTTAATTATAGGAAATATGAACATTTGCTTAGGGCCTAAATTGGCCTAACTACGTTTGATGTTATATATACATTACAAATTATTCACTCTGGTTATTACAATCTAAATTCTTTTATACTGTTATGACAATAGATAAATAAATTATAAAATAAAGATACGTGTATGATAAAATATTGTTATATATACAAATAAAGTACACTTCATAGACTTACTCTAGAGAAGAAGAGAGAGCAACAGATAAACTTCTTCAACGCTAATTAACTTAGGTCAGTATATCTTATTATTATAATGGCCGTGATAAACATCACTTGATACAACAGCAATATAGAGAGTTTATAGTTTCTTTTATATTAATATTAATTTATATTACAATTCTATAAACCTAAATCTTTCTGTAAAACAATACCAAATGATTATGTAAAATATATATTTAATATTATATGCACAAATCACACGTTCAGAATAACTTCCTATAGCACACGAAAATATTTAATCTATATGTATTTTTAATATGGCGCTCAAAGATTTGATATAAACAAAATAACGCAAAGCGTAAAGTGTGTGATTACAACGAAATATATTTATTCTCTCAAAAGGGTTGTTGTTCACTACAAATTCAAACAATGAAAAAAAATAAATACTATATATGAATATATATAATTCAGTTTTCAACAGCTTATAGGCTATAAGCCGCGATTATAATAGTATAATAAATCCATGGTAAATCCGACAATGGAAAATTTCTGTGGTGCCCCCCTTCCCTTGATGCCCTAAGCACGGGCTTATTTTGCTTAATGGTTAATCCGGCCCTGGTTGCAGTACTTACGTGAAGTTTGTAAGCTAAACTTTTCAAAATGTAGGGGTCAATCTTACGACAACGCTGCCAACATGTCTGGGCGTTATAAGGGGATGCAGCAAAAAAATTTAGAAACAAACAAGTTTGCTATATATGTGCCCTGTGCAGCCCATTCACTAAATCTGGTAGGCCGAAGTGCTGTTGACTGCTGTCAAGAGGCGGTTAATTTCTTCTCTACAGTGCAGTTGCTCTATACCTTTTTTTTAGCCTCAACCAGCAGGTGGGAAATTCTTAAAGGTTGTATTGGAAATGAAAGTGTCTTAAAATCCCTCTCTGATACCAGATGGGAGGCGCATGCTATGGCAACAGCAGCAATTTTGAAATTTTTCCTTAAAATTTTAGAAGCGTTAGAATGTATAGCTGAAGACCAGTCACAAAAGGGAGACACTAGAAGAGAAGCAAATAATATTGCAAATAAGATGCAAGAGCTAGAATTCGTTTTTATGTTGAATTTTTGGGATGAGATTTTGCAAAATTTTCATAGAGTAAGCAAAGTTCTACAGAATAAGGATGTGAACTTAAAAACATGTGCAGATCTGTATGGATCATTAGCTGACCAACTGTGCACTTCACGAAATGAATTTGAAAGATATGAAGCAGCTACAAAGGAAATGCTACCAGATGTTGATTACAAGGCAGCTCAAACTCGCAAACGTATCAGAAAGAAGGTACCCAATGACGGAGATGCACCAGAAGTATATCTGAATGCCAGAGATAAATTTCTTATCACCACCTTTTACACAATTGTTGACAAACTTGAAACTGAGATGAGAAGAAGAGGAGAGATATACAAAGAAATAGCAGAGAGATTTTCTTTTCTAAGTGATGTGCCACATAATGTCACCACTTCAAATCTACTGAAATTGAAAGGTATTCTCAGGGTTGTAAAAAGATGATTGATGCTTACCCAGAGGACTTGAACACTAATTTCTCTGCTGAGCTTCAGCAGTTTCATTCATATGTGTGCCATAAGTTCAGTGCAAAAAAAAATGTAAAAACAAGATTCAGTCATGCTGAACTTTATAAAATAATTGTAGAAGACAATATTGAGTGTGCCTTCCCAAATGTAGAAATTGCCTTTCGTATATTTTTAACATTAATGGTCACAAATTGCTCAGCTGAGCGTTCATTTTCTCAGTTGAAGTATATTAAAAATACCAACAGAACAACTATGCAACAAGGCAGGCTGGATGCCTTATCTCTACTAAGTATAGAAGCAGATGTGTTACGTAAGATTAGTTTTGAGGATCTGATCAAAGACTTTGCAATTAAAAAAAGTAGGAGAAAACTTTTCAAATATAAATGAAGTGGAAGTATACAAAAATAAACATTATTTTCCATCTTACTGTAAGTTTTGTTTCATTTCAAAAAATAAAATTTTATTTTATGGTTTATTTTTGTTTATATTTTGAATTACATATATATGGGGCACCAAAATCTTTTAAGTGCTTAGGGCCTCTAAAGGTCTTAATCCGGCCCTGCCTGGGACCTTAATTCAATAATACTCCCAAAATTAACCAAACCGGTAAAATGTAGGCCAAAACAACGACAGACGACTGGCCAAGTTTCGCAATTGGGCGACCAAACTTTTTACCCTGGGACCTTAATTCAATAATACTCAACCCGTCTAGGCCTAACTTGGGCTACAATTTGCACAATCAGAACTTTGCCGAAAAATAGTCACTGACTCAGTCTTGGGGTAGAATCCGGTTCTGAAGGACCATGTTATTTTATTTATTTGTTGGGTTCAAAATCCCAGCTGAGCCGTGAACGGCCAAATTCTAAAGGGCCAGTTTACCTGAAGCCCAAGTTAAGCTAAATTAAAACTTACGGATTTGAGATCCTATTAGGTCCTACCTCACTGTAACCTCAGGGTTGCTGACTCGATGTGGGCCTACCTTAGACCTTTGTTACATGAATTTAATATAAACAAAAGGGGTACTATTTATGGTCTTCTTTCTCAACCTTGCAACAACAACGCAACCTGGACTATTGCACGATGCAACAATCTTGTATCTAAACAACCAAACTGAATTGCAAGAGAGCTCTCTAACCGACCACACCCTGTACGTACGACATCCCACAAACGAGTAGAAAGAACGCGCAGCGCCCCAAAATGATGCCAACAGTGTGACCAAACAATGATGCCACAAGAGCTCAAAAATGCTAGCTCTAAATTAAGTTAATTTTTCACTAACCTTACAATTATGAGATGGATATATATACACCTTAACTTAATATATACAAGCAATGCTGCATCAATCAGCTTAGTCATCATATCGCCTTGGGACAACAATGGTTCTTCCTCTTCTAGATTTTCTAACAAGTATCTCTATAAGTTGGTCTGGCCTCTCTCTCACTAATAGACCCTCTGGACTTATTAAAATTTTTTATTACAGTACTACACTTGTCACAAAACCACATCAAGTTGACATTAAGCTTAGAAGCAGCATTTATACCTTTATATATATCATTTGTAAGGCCTTTGCAGCTTACGTGATACCAGTCATCACAGCTATCACATGCAATAGCCCTATCTTTACTCTTAACTTCCTTTTTACAAACTCTACAGTCACTGTCAAAACCCATTTTTGTAGGGTAGGCTATGTTCCTAAGTTAGGTCCTAGGCTTAAAAATTTTTTGTTGACTCACCAACTTTGATACTATCAAGTTATATCAAAATAGTTACTCAGGTTAGGTCAAGTGAGAGTCTTACCTTGTGGTTAGGCTAGGCTATCAGAATAAGCTAAGCTAGGCCTGTACAAACAAGTACAGGTAACACCAGAGTGATCTTATACCAGTCAAAAAACAATTCCCAAATGCAGGATCAATCTCAACTGCAGCCCTGGAAAAATTTTTCAACACCTCACTTGTTACCAACGCGCTGGAAAGGTAATAATAGTAATAAAGAAGCGCAAAAGTCAATTCGCTAGAGCACAGCCAACACGTCTGATCACCACGAGTGAGTCCCCAAGCATCACTAACATATGTAAATGAGTCATTAGGGAGTAGCAATTTACTGGCAAGTTTGTAGTCGCATGCCTCGCAGTAATTGATAAGAAGTTAAGCAAAATCCGAACCAGGTTTAGTGATATTGCTGTTAAAATCACCAACCACTACAACACATGAAGAGTCCAGCTCCTCTAGCAGTATATTTAGTTTACAGAGTCTGTCTAAAAATACCTCCTTATTTTCAACACATTCATAAGGCATATAAACATTGAATATATACAGTATTTTGTTGTAAATAGTTAGTTTTATGGCTACAACCCACTCATCAGGGCCGGATTAACCATATGGCAAAGGCGGCATATGCTGCCGGCCCCTTGCTCTCGGGGGCCCTGCGCTGCGAATGCATATCGCAGCACACCCCACCCGCAGTAGCGGATTATAATGGGGGCAAAGGGGGCATTTGCCCCCGGCCTCAGATGCTCACCGGCCACAAGAAACTATGTAAACGCTATAATGTACCGTTGAAATAATTGGTCGACCGTGAGGAAGAAAAAAAATTCTAGATTCCGCTTCTACAAAACCTAGTTTAGTATCCCATTTATGTGAACAAAGTATACATTTTCTGCAATCACATCTTTGTTTTAGTTTCGTTTTCTGTTGATCGATCCCAGTCAGCTGATCACATCACTCATGTATGATGTATCAGGTAAAGAATTGTGTTTTTCTAGTGACACCGGCCCTAACAATGCTTAATCCGGCCCTGCCCACCCGCACAAGCACACTGTACACGTCACGATCACAGTGTCTGTCCTGCAGCCGTTGTTGCGATTGCGCTGCAGATTATTAACGCTTTCGCCCGAGCTAGTAACTCGTAATCACTGATCTTTATATTGCAATTCATCATTTTTGTCATTTTTTTTGGCAATTTTGCGATTTTTTAATGGAATTTTCACTTCTTCACTAATGGTCGACCTACATTTTCATTTTTCCTAACTACGACGCCCATGTTCGTAATTGAGGCAAGGGGCCCCCGTTATGAATGTGCCGCGGGCCCCGCGCAACCTGAATCGAACCCTGCCACTCATATTCATAACTAATGGGCTCTATAAACCTATCCAGCTGTGAGTGCCACATTGTAGCTACACCTTCCTTCCTATTCTGTCTACCCACAGTAATAACTACACTATCATCATTGGGTGAGTTCGCTATTCCCCTGTAGCTAGGCTTAATGTTGTTTAAATCTTTGCACTCTTGTTTAGAGAGCCAAGTTTCCTGAAAACAAGAAATGTCATGTGCAGATAAAAGTTTATTGGTACTTACGTATTAACGGGGGGCCACCACATATTGATGATTGGTTAGGTTAAGTTGTGTATTAATCATTGTAAATATTTGAAATATAAATCATTGTAAATATTTTAAAAAATATTGCAATTTAAAAAATATGATGTATTAGAAATTTTCAACTAACGAAAATATTACAACTTAACCAAACCAATCATCAATATGTGGTGGCCCCCCGTTAATACGTAAGTACCAGTTTATTGATCTCACTGTCAGCATTGACTTTGATGCCTCTACAGTTATAGCTACTAACACTGAGTTTGTGAGACTCGGCCATTATTTTTGTACACACTATTACTGTTCTCACTGGGTGTCTCCCTGGGATTGCATGGTGGAGTCTGCTTACGTGTATTTTTGTGGACTGAGTTTTTCCTGAAATTCATGTTATACCAACTACAGTAGATTCCTTCAGGCCAGACTTCTGGCCCCATAAATATAGAGGGGTCCTCACATTCTGCCTTAATGAAGAAAGAGCTTTAGGTATCTGGTTAATTTGGAACAGGTAGTCCCAATTTTCGTCATTTCACGCAGGTATTCTTCTAGTTTTGAAGCAGATTGGCCAGGTGGGAAACGGGAGACAAATACATGGGTCTGCCGAGATATTTTCATTGCCTTAATTGTTGTATTCATTGCTAGCCCTAGCCGTGGTTCTCTTCTGGATGGAGGGCGGTTCCCAGCAGTGGCGGTCCTAGCTTACATGACGCCCTGGGCGAACCTCACCTTCAGCGCCCCCCCCCCCTGTTCGCCAACACACACACATTCGAATCCCCCCAAAATAAAGGACAGACATAACTCTTTCACAAAATAACTTTTTATTGGACTAATTGTTGGAACTTCAGAACCAAAACAAAGACTCAAATTTCTGAATTTTACAAATCCTTCATCACGTAAATAGAATAACTCACTTAAGAGAATGTAATTATGATACTATGAACAGGAAAAATACAAATTAAATTGCACAACTGCCATAAATAAACTAGAGAATCAAATTTCTAAATTGTACAAATGCTCTATCACATAAATAGAATAAGACACTTAAGAGAGGGTAATTATTATGCTACACTTTGAACAAGAAACAAAATAAATTGCACCACAGCACAACTGCCATCTAAAGCCTGACTCTTCTTACCTTCCTTGATGCAAAGTCATTGATCTTTTATTATTTATTTTATTTTATTTTTATTTATTTCTTTATTTCTTTATTTATTTATTCTTATTTTTATTTTTATTTTTTTTGCAGGCGCTCATGCCGCCCCTCCACAAATGCCGCCCTGTGCGGCTGCCCATATTGCCCATATGAGGAACCGCCACTGGTTCCCAGAGTCCTGTTTCTTTTTCTGACGCAAACCCCTTTTACTAACTGTTGTCCACCCATGCCCTACATTCTGCTCACCAGGGTGACTAGCTATATACTTTATGTATAATTGTAATTGTGTGAAATACATGTTTCAGTACTGAAAATATGTTTTTCTAAGCACCAATTCATCAATTTATACATTTCTTATTGCCACAAATACCACAAAAATAAACTTATAATGCCACTTGTTGATATAAATATCTAGCAATCGTGACCATAACACTGTATCTACACTGTGGTTGGACGAAGGATGCAAAACGGAACAACCAACTATCCTCTGAATTTGGTGGCAAAATCTATTGAATGCTTGAACACATTACAAAGCGGCTTTAGCATTCAAAGTAGGCCGAAGTAAATATGGCCGTTCGTGCCCATGGTGTTTTTGACAAAAATTTAGTTAATTTAATAAAATCTTGTAAAATATTAGTCGTTGGAGCAGGTGGAATAGGATGTGAACTACTGAAAAACCTTGTTTTAACGGGTTTTGAAGACATTGAAGTAGTAAGTAATATGACTAGATTTCTAATTTGATATAGGTAGGCCTTTAGCCTAGACCTAGGACCAATGTTCCCTCTAATTTTTTTTAGTCCGTGTGCGCAAGAAATTTTCGTTGTGCATACATTTAGATTCATGGTGAAAAATTGTGCAAACTTTTCTTCAAAATTAAATATACAGTATATAAATATTAAATACTTAATAAATATTATTTCCATAAGGTGATAGCTCGATCATTACAGTACTATTAAATGGATATTAAAAAACTGTTACAATATTATATATTCTTAAAAAAGAAAACATTTTATCCATTCTAAAAATAGGAATAAAATAAAAAATAGTAAAATAAAATTCAACAAAATAAAGAAATAAAATAAAAATAACATTAATTGAAAATGACTATTTTAGTTATTTCTCAAAACAATTTCTAGCATTTAGCAATTTAAAATAGACTATCAAGATTATATAATACATGATTTTATCCATTCACAAAATAGGAAAATAAAAAATAATAAAATTCAATAAAATAAAATATAATCAAAATAACATTAAATGAAAGTGCCTTTCATTTAAGTATGGTTGTGTTTTCTCACGATGATCTTTAGCATTTGCCCATTCCAAATAAACTATGAAGATTAATATATCCGTCATCATTTAGGTAACTTTTAACTGGCATGAGCATGTCCAAATGATTTTCTTTCAAGTGGTTTCTTAATTTGTCCTTTATAAAATTCATTAAACTGAAATTTTTTAAATTACTTCATTTACTGTCGTGACTCATATACGCTTGAGCCTGTGCGCATTTTATTTTGCTGTGTGCGCGGGTTTCACAATGCATGCGCGCGCGATACCTTAGAGGGAACATTGCCTAGGACCTACCAGTTATGGAATTTGTAGGGATGTCCGTCCGAACAAAATTTTTTTGTCCTATTCAGCGATGCTCAGGAATTGTTACTACTGACCACTATTTTCTATTACGACTTCGTTAGGTAAATCTTAAGGAAATGTTATCACCTGCAATAGTTTGCTTATAACGTAAACATGGTAAAAATTTTGGTAAATTTTTGCAACTGTACATTACAGGCTTTGTAAATCTGTTTTTCAGATGGTTTTTGATGCGGTTTGAACGAAGGTTGGTAATTTCATTCAAACGTCAAAAACAATTGGAAAAATGGTTAATATTCGTCTTTTAACCCACTCACACGCTGTTAAAACTATAATATATTGAATTATTGGTTATTATTCATTTTTTGACCTAGTCACACCCAGCTATAACAGCAATATATATTGAATAACCAATCAAAACTGAATAAGAAAATATATATATTATCTTGTGCAAATTTGTATAAAGTGTGTTTTTTCATTAAAATATATTTCCTATTTTTGGTGTTTTTTCAATATATATATAATATATATTGACTATTTGGTGAATATTTCTTATTTTTGGTGATTCTGGCTACTTCTGCGTAATTCAATTTGTCCTGTTTTACAAATAAATCATTTTTAGCAATTTTTCGTCTGTTTAGTTCTTTTTTTTTGTGACGAAGTATGACGTGTCAGTTATACATATTTGATTTTGAAGATGTGATCCGCCATATTTCCCTCGATGAAGATAAGAGTTTAGACCTTTTTTCAATCATGGAATAATTAAGATATCCGTGACCTGCCCTAAATGCAATAGTGCTTATTTAAAAAAAGACCAGGTCTTTAGGTGCCGTAAAAAAATCTTAAAAATAAACGTGTCTCGTTTCAGTTTAAGGGCAGGCGAAATTTAGCGGACTACCCATGCAAGGTTGGCACATATTATTACATTATCATTTATATAATTTAGGTCTCGGGGGTATGGGGGTGGAGCCCCCGTAAAGATCATACATCATAAATTGATTGGTCCTAATGTTTTGCGGACAGTTCAGTACGTGACACCGGTTAGGTCAACTGTACACCCTTGATGATTGGTTAGGTTAAGTCATGATATTTTTGTTTAAATTCGTTAGTTTAAACAAAAATGACTGAGTACAAACTTTTCTGGTTAATTTTGAGGTGTTTTGTACGAAACTGCCATCCATTTCCTGTGCAAATGTGTAGTTTTCAAGATGACAATATCTCAAAAACTATGCATTTGCACAGGAAATGGATGGCAGATTCGTGCAGAACACCTCAAAATTGACCAGAAAAGTTTGCTCTCATTATAAAATGAGACTGGGTCAAAAAATGAATAATTACCGAATTATTATTCAAAACTAAGAAAATATATATCTTATGTTCTGCAAATTTGTTCAAATATACTTTTTTTGATAAAATATTTTTCTTGATTGGGCTATTTTTTGGTAATTGTGTACAACATCCCCCTCACCTCAATTTTATGAAATTGACTTCACAATCGATGTAAAACCTTTATTTATAGCATGTAATTACTTTATTTTTGGAAACTAACCTAATCTAACCTAACCTAACTTAACTTAACCTAGAAAAATGTATACTAGAAAAATTGGTAATGGTTCAGAATATGGGTGCCACTTAAGCAAAATTTTGAAAAATACCATAGAGAGTTATTTTTCTCATTAAAATACGTTGATTGCATGTGTCGCATAGGGGTCATTCCAGCTCAATTGGTACAGGGGTGGTCGGGTGACCATCTCTGATTTTCTTCAAATTTTCAGGGTTGATTCATACCATTCAATAGCTTAAATCTAAAATTTTAGCTTCCTCAGTCAAAAACTTTTAATTTTATGGTTGCTTAAATCAGGGTTTCGGAGCCGGAGCCAGAGTCGGTGGAACCAGTGAATTTTGCTTACCTGGAGCCGGAGCCGGAGCCAGAAACCTTGAAAATACGGCTCCATGGTCTGGCTCCGGGCGATATATTGCTACCTAAATTGTTATTTGTTAAATATAGGTTTAGTTGCAAATTATAATTCTTGTAATATATTACGAAAAATGGTACCATAGGATTCTTGGATTTTATGGAGGTGTGGGAGTTGCAGGAATAATCTAATTAGGAGGCAAGTTTCTCTAATTTATATAAGCTACCATTGTTAATAAATATTTAGTATCATTTAGTTTTCATCATTTTCTTTTAGTTATTTAAATAACTTCATTCTATCATTATATTTGCCTAATTTAAAATCGTAAGAAATTTAAATTTTGAGTATTAAAGTGATTTAATAATAAAATATTTTTGTGCAATATTTTAAATTGGACAATTAGTTATATAAATCTAGATATTTATTTTATAATTAACAGAATTTACTATAAAAGAGCCAGAGCCGGAGCCAGACTGTAAAAAATTTCTGCGCCGGAGTCGGAGCCAGAAGTTTTTTTACCGGCTCTGAAACCCTGGCTTAAATGGCCCCCACCTTCGACAAAAAATGCCCATGTTGGGCTTGATTGGCCAACGCCTTCATTTTGAGAGGCCTTGAAAAGTGTCTTCTAATAGGAGTAGAAGCTTCAAATTTGTCATGCCAATACAACTTCTGGTGGGCTTTTCAATTTTGCAAGTAAAAAGGCTGTGGAACAAATAGTTTCTAAGTTACAAGGGCTTAAATATGGCTTCATTTTGAAGCTTGCATCAATTCCTCCCACTTTTATGATTACCATTTTCAAAAGTTTTAGTTCTACATTCAATCACAGCTGTTTTAATACTCCTAATAGTCTCTATGGGTTGTAAATTTATGAGTGAAAAAAAAATAACCAAAAAAGGATTTATTTCTATTTTTAAAAATTTTCAAAAGTTGATATTTTCACAAAATTTGCAAAATTAATATTAACTTTGGGGCTTAATATAAAGGTGTCCAAAATTAGTCAGGGAGTTGATACTTCTAGTAAAGAAGGCTACATATGTGTAAAAAAATATATAGTATTAAGGAATAGATCTCAACTCAACTCCTCCATATAGTTTTGGTGATTCAAAGAAAAGTGCTTTTTGTGTTTGCAAAATTTGTAAATTTTTAAATTTCTATTTATGACATTGAATTGTAATTTTACTTCCATTTTATTACTTAAGTTGATTTACAATTGTAATAATATGTAAATAAGTCTAAAACATACAAGAAATTTAATATGTCTGTCAAAACAACCAGCAACTCGAAGGGCTCTGGGTAGCTCATTTTGCTTTGTATATTCTTATAAATGTAAAACATGATGGTTAATCATTAATGTCCAGGCCTATTTTATAGATCATGATCTTTTATTTTCAGAAAATTTAACTAGAGCAATTAACTTAATTTTACTGCCTGTAATAATGGCTTATTCTAATCAAGAATCAAAGTGTAGCTTTGGTATATACTTGGATGATCCATGTCATGAACACACTCACCAGGAAGGTGGGTATGTATACCTTACATGAGCTGACAGATGAAACAAGGAAACTGCTATTGTGGAGAACAAAAGCAACTGTAATCAACCCAAATAGTGCTACTGTATGCTACCACCTTGAAAAAATGTTTGGAATGCATTACCATACCAACAAATGCAACGTAGCTGCCAAGATCCATGGAGAAATCATTGAAAGAAGATAAGTAAATATAGGTACTAATATATTTATATTTCATAAAGAAGTTTATATTGTAAATTGTAACCTAAATTAGCTATTTAATTTTCATAGGGTAGGCTATATACTGTGCTACTGAATGCATATGTTTTGAATATTTTATACGAATAGCCTATAACCAAATGTTGAGGTTTTAAAATTATTTTCCAATGTGTTTAGAGTTTACATTACCCTACTTTATTTGCAGAATCACTACAAATTATTGACAAAGACATAGCAACTAGACTGAATCTGATACCAGGACAGAAACTTTGCTCAACATGCTTCTCTAGAGCCAAGATGATTGAAGATGAAAAAGACTCTGGTAGTGATGAATATGTTCCAGAAGAAATAGTTAAGGAGACGTTTGACGAAACGTTAGGTTCACTAGAATGCTCACCCATTAAGTATGTAAGAGCAAGAGATCGAAAGTTTTACGTGAAAAGGAAACTAAAGCAATTTGAAACCAACAAAATCAAAGCTGTCAAAAGTACTTCATATGAAGCCTAGCATTTTGGATGAGGAAGCGGAGAAACCTATAGAGAGTGAGGAAGAAAAGTGTTATCAGCATATGATAGAGGAACTGAAAGAAAAGTGTAAAACTAGTACCAGACAAGAAAAGATACAAATTCTAACACTCCTTCCAATTGGTAAAACCTGGTCCAGAGAAAGAATTATGAAAGAATTTGGTTAATATTCGTTTTTTGACCCAGTCACACCCAGCTATAACAGCAATATATATTGAATAACCAATCAAAACTGAATAAGAAAATATATATTTTATCTTGTGCAAATTTGTATAAAATGTACTTTTTAAAAAAAAAAAATTTCTACTTTCTAATATGTATGTATGTAAATTTCGGTGGGTTTGTTTATTTTGGCTACCTTTTTTGGACTTTTTTGGAGATTTTTCTTGTTTTTTTTGGGCTACTTTTTCTTGCTTTTGCCTACTTCTTTCTGTTTTTTGTTAGTGTGATGATTTTTGTTCTACTGTTATGATGTGTCAATCTTGTGAACTTGATTTTGAAGACCTAATCCGCCTTGTTGGTCTCGATGAAGATAAAAGTTTAGATGTTTTTTCCAATCACGGCATAATTCCGACATCCGTGATTTGCCCTAAATTTAATACTGCCTGTATTTTAAGACAAGACTCGAAGGTGTTTAGGTGCCGTAAAAAAAATCTAAAAAATAAGCGTGAGTGTGGATTTACTGTTTCTATCTTTAAGGGCACATGGCATCCTCATTACCGGAAATATTTTGCACGATACTTGTTCCTGGTAGAACATCCTGATGATTCTACAGTTCTGCATCACTTCCTTACTGCAATTGCAGAACTATATCCTCCAAAATAATGTGACTGGTTAGGTTAAGCTAGGTTAGGTTGTGTTTAGCACGAATGCAAACTTTTCTGGTTTTGAGGTGTTTTGCACGAATCTGCCATCCGTTTCCTGTGCAAATGTGTAGTTTTTGAGATGACGATATCTCGAAAACTACACATTTGCACAGGAAACGGATGGCAGATTCGTGCAGAGCACCTCCAAATTGACCAGAAACATTTGCTCTCATTATAAAAAGAGTGGGTCAAGAAACGAATAATTAGGTACCAAGAATTTGAAGTGTCAGCCAGAATGGTTAATGCTGTGAGTAGTGATGTTAAAAAAACTTTTTTTTTTTTTTTTTTTTTTTTTTTTTTTTTTTTAATATAGATATTGCCAATTTAATTATAAGGTATACTTTTGCAATGATATATATTATAAAAATAAGTACATAAATAATAAAATAGGCCGTATGGTACCAGTATAGATGTCCTTTTCAGCCTATTTAACAGAAAAAACTGGCCTCTTTCTTGCACTGAAAGTCTTGTATCTTGAGATCCGTTAAACTTGCGAGAACACTGGCTGGGAGCTGACTGCCCATTGTCCAACCTTTCCAGGACTCTCCCATCCATGCCTCGGATTTTGAATCTCCCACTTAACTATCCTTTAGACCCGGGATGACATATTTTTAACCCCGAGACCATCCATATATAACATACACATACACCCATATACATATATACCAATATATACATAAATACTTATATACACATATTTATATCTATTATATACCCCATACACACGCATACATCCAGAATTCCAGATACATACGCATGCATACTCACATATATACCTACACAAACTCATACACCTCTATTTCGCCCTTTCATTACCTCCGAGATCATTTAGCACATACAGTAATATCATACAGCCAAAAGAAACTGATTAAGCACAGACAGAGCAGCAAAGCTAGTATTTATATCCCAAAATGCAAAATTCCAAGAAAGTAAAAACATGGTGCTACATTGGCTTCGTCAACATCCAAATCTGCAATAAGTACCAGTACCTGTGATATTGAAACTCTATGCTCTAATCAATCTAGTGATAATGATTCTTCAATGGAAATAGAATCAGATAATGAAAGTTAAACAGTATTAGGTTAACACAATGGTTAAAGAAGAGATGAATATTTTATTTTTTTATTTTTCTATTTGGAATATATATATATATATATACACACTGGTATTCTTGCCAATCACAATTATATATATTGTTTTATACCAGTATTATGTATTTTTTATTATGTATATTATACCAGTACCTGTGATATTGAAACTAGCATATATGCTCTACCCAATCTAGTGATGATTCTTCCATGGAAATGAAGGTTAAACAACATTAGGTTAACAAAAAGGTTCAAAAAAAGGTGAATATTTTTTTTTTCTATCTGGAATATATATACTGGTACTCTTGCCAATCACAATTATGTATATTGTTTGAAACGAGGAAGAATGTGTTATGTTCTAGTTAAAAAATATATACAGTATATGTTGGGGTAAATGTGATAAATTGGTAATTATGCATAATTACTGGAAAATATGCATAATTGAAAATATCATGACTTAACCTAACCAATTGTCAAGGGCATACAGTTGACCTAACCGGGCATTCAATTGACCTAACCTTGAATGCCCTGTTAGGTCAATTGAATTGAATGCCAGGTTAGGTCAACTGAATGCCCAGTTAGGTCAACTGTACGCCCTTGACAATTGGTTAGGTTAAGTCATGATATTTTCAATTATGTATATTTACCGGTAATTATGCATAATTACCAATTTATCACATTTACCCCAACATTAGGGTGCATTAAATGCCCCATGATTTTCAAAACATTGTTGAATTTTAATGTCTATTCCCTCAAATGTTACACTTGTTGGTAGAAGTATGTATGCAAAAAATAAATCAAATCGGAGGTGGTCCTGGGTGGCCACCAGCCACTTTTATATATTTAGTAGTGATGCACCGAATATTCGGTATTACTTATAATACTAATATACAAATATTCGGTATTACTATACTTACATTGATTGAAAGTTGAAAATGTATAAAACACAACGCCAATGTCACTACTCCAACTTTGCTCGTTTCCGCAAATTTGGCCTCGCTTTGCGGTCACATTCAACCACTTGAAGATTTTGGAAGTGGTCTTCTCCTCTTGCAGCTGAGACAAAATCAGTTGTGAGCTTTAGGGTCATTCTCTGTCAGATCAACCAATGCCTAACACCCTCATCTCTCAGATTTTGCTGAAATTTGGTTTATAGGGAGTTTGTGGGCCCTGAATCCATTTCTGAAATTATAAGGTCAATCCGACCAACAGTTCAAGAGATATGACCTCGGGAAATTTGAGGTCACTTGCAAGGTCACTAACATTTGGCGACCCATAACTTGGGTAATAATGGTCACAATTATATAAAAGTATATATATTTAGAATCAGAAAACAACAAGGAATCCAAATATGCAAGTTTTAGAACTCTAGGTTGAAAAATAAAAAAGTTACACTGTAACCAAAATTTGAGGTCACGATTTGACCTCTGGGGTATCAAATGAGAATTTTTTTTTTAAATGTAAAAAATGAAGGCATAGGCATTGGCTATTAGAATCAGCAAAAAAAAGTTTGTTTATGTTAGTATTTTTCATGTAACTAACATATAAGTGAACACCATATTCATAAGTTGTGCGTCAATTCTACCTATTTTTTCACACTTAAGCTCATAATTTGACCTATAGAAATTAAAATTACATTTTTTTATAGATATAAAAACAAAGGCAAAAAATGTAAAATTGTATTTCACTGCTAATCTACACTGGCAATAATAGTTATAATAGTGAAAGGGGAAGACCTACTTAGAGGATTCATGTGCTAGCCTAATACAATTTTTGCATGCTCGATGCTCTCATCAATTTCTTTTTGTGGAAAAATGTATTGAATTCTGCTGCCTCCTCTTAGGGTAGGACAACTCATTACAGTTAATATATGATGTTCTGGCACTGCACATGAATCCTTGTTTGATGGATAATAATATGCACTTGATCCTGATGACCCAGAGGGATGTAGAAAGTTCACAGTGAAATCATCAAACTCTTCACAATATTCCTCCACAATTCCATACCAAACTTGCATGTCATAAATGCAGCCAACATACTCTCCTGGTTTGACACATTTTAGGTTACCAAGCATTGCAGGTTCATTAGTAAAATGACTTTTCCTTATTCTTTTCTTTTCTCCAATGCCACTTGAAATGGGATACACCATCAGTTCTTCCTTGTTTAGGGGAACAAATCTATGATATTTCTGAGTTCCAGGAATAGCCCTACTATCCTTGAATCGATGTTCCAACCGTTCTTCTGCATCTTTCAAATCAGCTGTAGTTACAAAGAAAAAATTTATCTTCTTGCTCAAGTTTTCTTCACAAAACTGAAACATGTGTTCTGGTGTAAGAATTTGCCTCTCTCTAGTTCTCTGCAAACTGGCACGAGCAGTAGCTCTTTTCACTGTTCCTCCAATCCCATCACATGCATTTTTGCCATGGGATGTAGCAAAGAAGTGCCATTCACAAGACAGACCAAAATCCTCTTCATGGTAATGAGATTTGTGAAGTTGTATCTGTTCTTATATTGGCCAGCACATCCATCTGAGAAATAGTGCACCTTCTTCAATTGTGGGCATCTGAATTTAACATATGTCATAAGCTTCAATATGAATGAGTAAACCATTATAGTGTTGTGTTTTAGTGATGCAGATAAGAAACAGACACTAAAATGGCTAAGTTCCTGGTCTGCAGATGATCTATAATAGATGACAAAAGGGTGAACTGTACACTGTGAATTGTCCCAGTGAAACCCTTGGGCAGCATCCTGGACAATGAAAGAATAATTCTCAGAGAAATCACCTACTATAACTACCTCGCTCTGAGTGGTAGTGTTTCTTTCAACTGCTTGAAGTACTGTGATTGTTGCTGAGCAACAAAGTGATGACGAACCATGCGGGATATTTTCATGCTTAGGGATGATAAGTATTCATGAAGTGGCTCCACCTTATCAACCATTGTACAACGGTCAACAGTCACCCATTGCTTGTAAGATATTTCATTTGGAGCTGATTTCACACTGTCAAGTAACTCAAGAAAATCCAGGACACCCTCTTCTCTTGGGCAATCATTGCAAAGTTGCATCATGCAAGTCTCTCTTTCTGTACTGCAGACACTGTAATCCATAAGATCCTTGTATGAAAGACCTCTTTCTCCCAATGCAGCAGCTGCAATTTTGGATTTTGATGGTATGTGCAGACACAGACAGAATGAGTCCCACCACTACCGGCAAGCACACAATATGATGGCCGTAATTTTGCAAATGTGGAAAATCCTATTTTGGGATTCTTTTCATCATTTTTATATAGTTCAAACATCTCTCTTAAATTCCCGAAGACCAATCGTTTTTGCACCTTCATTGCACCTACAGCACTGATAACTTTCACGCAATCCTTTTGGCCAGGACACATACGACTAACCTCTTCTGACTCATAGAATCTTCTAACTATATCTTTGTGTTCTTCAGATATCACTTTTCCTTTGCTCATTAGTGGAATCTTCGGAAGGATTCCATGTTCTGATTTAAGTGAACGGCTTCTTTTCACCATGTATGCTGTAGTTTGAAAGAAACTAGCTGTTTTTTCAATTGTGTATGGTGAGAGTGTCAATATTTGTAGTTTGTGATGGTGACATTTGCTCTCCAGGAATGACTGTTTCAATTCATTCATTAATTTGTCTAGATGTTTTTCAGATTTAGTTTCAGGTTTTGAAGTATCACTTACCTCCTCGGTAATTTGAACACCATAACTGAGTTCTAGCCTCTCCTTCAGGTGTTTCTGAGCAGATGATAGCTTACCACGAGCCTTGCGCTTTTTCTGGCTTAATGACAGCCCTTCTGAAAAGAACAGAAAAAAAGGTTTCACACACCTGAATATTAGTAATTAAATATTAATTATAGTACCTTAAATGCTATATAATTGGCTATATAGTAGATCAAACAGACCTTGTAGTAAAGTATAAGTTATTATATTAATTTATTACTTACTTTTTTTAACTGGTGTTTGGTCCAGAAATGCTAGAACTGGTTCAACTGAAGTTGAAGGATTTTCCTTTATCAAGCAATCACTGTCATTGTCCAGATCTTGAATTGAAGAGATGTTACTCAAGCCACTGATAGTAGATGATTCATTTGAATCCTGCTCAGACTCGTTGTTTTCAGTGGTACTAAGTATAGTGGGGTTTTTCATTATCAGTGTCCAGCAGTTCACACACAACAATGAGTCTTTTTTCACTCTTCCAGCACATTTTTCAACAAGTACATCAGTCACTTTTCTAAGATTGATTGTTATGCGTTTCTTGTGTTTTTGAATAGCGTCCTGGCAGTATTTCAAGTGCCGAACCATTGTATTTTGATCTGTAAAGATATAGGATTTACAATTAGGTAATATATATTTTTTAGAAAATATATAGCTATACACACTTAATATTTTAGGCCTTGATAGTCTCTGAGGCTCATTAAAACACCATACCCACCAGCCACCACAGTGCTGGCTGGAACTGTACTAACCTGTAGACAAGGAATTTTGCAACTATCTGTGTTGATTCTGCACTTAGACAAGTAGCAACATGTTTCAACAGGTTTGTTTAGGCTACATGTGAGCTTAGTCTTCCCCTTTCACTATTATAACTATTATTGCCAGTGTAGATTAGCAGTGAAATACAATTTTTATTAAATTCTTGGAGCTTGAGGTCAAATTGATAGCTAAGATATAAAAATTCCTTGAAATGACAAGCAATTTATAAATATGGTGTTCACTTATAAGTTAGTTACATGAAAAGTACCAACATAAACAAACTTTTTATGATTGTTTCTATTAGTCAAGAACTCTGACTTTGTTTTTTATATCTATAAAAAATGTAATTTTAATTTCTATAGGTCAAATTATGAGCTTAAGTGTGAAAAAATAGGTAGAATTGACGCACAACTTATGAATATGGTGTTCACTTATATGTTAGTTACATGAAAAATACTAACATAAACAAACTTTTTTTTGCTGATTCTAATAGCCAATGCCTATGCCTTCATTTTTTACATTTAAAAAAAAATTCTCATTTGATACCCCAGAGGTCAAATCGTGACCTCAAATTTTGGTTAGTTTAACTTTTTTATTTTTCAACCTAGAGTTCTAAAACTTGCATATTTGGATTCCTTGTCATTTTCTGATTCTAAATATATATACTTTTATATAATTATGACAATTATTACCCAAGTTATGGCTCGCCAAATGTTAGTAACCTCGCGAGTGACCTCAAATTGCCCGAGGTCATATCTCTTGAACTGTTGGTCGGATTGACCTTATAATTTCAGAAATGGATTCAGGGCTCACAAACTCCCTATAAACCAAATTTCAGCAAAATATGAGAGATGAGGGTGTTAATTTCAATTTTTTTTGGTTGAGCTGACAGAGAATGACCCTTTACTGCTCTCTCCGTAACACATCTGCAAGGGCATGACGCTCCTTTTGAGGTACTGCATTGCTGAACAGTGCCAAAACAACCAGTTCTGGGGTTAAATACCACAAATGTCTATCAAAGGCTTTCACAGCGCTGACTGAAATGATTGAGTTGACAGCTTTATAGTTGAGCAGAGTCTTGTATAAGCACAAATCAAACCATGGGGCATTTGAAGCAGACTGACATATGAGCCACCAATCACAATAAATATAAACAACAAAAACAACAAACTCCTTCAGTTTTTCCTGTTGATGTTGTGTTGTTACAGTTCCTCGAGGTAGTACAGAAATTTGCTCTTCAAGTAGGCATATTTTGATGGAATAAAGAATCTTTGACATCCACCTTGCTTTATGCATGGCCCAGGTCTGTGGAGTGTTCCTTGTTTTGTGACATCATCATCGAGGACTACCTGGCAGAGTTGTGCCATTTCCTTGTAGTCTTCCCTACAGTATGAAGCGCTTGTGTGGATTGTGCTTAAAACCTTGTTTTTGCAGGATAAAAGCAGTTGTTGTGCATCATCATTGTACATTGAAATGTCAATTTTGGTTAAACTTTCATCCTTTGCATGCGATATGCGTTCCCAATTCTTCTGGAATCTTTGGAACAAAGATGCTTCTGGAGACTTTGATGTCTTAATTTTGAGAGCGTCAAACACATGATCTAGGATTACCTCTCCAACATGATGGCGACATGCACACCACAGAAGAGCACGGTCCAGTTTTGATTGAATGGTAACACAGGCAGCTGTAACGTGTCCAGTGTTTGATGCTGTTGTGTCAAAACATAAGTTGACAACTGACTGTTTGCACTTCCATGAATGTAGAAACGTGTAAGTGTGCTCGGCAATGATGTCACCTGATGACATATCACTTCCACAAGGATATCTAGCCACTCCCAGTAGCTTTAAATCAGTGGCATTCCCAACCAACACTGGCAATCTTTCTTCCTTGCCATTCTTGTTTGTGAGCGTATGCATCTGCTTGCCATCCCAGTGAAGTGTTGCAGCTGTTGGGGCGATCCAATTTTCTCGAATATCTTTGGCGATAGCACTTGTTATTGATCGTCGAGCCTTATCAGCAGTTGAATACGACTTGGCCACACGACGTGGATCACCTCCTGCCTCTTGAATTACAGCTTCGGTGAGCACAGCCTGTTGAACAGGAGTTATGTTTAGTCGAGTAGCAACAGGCATGACTGAAGGCCTTTTCAGAATATCATGAGGAATAAAGGCAGACGTACCTGCATATGTTGATCTGTGGTGACTACGCTTCCTTTGAAGCTCTGGAATCGCCTCTCTTCAGTTTCTTCCTAGCTATCTGCAGAGGCACTATCATCAGAGCATACAGAACTTTTCATCTCTTGTACACTGGATGATTCATGACATTCTCGTCTTGAAGCTTCCGCTAAGATGCGTTTTTCTTTTCTACGATCTTTATCAGCTTTCTTCTTGTCAACACTACCAAATGAGGCTACTCTGTCAGATTTCATTGACTCTAAAAATGCTCTATCTTCCTCATTCTTAATGTTTGTCATTGCATCTTTTGTCCATACACCAAAGGTCTTATCAAGACATTCATTCATGGATTGCAACTTAGCCAAAGTGTTTGGAGATTCTCTGTGAGAAACAGGTATTTGACGCAATTTGTTATTGTCATTAAGAAGGTCAAGTATTAGTTTGCAGCATTGATGGTCTGAAAGCATAGGAATATTTGCTTTAGTGTAGAATGTTTTCAGCTGGATAAGGACTATGCTGGCAGATTTCCATTTGAGGAGTGGCTGTGTTTGTTTGCCTTCACATATTTCTTTCTGGATGTGCCACATCACGCATCGAAGAACCTGCCGGCAAGTTGGGAGGCGGACTCCTGTCAATGTACCATCTCCTTCTGTAAGAGCATTGCCAAGACCAAAAATGGCACTTGCTAATCTGGTCTTCTTAGCTTCCATTGTTACAGCTTCCATTGTTTCTGAAAGACAATAAAGGATATTATTAGACTATAAGTGAAGTTTCGTTTATGGTACATGTTTTATGTAAATCACCCCTTTAGGGTGCATCAAACGCCCTTAGGTTCTTGGATTTTAATGTCTATTCTCTCAAATGTTATGTAAATCACCCCTTAGCAACTCTATATTAAAAGAAACAATGTAAGTAGTCAACTGGTTGGTAAATAAAAAAAATAGATATTTTTACATAGCGCGGCCCCCAAAAATTGCCGCAAAAATATAAAAGTGACCGGTGGCCACCCAGGACCACCTCCGATTTAATTAATTTTTGGCATACACACTTCTAGCAACAAGTGTAACATTTGAGAGAATAGACATTAAAATCTAAGAACCTAAGGGCGTTTGATGCACCCTACCCAACATATACATACATATAAAAAATGAGGGTTTGTTTTTCCTTTCTATTATATACTTTTTGCGTGATTCAATTTTTCTGAAAGATGACTATATATACTAGGTATAACCGTATAAGCATGGTAGTATAGTAAATTATAGGTAATACTAATATACTTATTAGATTAAAGGAAGAAAAATAAAAAATAAAAAACTATCTTCGTTTTAAACAAAAAAAAATGACAAAAAAAAACGACAATAAAAAATGACTCACATCACTAGCTGTGAGGGCCTTAGAGAGAAAAGAAGGTATCCTTCTTATAATGAGAAATAAAAAGAGTAGCAAGGGTATAAGCAATGAAATAAAGGAAAGAGTGATAGAATTTTTCCAAAACAATGAATATACTAGAGAATGCCCTGGTAAAAAAGACTACAAATCAATAAAAACACCACAAGGGAAGGTTCACAAGCAGAAAATACTGTTGTTGACAAATATCAGAGAATTATATATGCTTTACAAAAATAAATATCCAAATGACAAAATCTCCAAATCAAAGTTTTTTGAACTGAGACCAAAATGGTGTATGGGTGTGGGGAGTAAAGGATCACAATGTATACATTTGTGAAATACACCAGAACTTTAAACTTTTATGTGAATCACCCCGTGAAAGTAGAATTAAGAGAGTTACTAGGGAAAATAGTCTGCAACACTGAAACCAGAAACTGCATGATTAATAACTGCAAAACATGTCCTGGTTTAAATGAATTATGGGATTGGCTTCTTACCATTTTTGAAAACAATGATTATGACATGGATGATGAGGTTTCCTTTAAGCAGTGGCTTCATACAGACCATACCCAACTGGTCACAATGACAAAAAGTGTTTCGAATGTAGTAGAAGACTATCGTGAAAGTACACCATTTCATAGCAGAAGCCCAATCAAAATATTTGTCCAACTGTAAAGAAAACCTCAATGATTCTACAGCATTAGTGCTTGTTGACTTCTCTGAAAACTATAGTTTTATAATTCAGGATGCTGTACAAGGGCATCACTGGGACAATACCCAGGCTACCTTGCATCCGGTAGTCTGCTATCAAAAAGTTGATGGTGAACTAAAAGTTACAAATTTTTGTGTAATATCAGATTCACTTACACACAACACAACTGCAGTTCATTCTTTTTTATGTGAAGCCTTGAAATTACTTAGTCAGAATCCTAAACTAAAACATATTTACTTTAGTGATGGCGCAGCAAGTCAAGATAAAAACTATAAAAACATCATTAGTTCAGTGTTACATGAAAAAGATTTCCAACTAATATGTGAATGGAACTTTTTTGCCACCTCTCTCGGAAAGAGCCCCTGTGATGGTGTTGGTGGCACCGTCAAAAGGTTAGTTGCCCAGGCAAGTCTACAAGCAACAAGTAAAGGTCACATCGCCAATCCAAGAGAGATGTTCGATTGGTGCAAATCTAATATTAATGGTATACAATTTCTGTACATTGATTCAGCTAAAATTGAGGAAAATGCTAATTTATTTGAGTTAGAAAAAAAGGTATTCCTTAATTAAGACAATCCCAGGAACCTGTTCATATCACTGCTTTAGACCTTCATCAACAGGCATTAAACTGTACAAAATTTCTTTAACGTACAACTTTCCTTCCTCAATGCTACACAAGAAAATGTGGCTTACCAATATAAACCTGGTACATATGTGGCCTGTTTCTATGAAGGTGACTGGTTTGTTGGAAACATAGTTGAAGTGTGTGATACTGAGAAGGATCTATTAGTAAATTTCATGAAAAAGAATCCTTTTAAATGGCCTGAACAAGAGGATGTTTGCTGGATTCCATTCCAACATGTTTTGTGTTCAATTGAACCACCTACAGTTGCTGGGAAAATGGGGAGACAGTACAAGTTCTCAATTTTAGATAAACAATCATTTGATGAGTATTTTAAAAAAAGCCTAAGTAACTACAGACCTGTATCAAGCTGAATAATAAATTGCCAATTTATGGCTGTGAGGCCATGGAGTGTTGAAGACAATCAGACTTAAAGCCTGAGTACAATAATAAATTCCTGAGTCAGTGTCTAAACATAAGAGTTATTAGCTATATATAAGTTTACATACGAATTTACATAAAACAACACATATTAAAAAAAAGAATATGAACTTATAGCCAATAATTCACATGCTTAAAAACTCAGGAATTCATTATTGTATATAGCTAAGTACTGTACACTTGTATTAAGGGAAGTAATACAACAAAGCTACTTAAATTTAAGGTTTTGTACTGAAAATGGTGGTTACTGCTAGTTTATCTGCATAATTTAAATTATAGGAAGTGCTTAAAGAGCAGTAGAACACGGTTCTACATGATTTACTTAGGTAGATCCAAGTATTGAGCCTACAAGCTGGTCCATCTATTGTGTTAACTGCAAATGTAGTAATAATGTAGGTATATATTGTCTTTTTTTATGAGTAAAACTTTAGATAATTTAACATTTGTGAATTAACTTACTAAGTAATAAAATGGAAGTAAAATTACAATTCAATATTGTAAAAAGAAATTTAAACATTTCAAAATTTTGAAAAAATTCAGAATTTTTCACAAAGTACTTTTCTTTGAATAGCCAAAACTATATGGAGGAGTTGAGTTGAGATCTATTCCTTAATATATGTTTTTGTACACATATGTATCTTTCTTTACTAGAAGTATCAACTCCCTGACTAATTTCGGACACCTTTATATTAAGCCCCAAAGTTGATGTTAATTTTGAAAATTTTTAAAAATAAAAATAAAAAATCCTTTTTTGGTTATTTTTTTATTTCACTCATAAATTTACAACCTATAGAGACTATTAGGAGTATTAAAACAGCTGTGATTGATGTAGAACTAAAACTTTTGAAAATGGTAGAGTCGTAAAAGTGGAAGGAATTGATGCAAGCTTCAAAATGGAGCCATGTTTAAGCCCTTGTAACTCAGAAACTATTTGTTCCACATCCTTTTAGCTTGCAAAATTGAAAAGCCCATCAGAAGTTGTATTGGTATGACAAATTTGAAGCTTCTACTCCTATTAGAAGACACTTTTCAAGGCCTCTCAAAATGAAGGCATTGGCCGATCAAGCCCAACATGGGCATTTTTTGTCGAAGGTGGGGGCCATTTAAGCAACCATAAAATTAAATGTTTTTGACTGAGGAAGCTAAAATTTTAGATTTAAGCTATTGAATGGTGTATGAATCAACCCTGAAAATTTGAAGAAAATCAGAGATGGTCACCCGACCAACTTTCTGAAATCTGTACTAGTTGAGCTAGAATGACTCAGTCAAAAAAATGAAGTTAGAAAATTACGAAAAACATATTTTTTTGGGTATGAATCTAGGAAATTCTGAGTTGGCAAACCTACTATCGTATCGTTCATTCACTTCAGTTTGAAAATGGCTTCGGTCTGTGATGGGTGTGTGGTGACGCTAGTAGAGCTTGCATGGTTCTCCCTTTAAATGTAGTGTCCAATTTGTATAATTTAGGTCTCAGGGGTACGGGGGCAGAGCCCCCGTAAAGACCACACATCACAAATTGATTGGTATAGGGTTTTATGTTTTTTAGGTTAGGTTTTTCTCATGGTTTTTGATGTTTTATGACATGCATTTTTTCCTCCAAAACATGCTAAAACCATTGGTTTCCTGTTGTTTAGGATAAATCTGACCATTGCTATTACAGTAAATTATTGCTTGTGCTGTGTTCCCCCACCCAAAACCCCCGGTTCCCACAGTGGTCCCCCCAGATTGTAGTAGCGGTTGGGGGGGGTGAAATCACTTCAAGCAATAATTTACTGTAATGGCGATGGTCACATTCATCCTAAACAACAGGAAACCAATGGTTTTAGCATGTTTTGGTGGAAAAAACAAAAATTGAACTGTTACTGAAAAATGTATTTTTGACTAAAAAAGTGCATAACTTAACATGTTATTACATTATCATTTGTAGTGTATAATTTAGGTTTTGGGGGTATGGGGGCAGAGCCCTCATAAAGATCACACATCACAAAGTGAGCCCTATACTGATCAATTTGTGATGCGTGATCTTTACGGGGCAGAGCCCCCGTACCCCTGAGACCTAAGGGTCATTCTCTGTCAGATCAACCAAAAAAAATTGAAATTAACACCCTCATCTCTCATATTTTGCTGAAATTTGGTTTATAGGGAGTTTGTGAGCCCTGAATCCATTTCTGAAATTATAAGGTCAATCTGACCAATGGTTCAAGAGATATGACCTCGGGCAATTTGAGGTCACTCGCGAGGTTACTAACATTTGGCGAGCCATAACTTGGGTAATAATTGTCATAATTATATAAAAGTATATATATTTAGAATCAGAAAACGACAAGGAATCCAAATATGCAAGTGTTAGAACTCTAGGTTGAAAAATAAAAAAGTTACACTGTAACCAAAATTTGAGGTCACGATTTGACCTCTGGGGTATCAAATGAGAATTTTTTTTTAAATGTAAAAAATGAAGGCATAGGCATTGGCTATTAGAATCAGCAAAAAAAAGTTTGTTTATGTTAGTATTTTTCATGTAACTAACATATAAGTGAACACCATATTCATAAGTTGTGCATCAATTCTACCTATTTTTTCACACAAGCTCATAATTTTACCTATAGAAATTAAAATTACATTTTTTATAGATATAAAAAACAAAGTCAGAGTTCTTGACTAATAGAAACAATCATAAAAAGTTTGTTTATGTTGGTTCTTTTCACGTAACTAACTTATAAGTGAACACCATATTTATAAATTGCTTGTCATTTCAAGGAATTTTTATATCTTAGCTATCAATTTGACCTCAAGCTCCAAGAATTTAATAAAAATTGTATTTCACTGCTAATCTACACTGGCAATAATAGTTATAATAGTGAAAGGGGAAGACTAAGCTCACATGTAGCCTAAACAAACCTGTTGAAACATGTTGCTACTTGTCTAAGTGCAGAATCAACACAGATAGTTGCAAAATTCCTTGTCTACAGGTTAGTACAGTTCCAGCCAGCACTGTGGGTGGCTGGTGGGTATGGTGTTTTAATGAGCCTCAGAGACTATCAAGGCCTAAAATATTAAGTGTGTATAGCTATATATTTTCTAAAAAATATATATTACCTAATTGTAAATCCTATATCTTTACAGATCAAAATACAATGGTTCGGCACTTGAAATACTGCCAGGACGCTATTCAAAAACACAAGAAACGCATAACAATCAATCTTAGAAAAGTGACTGATGTACTTGTTGAAAAATGTGCTGGAAGAGTGAAAAAAGACTCATTGTTGTGTGTGAACTGCTGGACACTGATAATGAAAAACCCCACTATACTTAGTACCACTGAAAACAACGAGTCTGAGCAGGATTCAAATGAATCATCTACTATCAGTGGCTTGAGTAACATCTCTTCAATTCAAGATCTGGACAATGACAGTGATTGCTTGATAAAGGAAAATCCTTCAACTTCAGTTGAACCAGTTCTAGCATTTCTGGACCAAACACCAGTTAAAAAAAGTAAGTAATAAATTAATATAATAACTTATACTTTACTACAAGGTCTGTTTGATCTACTATATAGCCAATTATATAGCATTTAAGGTACTATAATTAATATTTAATTACTAATATTCAGGTGTGTGAAACCTTTTTTTCTGTTCTTTTCAGAAGGGCTGTCATTAAGCCAGAAAAAGCGCAAGGCTCGTGGTAAGCTATCTGCTCAGAAACACCTGAAGGAGAGGCTAGAACTCAGTTATGGTGTTCAAATTACCGAGGAGGTAAGTGATACTTCAAAACCTGAAACTAAATCTGAAAAACATCTAGACAAATTAATGAATGAATTGAAACAGTCATTCCTGGAGAGCAAATGTCACCATCACAAACTACAAATATTGACACTCTCACCATACACAATTGAAAAAACAGCTAGTTTCTTTCAAACTACAGCATACATGGTGAAAAGAAGCCGTTCACTTAAATCAGAACATGGAATCCTTCCGAAGATTCCACTAATGAGCAAAGGAAAAGTGATATCTGAAGAACACAAAGATATAGTTAGAAGATTCTATGAGTCAGAAGAGGTTAGTCGTATGTGTCCTGGCCAAAAGGATTGCGTGAAAGTTATCAGTGCTGTAGGTGCAATGAAGGTGCAAAAACGATTGGTCTTCGGGAATTTAAGAGAGATGTTTGAACTATATAAAAATGATGAAAAGAATCCCAAAATAGGATTTTCCACATTTGCAAAATTACGGCCATCATATTGTGTGCTTGCCGGTAGTGGTGGGACTCATTCTGTCTGTGTCTGCACATACCATCAAAATCCAAAATTGCAGCTGGCTGCATTGGGAGAAAGAGGTCTTTCATACAAGGATCTTATGGATTACAGTGTCTGCAGTACAGAAAGAGAGACTTGCATGATGCAACTTTGCAATGATTGCCCAAGAGAAGAGGGTGTCCTGGATTTTCTTGAGTTACTTGACAGTGTGAAATCAGCTCCAAATGAAATATCTTACAAGCAATGGGTGACTGTTGACCGTTGTACAATGGTTGATAAGGTGGAGCCACTTCATGAATACTTATCATCCCTAAGCATGAAAATATCCCGCATGGTTCGTCATCACTTTGTTGCTCAGCAACAATCACAGTACTTCAAGCAGTTGAAAGAAACACTACCACCTCAGAGCGAGGTAGTTATAGTAGGTGATTTCTCTGAGAATTATTCTTTCATTGTCCAGGATGCTGCCCAAGGGCTTCACTGGGACAATTCAGATGCCCACAATTGAAGAAGGTGCACTATTTCTCAGATGGATGTGCTGGCCAATATAAGAACAGATACAACTTCACAAATCTCTATTACCATGAAGAGGATTTTGGTCTGTCTTGTGAATGGCACTTCTTTGCTACATCCCATGGCAAAAATGCATGTGATGGGATTGGAGGAACAGTGAAAAGAGCTACTGCTCGTGCCAGTTTGCAGAGAACTACAGAGAGGCAAATTCTTACACCAGAACACATGTTTCAGTTTTGTGAAGAAAACTTGAGCAAGAAGATAAATTTTTTCTTTGTAACTACAGCTGATTTGAAAGATGCAGAAGAACGGTTGGAACATCGATTCAAGGATAGTAGGGCTATTCCTGGAACTCAGAAATATCATAGATTTGTTCCCCTAAACAAGGAAGAACTGATGGTGTATCCCATTTCAAGTGGCATTGGAGAAAAGAAAAGAATAAGGAAAAGTCATTTTACTAATGAACCTGCAATGCTTGGTAACCTAAAATGTGTCAAACCAGGAGAGTATGTTGGCTGCATTTATGACATGCAAGTTTGGTATGGAATTGTGGAGGAATATTGTGAAGAGTTTGATGATTTCACTGTGAACTTTCTACATCCCTCTGGGTCATCAGGATCAAGTGTATATTATTATCCATCAAACAAGGATTCATGTGCAGTGCCAGGACATCATATATTAACTGTAATGAGTTGTCCTACCCTAAGAGGAGGCAGCAGAATTCAATACATTTTTCCACAAAAAGAAATTGATGAGAGCATCGAGCATGCAAAAATTGTATTAGGCTAGCACATGAATCCTCTAAGTAGGTCTTCCCCTTTCACTATTATAACTATTATTGCCAGTGTAGATTAGCAGTGAAATACAATTTTACATTTTTTGCCTTTGTTTTTATATCTATAAAAAAATGTAATTTTAATTTCTATAGGTCAAATTATGAGCTTAAGTGTGAAAAAATAGGTAGAATTGACGCACAACTTATGAATATGGTGTTCACTTATATGTTAGTTACATGAAAAATACTAACAAACAAACTTTTTTTTGGCTGATTCTAATAGCCAATGCCTATGCCTTCATTTTTTACATTTAAAAAAAAAATTCTCATTTGATACCCCAGAGGTCAAATCGTGACCTCAAATTTTGGTTACAGTGTAACTTTTTTATTTTTCAACCTAGAGTTCTAAAACTTGCATATTTGGATTCCTTGTCGTTTTCTGATTCTAAATATATATACTTTTATATAATTGTGACCATTATTACCCAAGTTATGGGTCGCCAAATGTTAGTGACCTCACAAGTGACCTCAAATTTCCCGAGGTCATATCTCTTGAACCGTTGGTCGGATTGACCTTATAATTTCAGAAATGGATTCAGGGCCCACAAACTCCCTATAAACCAAATTTCAGCAAAATCTGAGAGATGAGGGTGTTAGGCACTGGTTGATCTGACAGAGAATGACCCCTAAATTATACAAATGATAATGTAATATGTTAAGTTATGCACTTTTTTAGTCTTCATCTACGGCACATGACAAACCAAGTTCTCAAAAGTTGAAACCACACGAACAACACGTCATAATTCTATCATAAACACAACCAAACTGAGGTATTTATTACCCAAACTGAATCCACTTAGAAAAAAAAAAATAACCAGAACAGAAACCAACCAAGTTGCAGAGTAGCGAAAAAATAGCCCAATCAGAAAAATGTCACGTCAAATGGATATTGTTAATTAAATAATATATCCATAAATATGATTGACTGAAATTTTTTTTACTTAAAGGAAAGGTTTTTATTATTATTTTCTACCATTGCAATAATTTTTATTAGAAACTGAGGTGAGGGGGATATTGTATACAACTACCTATTTTTTTTTGCTACTCTGCAACTTAATTACAGGTGTCCCCCGTTATACGATTGGGATGCGTCCCTAAAAACCCCACGTATATCGAACGATCGTATATCGAACTGAAGGCCTTATGGGAAAAATAGGGATACGTTCCCAAACATTCTGGAAGACCCCCAAAATTTGCAGATTCCACTATTATTTTGCTATATATTTTACTGTTATGTACAAAAAGTGTCTGAAAGTAAGAAATTGTGTTTAATAAAAGACAATTTATACATGAACACTCACCTAATCGTATTCAAATCCGGTCCAAGTCTTCAATGATGCATCAGTCCGAGGTAACGATGCCTACTCATCGCCACCGGGTGGTGGTGATGGGGGAGGAGGGCCAGCTCCCGCATCAGTCAGCGATGGAGGAGGATCGATGGGCGATGGAGGAGGATCAATGACTTCGGGAGAGTCCCTCGGAGATGGAGGAGTTTCTGAAGTTGCAGGAGAATCCATCCCCGAAGATGTTGGAGTTGGAGATCTAGCCTGCTGCCGATGTGCAGGAGTTGTTGCTGCACTTGCTGACGACGCACTTCTCTCCTGCCTCGGCAGCTGTTGCAGGCTTGAAAAATTGGGAGATCGTAGTTTGCTTGGCGTTCCTCCTTTTCTGCAGGTAGATCTCCCGATAAACGCTCAGACCCTTTTCAATATGATTGACAGCAGCAGCACTACGTTCGTAGTTAGGGTCCTTGTCCTTCACCAACTCGATGTACGTGTCAAATCCAGTCAGAATCTCTCTCAAGGTTTTGAGATCAAGCATTCTGACTGGGTCCTCATCGTCGTCCTCATTTGGGCTGGACTCAACGTAGGCACGGTTTTGTTCCTTTCTGAGACATGCTTTCAAGTTGGAGATCGTTAACGCGAAATAAGGCAATCATAAATCGAAAGATGGGGGTACTTTTTTAAAATCGTTAACGCGAAAAATCGTAAACCGAACGATCGTATAACGGGGAATGCCTGTAGTTGGTTGGGTTTTGTTCTGGTTATTTTTTGTTTTTCTAATTAGATTCAGTTTAGTGGTGTTTGTGATAGAATTATGACATGCCATTCGTGTGATTTTGACTTTGAGAACTTGATTCGTCATATGCCCTAGATGAAGACAAAGGATTGGATGTTTTTATCAATTATGGCGTTATTCTCTCATCCTTAACTTGCCCGAAATGTGACAGTGGGTGCCTAATATGAAAAGATCAGAAGATATTTAGGTGAAATAACCAATATTAACCTGTTAGGTTAATTGAATACCTGGTTAGGTTAATTGAATACCTGGTTAGGTTAATTGAATGCCTGGTTAGGTTAATTGAATGCCTGGTTAGGTTAATTGAATGCCTGGTTAGGTTAATTGAATGCCTGGTTAGGTTAATTGAATGCCCTTGATGATTAGTTAGGTTGTCGCGATATTTTTGTTAGTTTAAATGAAAATGATGAGAGCAAACTTTTCTGGTTAATTTTGAGGTGTTTTGTACGAAACTGCCATCTGTTTCCTGTGCAAATGCGTAGTTTTCAAGATGACAATATCTCGAAAACTACGCATTTGCACAGGAAACGGATGGCAGATTTGTGCAAAACACCTCAAAATTGACCAGAAAAGTTTGTTCTCATAAAAACAGACTGAGTATGAAAATGAATTAATTACTGGGAAAACATAGTTTTAATATATAACCTAACATAACCTAAAATTCCAAAATTCCTCAAAAGCCTATAATGTACTTTTGTAAAAAAATACTATATTATCTAACTCATTTATTATTTTATATACTTCTATCATATCACCTTGTAACTTTCTTCGCTTTAGGGAAAACATGTTTAGGTGCTCCAATCTCTCTCTGTAACTAAGGTGTCTAAGGCATGGTATCATTCTTGTGGCTCTTTTGTACTTTATCTAGTCTGTCTTTGTCTTGCTCTAAATAAGGACTACTGAACTGAATGCAATACTCAAGAAGAGGCCTCATATGAAGTGTAGAGTCTACTTATAATTTCTGGTGATTTATATTCTGTTTTTTTGCATTAGGTTCAATCTAGCATTAGCCTTATTTCTAATTTCAATACAATGATTTGTTGGTTTAAGATCATGAGTCACAATGACATGGTTTTGACACCCAAATATATATCCTTTTTTTCTTTATTTATCTAGCTTTCACTCAGAACAGGGCTCCATGTAGACCTAGTCCCATTTAACTGGACTCTCTGTTCTCTTTCTCCAAGCCATTCTTCAATCTAATTTGCTACCATCCCTTTTATTCCATGAGCTCTAACTTTAACAAGGAACTGCTTAAGAGGAACTGTATCAAAAGCTTTGGCAAAATCTAAGTACACAACATCTACAGATTCTTTATTATCCAGATGCTTCAACATACTATCATAAAACTCAATTTTGTCAAACATGACCTGCCATTTTGAAAGCCATGTTGGCTATTACTAATTAATCCTTCATCTTCTAAGAATATTGTAATTTTGTCTCTGGTGACACTTTCAAGTAATTTGCAAATAATAGAAGTTTAACTGGTCTATAGTTTTTAGCTAAGTTTTTGTTTTCTTTTTTGAAAAGCAAGATCACATTTGCTGTTTTCCAGTCCTCTGGAACTTCACTGTTAATCAGTGAAAGGTTGAAAAGTATTTTAAGTGCTTGGGCTATGCTATATTTTGCTTCCTTTACTACTATAAGATAAATTTTATCAGTTCCTGGTGACCTATCTCTGTTCAGCCTGTCAATTGCTCTCAAAATATCCACTTCCTCAAGATTTATATGATTTATCTCTCTTGTGTTACCAATGTAAAATCTGGAATTGTATCTACATTTTCCTTTGTAAATACTGAGCAGAAATATCTATTTAGCTCCTCGGTAATTTCAAAATCATCTTTAATAATTTTTTCATCAGCATGGAAGGATCCAATTTTTTTTAGATTTATTTTACAAGTTGAAATGACTAAAGAACTTTTTGGGATTTCCTTTACAATTTTTGGCTAAGTTCCTCTCTAAATTGTGTTTACTATCTCTTATAAGTTTCTTGCTTTCTTGTCTTTTATTTTTATAGATTTCAAGGTCCATTTCGAGTTCTCTTAAATTTGCTGAAGGCCTTTCTCTTATCTCTCATTCCTTTCTTAATAGACAGATTTATCCAGGGTTCTCTGTTATTTATGGTTCTTATTTTATGCTAAGGAATATATTTACTTTGGACATCTTTTAATTTATTTTTTAATTTTTCCCATAGCTACATAGGTAGTGTAGATTTATTTTGGTTGAAGCTCAAAGAACTCTACCCAATTTATACAATTTAACTCGTTAACTAGTTCAGTCATATTTCCATTTTTAAAGTCGGGAATTTCAGCTGCATTTTTAGTAGGCCTATACTTTGAGTCAAATTTCACCTTGAATCTTATTATAAAATGATCACTTGAACCCAGTATTTCAAAGACTGATATGTCATATATAGACTCGGCTATATTTGTTAATAATAAATCTAAAATTGCATTCTCTCTTGTTGGTTCTTTAATTAACCGATTTAGACCATTTTCTATAATAGAATCAAGGAAGTTTTCATTACTTTCAGGTGCTTGCGATGTTTCCTAATTTATATATATTTAGTTAAAATCTCCAATAATAATTACCTCATTTGAACCTACCTTATTGATTTCCTTAATAATTTCATTTTTTACATTGATTCTTCTCTTGTTTTGGGGATTCCTCTAATTGAACATCCTTCTGGTGGCCTATATACACCTATTTTAATTTTTTTGCCCTAATATCAGTTGACTGGTCTTTGCCATCTTTAATTTTGTTTTTAATTTTTACCCCATTTATTTGTTTCTGACAGTTGTCATTATTTTTTAGAGATATTTTATTCAGTGAAGTACCATTTGTTAGTCAATGAGACATACCCAGGTTTTTTACATTTTCATTTTGGATTGCTGTTAATAAAATTGTGCAAAGTACATCCTTACCATTTGTATTAAGATGAACCCCATCTTTATTATACAATTCTCTTTTCCAATAAAATTTGTTCCATAGATCAATATATGTTACACCTACTTATGTACAGAGTTCTTTGAGTCTATTATTTATGCCAAAGGCCCTAGAGAACCATTTATTACCTTCTCTCACCCTTGGAATAATACCTGTAATAAATGTTTATGCCTACCTTCTTTTAATTGTACCAATATTTCATTATAGCTTTTTAAGATTTCATCTGATGGCTTAAGCATTACATCATTACCTCCAGCGTGAATAATTAAATTTTTTTGAGAAACTAAATCAGTACCCAAAGTTTTTTGGTAAATATTTACTATTACACTGGTCTCTGGTAGAAAGTTTTAAAAGCTGGTTTTCAATGTTTTTCAATGTGCTGAATTAAAAAATGATACTCATTTCCGTCGCAAATGATTTGTTAGAGAGTTATTGAAGTTTAAAGCTTTTAAAACTTTCTACCCTTTTTTTACCTAACCTATTTTTATACCTATATTACTGGTGTAATAGTAAAGAAATACCAGTTTTTCACTGATTTTTGACTTTATCAATGGTCGCACCAGGATAGCAATTGACTATGCTTCCTTTGGTAACATAGTTCCTAGGCCTCTGACTTGGGAATCTCCAATTACAGAAACTTTTCCTACGTGGCTTGGGTTTAACTTGAAACTTTTACTACTATTGGATTGAGTTTCCCTATATTGATTTTCATCATTTATAGAAAATGAATGAAATCTATTTAATTGTATTAAAACATTTTCATTTGGCTTTAAATCCTAGGTTTCCAGGTTTTCTTTGGCTTTTCCCACTCATTTGGCCTATTATGTTGCTAAGTTAGGTCCTAGGCTTAAAGATTTTGTTGACTCACCAACTTTGATAATATTTCGGTATATCAAAATAGTTACGGTACTCAGGTTAACCGTACTCAGGTTAGGTCAAGTGGGATTCTTACCTTGTGGTTAGGCTAGGTTTGTATCAGAACTTAAATTATTGGCCTTAAATAGCAACAATGGCAAAATTTAACAAAACCTTTAAAACTTGTGAATAAACAATTTTAGATTTATTTCAAGCACCAAATTAAATTATTCACTCAAAAAAATTTGTAAATACTTATTGAAATAGAAGAGTGGATTCAAAAGCGTCCAACCACAAGTCAATAGCTGAATTTGCACAAAAAACAGTACTCTTGAAAAAGTTATATTGTTAGGTAGATTATGGCCATATAGTTATTTTTTCAAAATTAAGGCAATGACATCTTAAGATTAACCCTTCATTATTTTGTAATATTTTTGTTTCAGTGAAATAAGCCTATACAGCACACATTTAAGTACATCTGTACCTAAAACACAAATTATTTAGAAGTACACAGACACTTCAAAGCAATTTGTAAATAATATAAAAAGAAATAGGCTAGTGATAAAATTTTAGTATAACTTGGAACTTTGATTTTCACAAGTTTCTTGTAGCTTTTGTTGGGCTTTATTTAAATCTGTTCATTATTTGGGCAAATGAGCCAACGTGGACATTTTCTGAAGTTAAAACGGATGCATGGTTTGGCCTATTTGCACAAGAATAGAATATGATTTGAATGAAACACCAAAAATTACTGGAAACATGGATTAACCTTGCCTACATAACCCTCTTCAAGCAAGGTTATCTCTGGTCCCCTCAAACATCCTGTGCTTAGCAGTAGGCTCTGAGATTGTCCACAATCAACTGTTTAGAAGTGATGGGTCACTAATCGGGTTACTGTCAACTCGTAGGTACCCACTTTAAAGGTAACTTGTGCCCAACTGTGGCAATAGTAACTAGTAGTAGTTAGTCAAAACTAATGAAAATATCATGACTTAACCTAACCAGTAATCAAGGGTGTACAGTTGATCTAACTGGACATTCAATTAACCATGCCTGGGTAGCAGGAAAAATAACTAGTGTGTAGACCTACAAGGTAAGCCATAAACTTAGAAAAACATCAAATATTTTTATTTCAAAATCTTATAACCAAATAATCTTTCAAACTAACATAATAAGTAGTATGAATAGTAGTAAGTACAGTTCTTAAGTTCCTGCATCAGTCTGGTACCCTTTTAGATTTGACATTGCTAATGATTTTGATGATGTAAGAATAAATTTGTTGATGACACATGACTTTATTTTAATACTGGTATTTGTTTGACCTTTTGCATATGTAAATAAATTTTTTAAACATATTGATATTTGTTTCTGAGTAAGAGTTGACTTGTTCCAGTGGATGCAAGTTGTCCAGTAGGGTGGAGTGAAAAAATTAAAAGTGCCAGGATCAAAATTGAGAGGGTCTAGATAGTTGTCTTTTGTTCAGGATTAAACTTTAAAACTAATTTTGGGTGGCTAATTTATACAAATCATATGTTTGCATGACCAAAATTTGAACCCAGTGATGTATCTTGGGTTCTGGATGTGATAGAAAGACAACTTAAAAATTGTTTATGATGTATTTTTTTTTATCTCTGAAGCAGATTAAAACATTTGCAGAGGGCTGCAGGCCCAATAATGCATCAAAAAATCCATACAGTGGGCCCTTATTGATTGTGATTAATTGGGACCAAGAAAAACATTATAAAATCATGAATAACGAGATCCATTTTCAATGTAAAATGGCTAATTGGTTCCAAAAGCTCAAGGGTGACAGTGTAAAATATGCTTAAAATGCCAAATTTTGTAAAACACTACAGAATATACTAAAGCAATACGTATTATTAAACAATGATTCACATCAAACACTAATAAAAACCAATAACGTTACTCTAATATTACATAAACAATGATATTTTATGTAAATAAAACTTTTTACTGTATGTAATATAAAGTAATATTACATAAACAATTATGTAAAGCAATAATATTTTATAAACTGAATATAGTACACTGGCAGTGAAGAGCATGAAATGAGACAACCTCACTCAGTGAAAGACAGCGCTACTGAGCCTGCGTTGACCTGGGTGGGCAGTGTTGCAGACATCATGTGACAAAATCATGAATTTGCAGTCAGTCACGAATTTACTGAAACATTGTAGTAAAATGGGTCATCACACATTTGCGAAATTGCGAACAGAGAGCCTCATGAACAATGAGGGCCTACTGTATTTATATTATTTTTTGGCCAAAAATTTGAATTTTTAGCATGGTTTTTTTGCAAATTTTTTTTTACCATTTGTGGTAAATATGTACAATTTTCTACTGAAAATATTACATATCAACTTAAGATTAATCTAAAGTATCACTCATTAAACTAAGTAATAAAAAATAATCACCTAAACAGCTTCAGAATATTGTATTTTTGTATTGAACACTCATCAGTTTTCTTGATTTTATCTTTGTTAAATAATGCCATTACTATGTTCAAATCCTACCACAGTTGAGGAAGTCTGTTACAAGTTTAATGTGCCTCTCTGCAGCCTGATTATGACAAGGCTGGTTGAGTTTCAGTGCTTCCTTTCTTTATGTTTATGAGTTCTTCATTGGTTAGAGATGCTATGATAGGGGGCTCATGAATGTCAGATGAATTTAAGTTTATCATTTTGAGATACCTTTGAGCTTCATTATTGATTTTAGGCACATGAATCTCCTGGTACTACCATCTCTCTCAACACTGCAGTCAGGCTGTAACTCTGGGACTTCAATATCCTCATCTGAATCAATTATCAGGTCACTACCTTCAAAGTCATTATCTATCACTGTTTCATTCCCTCTGACCAAAAGTACCTTGTTAACTGCGATGGGAATGGGTCTGTGCTTGAAAATCTGTGACCTCCATCAAGAATTTTAACTGTCACTGTGTCTTAACATCCTACTATGCAGTATTTCTTAGCACCATCTGTGCATTGATACTCCTCCTTGATCTGGAACCAACTTGGAGAATAGACCAAGATACAAAACTCTGCAAGTGTGACCAGAACTTTGGAAGGCTTCCTTTGAGATGTATAAAATCTGAGGATTCTATATGCCAGAGTCAGCCACCTTGAATGATAGATTGGTCCAACTTCAAGGAGCTCAAGATCAGGATCAACACAGCCAAGTATAACAGCCATACAGATTCTGTAAGCATAATACTGATCACTGCTGAGGTCCTCCAGTACTTCATTAGGAATAACTGGAAATTTTGAATTCCTAATTGGCTTGAATGAAATCACATCCCACTGAGATAAACTTCCACAAAGTTCAACCCCCCTCTTTCCTGAAAATGAGTCTGGGCTATTTGTTCCATCCAGAGTAACAAAGATGCGATGAAGGGGGAGCTCATTACAGTGTAGTAGGCAATAGGGTGTGGAAACTGGTATTTAAATACCGGTTTTGAAAATTGGCTATCAATACCATTACTGAGACACCAATACCGGTTTTCTAAATTTTCCTGAGTTACCCTTAAAAGCTCATTTTCTTTTACGCCGTTTTCTAATTTAAAAAAAATTCGGTTGTAAAAGAGCACTACGCAACTAATTAAATTAATTAAAACCTATTAACAATGTTACGAGATAGAAAAATAATAGAAAAAGAGTTACAAAGTTCTTGAAAATATAAGAAAAAACGAATTAAGAAGTTTCACAAAGGTGCTAGATTGTTTTGTTACCAAAGAGAATAAATGGAAGTTTGTAGAACGTAGTGGCAATTTCTAGAATGTTCATAAGGGTATATAAACGATACTTTTGTGTAGAGTGAGTTATTTTTAATCTTGTGCACGGGCCTGCTCATCTCATTTATTATTTCAATTTTTTTGTGCCAATTAGTGTCAAGTGTGAACAACATCAGCCCCTCACGATGTCTCATAAAAAGTCAAATGTGTGGCAGTACTTTTCAAGAAAAAGTAAAGATGAAGCTGAATGTTTAACTTGTCATAAGATTTTGAAAAGTGCTGGTGGCTCAATGTCAGGCTTGAAGACACATGCAATTAAAGTTCATGCCATTCATTTTGAAGATGAAACCAGTGCTTCTTTTTGCAAGAGACAACGAACTTTGGAGCAGTTCATTCCTAAAAAATCTGTTGATGAAGCTATTGCAAAAATGGCATGCAAGGATGGTTTTAGTTTTAGACAAATTGCTTTAAGTGAATTTATCCAAAGTAATTTGGCAAAAAATGTGTACGATAAGAGGCCGCCAACTTCACTAAAGGGAGTGAAATTTTCAGTTCTGAATTATTATGAAGCCAAGAAAACAGAGTTAACCGCATACTTTTCAGGCCAAATTAAAGCTGGATTTCGTTACTCAATTTCACTTGATGAGTATACATCTTCCCAGAATCGTCGGTTCATGAATATCAATGTACACGATGTGAAAAAACATTGGTCTCTAGGTTTAGTGAGCATTCAAGGATCATTAAATAGCAAGAGAATCACAGAAGTCATAAAGAAGCGATTAAATTTGAACCGCGATATTGTCGGTGTTACATCAGATGGCGCTTCTGTTATGGTCAAATTTGGTAAAGAAAATGGATTCATTCATCAATTGTGTGTCGCTCATGTAATTCATCTGAGTGTGTGCGATATTTTGTACAAAAAGGATCAACTTGAAGAGGATACTGAAGAAGAAACTGCTACGGAGGAGGAAGAAGAAACTGCTATGGAGGAGGAAGAAGAAAATACTCAAGAAATCATTGAAGATTGGGATGATTATGATACACCTTTAGACACAGCCTTTGAGTCTGCTGAAACAAATGATGATCATATCAGTATTCCAGATATTCATAGGAGTTTTGGCGAGATAATTTCAAAAGTCAGAAAAATTTGCAAAATCTTTAGATAATTGCCATTGAAAAATGATTATCTACAAGAAATTATTAAGGCTGATTCGAAGGGAAAAGAGCTGAAACTTGTGCTAGATACCCCAACAAGATGGAACAGCATGATTGCAATGATTTTGAGATTCAGAGAACTGAAAAATTGTATTCCTCGTGCTCTGAGAGTTTGTGGAGTTGCTGAAGTGATAACCGATGACGAATGGAGATCTTTGGATACTCTCTTAGTTGTACTTCATCCCTTCGAAATAGCTATCAAAGGACTTTCCTCGGAGGACGCTTCATTGTTGAAAGGAGAAAATTCTATGAAATTCATTTTGAAAGAATTGGAAAATCACAATTCTGTCTTGGCTACAAAATTGAAGAAAAATTTGATCGAAGGATGAATGACATCATTGGACTAATAAGTTATCTCGAAGATCCTGAAGTATTGAAAAGGGCTGATTTCAAAGAATCTTTCTTGTTGCCAAATCATAAAACCATAAAGAGACTAGCGGAAACAACATTCAACAGGCTATTCCCATCAGATGAAGAGGCGGAAAGACAAGAAGAAGAAAGTGAAGATGATGACATTTTAGTTTCAGATTCTGTAGTCAGTGATCCAATGCTTCAGAGATACCTCACTGAAGTGGCCAGCAAGAATAAGAAACCTAAAGTTTCTCGCTCTGCTACCTTCGATTTAGCCAAGGAATTGAAGCTGTATGAAGCAACAGGGAAGCGGACTGAGCGTTTGGAACAACTTTACCGGAGCTTATCAACAATAAGAGCAACTAGCGTCGAATCTGAAAGGGCATTTTCGTCTGCAGGCTACTTCGTTTCAAAGATTCGTTCTCAATTGTCACCAAAAACATTAGATGCTTTGTGTTTTTTAAGATCATGCTTCTCGAGTGCCAAGAAGTGAATAAAAATGTCTCCAAAGCAGTAGCTGAATGTGATGTGTATTTTGACTATTAAACGTAAGTCTTGATATTATTTCATATTATCCCCTTACACATTTCTTTTTTAATTTTTTTTCCATTGCATGTAGTCATGTACCCGATGTAAGTCCTATAAAGGCTCATTTCACGGGTTTTGTGTGAAGGCATGAAGAAAAAAGGACAGTTGAATAATGTGTTGTCAGATGTGTGACAAGAAAATGTGTAAAAAGAGTATGTGTAACGGAAAACGGCATCCACAAAGGCCCCGTCAGTGCCTCCCACTAAAGAAAAAAACTACAACTAAAAACCGGTGAAAACCGGTATTGAGAATTTCCGTTCGGTAATTTACCGGTATTGATGATGTCGGTAATTTCCACACCCTAGTAGGCAAATGCTCCACTGCAAAGGTCTACCAAGCAGTTTTTCCAGGCATCTGATAACTCCACCATTTGAACTGGTCATTGTATTTGTCCCATCAGATCCTATCATAGCAAGTTTGGTTTGTAATTCAGTCTTTGAGGGCCTTGTATATCTCTGTTGCAATAGTCAACCCCTTGCTGTTACTTGGAGTCACATGTGAGAGGTAGAAGTCGCCTGAAATAGTATTCAGAAATTAGAGACAATTTTTTGGATATTTTGGGGTTTAGTTATATCTATTTTCCAATTTCTATATCCAAAATTCATCTTAATAAATATGTTGAGTAATATCTGTTACAAAATGCGCAAACTAAAGATCAAAATTTTAAAACTTACAGGTTCTCCTACAATTACATAGTGCTCTTCTAGTTCAGTTCTTGTGTAATATTTGCCATTCACTTCAACTGTCACCATTATTGCATCTTTGCAACCATCCACATAAATAGCATCCACCAATTCAAACAATTTACCCTCTTCTTTTCTTATGGCTTTACGATATTTTTCACATTCTCTTCTCAGCTTGTTCCTGCAAAGTTTAGTACAAATTTACTCAATTTTAAAGACAGTTATTTATTTATTTAAGCAAGCTCCATAGGTTTTGACTAACAATATTTAAATTTTAATACTTGTTTGAAATGTATGCCTTTTGGTGAAATACAGGCATCCCCCGTTATACGATCATTCGGTTTACGGTTTTCCGTGTTAACGATTTTAAAAAAGTACCCCCATCTTTCGATTTACGATTGCCTTATTTCGCGTTAATGATCTCCAACTTGAAAGCATATCTCAGAAAAGACCAAGTGCTGGTGCTTCGGGTATTGCTAAGAAGCCTCGCAAGAGTTTGAGCTTGGAGGTTAAGCTTGACATTGTCAAGCATCACAGGAATGGACAAGGGGCTAATTCGATAGCGAAGATTCTTGGACTGGCTCAGTCCACTGTGTCGACAGTGATCAAGAATTCCGACAAGATCCTGGCGCATATATAGCAAAATAATAGTGGAATCTGCAAATTTTGGGGGTCTTCTAGAATGTTTGGGAACGTATCCCTATTTTTCCCATAAAGCCTTCAGTTTGATATACGATGGGGTTTTTAGGGATGCATCCCAATCGTATAACGGGGGACGCCTGTACTTGATTTGAATCAGATACTAATGTAAAAGATAATTGACTGTTACCTGTCAATTACGTTCATCTTATCAGTAGTAATGATAATTCCATAATCCTCTAAAACTGCTGATGCAACTGCTGCTCTGGCTCTGTCACTCACTTGATACCTGGTAAAAGACATTTATTTTATATCAAGTTGATATTCTAACAAGATGTTCATTGGACAGCAGTATCAAAGATTTGGATTCTGACTACTAGCAACGTTACATGGATTATAAATCATTTTTTCAAAGGTATTGTCAATAGAGCAACACGAGTGTTCAAAGCATACTCATATTTTAAACTATACAGTATACCTGTCACACTGCCAAGTGAGGTTTGGTAGACTCTTCCTCTTTTGTTCTGTCCTGGATTCCTGTTGTTCACTGACACCAGCTGTTTCATCATGTGATTCCAGGCTGCTCTACTTGAGAAACCAGTTGTCAAGTTAGATCACTGTCGTGTATTGCTGCTGAGCTTCATGGAGCAACTTTAAAAACTCTTGGGGCATTTCAGGACAAATCACCCAAAAATTAAAAAATTTGTCACCACTGACCCAGATTTTAATGAAAATTGACATATGGGGTTCTTCCGGGTACTGATTTCACTGGTTCAAATAAAAATGTTCTATGGTATGACCCATAGTTTTTGAGATATGGGCCCCAGAAAATCTTGGGGGTGCCCCACTTTACCACCTAACTTTAATGGGCAATAACTCCCAAACATCTTGTTGTAGACCTATAAAACTATAAATTTTTTAGAATCAGCATAAGAGATCTATTAAATGATAGTACCACATTCAAATGTGTAGAACAATAATGAAAATTTTCTCCCCTTTTTTATTTTTATTTTTGACCCCCACCCCCTCTAGACAGTGAAATAAAAAAAAAAATTTCATTTATTAAACTTCCATTAATTGTTAAAAGATACAAACAATAAAAAAAAAGTGGGTATGAAGTTGCAAGATACTTTAAAAATTACTGAAAAAATATGTACATTGACAATTGTACATTGAAATTTTGACATTTTTACGCAGACTAAAATAGAGAACTACAAATGATATATTTACATCCTATGTATAACTCGTATTCATGCAGTCTCTCTCTCAAATGTTTGTTAATTATGCTTATTTTTATTACAGATGTGCTTATTTTGAGTCAAATCATATCTTATTTTTGAGATTTACAATTGTGTATTTTTAGTAATGAAAAATGGTTAGATACTGTGATGATCCTTTACAAAAACAAGAAAAAGATACACAAGGATATAAGAACCATCAGCCAATCACTTTATGATCGATGTAAATGGAAACTACAAAGGCATACTGTACTATGTAGCAACTGTAGAAAATTATTGACCCAGAGACCAGAGTTGCTATCAACATCACAAAGTGAAGAGTCTGATCACAATCAGTATTCTGAGAATGTTATTTCAGAAAGTGATGAATATGATCCAATATATCAAGTAATGCCAAAGAAGAGGTTTTTCAAGTTCTAGAAAGTCTTGCTGTGACTCCAGTGAAGAAGCGTAAGTATTTAATGATAGGTCCTTTTTATATTTATAATTTCTTTATTTATATTATTTATTTATAATGCATTTACTTTCAAGACAGTGTTTCAGCAGTTGCTGAAAAACTTAATGAAATTAATATGTTGACATTAATTATTATTGTCCATTAGGGTGGTCCACTCTTATAGGGGTGGAATTTTTTTTTGTGATTTGTTTTTATTGCTGGGTTGTAACTTATGAGGATGGATGAGAAAACACCTCTGGGAAAGTTTTATTTGAATCAGTTAATTTGTAGGGGTAGCACATGACACTTGAAGTTTTGGTATAATCTGAAAATCACAGCAAAGTTAATCTTGGTGACAGTACATGACTATTAGGGTAACTAACAATTCCGAAATGAATTGACTAACAATTCCCTCTGCACCTCATTTGATCTTTGTTTTCTCGCCCAGTTGCCAGGCTGACTTCAGTGGTTGAGGAAACTGCTTCCTGTAGTTAGCAACAACTTGCAGGAGATACTGCAGTTGTTCCTCATTCCTGGTGTGGCAGCCATTGTATTCATTAATGAGAGCAAACCCCCCTCTCTGCATGATCGTTCACAACAGAGAGGTTTGCCACTGATTTCTTCGCTATTTGGTAATCAGGATCACTGTCCCAATCCCGCACCTCCTTCCTCAGGTATCCCACACCTGACCCCAGAGACAACAGCAGTCTTTTTGAGTTTGCTGTTGCTAGTGACTCGATTGAAGCCCCCTCAGCAACACCTTTCCTTCTCTTCTGGCAATCAGGCTTTCCTTCAACTTCCTCCATCGCCTTCACCATTGCTGTTTTAGTCTCTTCAGACACCTCAGGATCGAAAATCGCGAGGCCCACCATCTCCTCCGAAAGATACCAAAGATGACTGCTGAGTTTTTTTAATGCCACTTCCGAAATTTTGGGGTCATGGTATTCCCGAAGACTCTGCAGAAGACTGAGGTCGCTGCAAGGCGCAGCAGCAGCTATTGGCGCTGTCATCCATGCCTGCAGGTAGATGGAAACAGCGAAGACACTGACATCCTTAAGACACTTTTGCTCTCGTGGAGTGAGGGCTGGGATTTGTCCCCTGAACAGCCACATCTTCAATGAATAGATCACCTTAGATAACCATCTGGCTTGGTGCATGGGGCCAGGTCGCTTGAAGGTGTAGTTGTCAATGCTCCCTCCCAAGAAAATGATGGACAGATCGAGGAATTCCTGATAGTCATCTCGAAAGGATTTTGAGGAGTGTTTTTCCTCAGCAAAGCGGAGAATCCAATCTCTAATGGGGGCCCAAGAGTCGATGCACCTCTTCATCATCCCATCCGGTGCCATATGTTCCTGTGTCGATGAAGGTCCATTTGCTCTGAAACCTGCTGAACAATGGAACATCAGGTCCACTCGTTGGGCCATAGCAAGCAGTGAAAACTCCACCGATCATCACTTCCATGATGTGATGATGGCAGGCAAAATGGAGAAGGTCTTTCTTCAACTTCTGCTCCAACAACACACACGCTCCATTCAAATGACCAGCATTGGAGGCAGTGGTGTCGAAACACATCCCCACGACAGATTCTTCGAGGCCCCAATCAGTCAATAATTCAAAAACTGCGCTGGCTTGGTGTTCTCCTGATCCAGTTGGTATTTTGGGGACTCCAAGGAGCTGAGATTGACCCGAAAAGGAGGAAATGAGCACAGGCAGCCGATCCACATGCGCATGGTCTCTGGTGTTGAGGAGGTCTGGAATAAGTTTTCCATCCCAGTGGATGATTGCAGGACCGGACTGAAAGGAAGCTTTTAGGCTACTGCAGATCATGATCCGATGTCATTCTCTCTGCCGTTTGATGGAAGTCTGGGTGATGTTAAAATTCATTGGGCTGTGGCCAAGGCTCAATGCAGTCTCTGCTATTATGTAGGTTGCCATCCTGTCCGTAGTGTGTGTCCGATCTAGGGCAGCAGCTAGATTTGATGTTATCACATTCTTGACTCTTTTCACCTGTTTTGGAGGTCGCTTTCCACCTTTTGCCCATTCATCTTCGGTGGAGGATGACTCGTCAGTGACTGAGGATTCTGTTGAGGACACCAATACTGCTGTACCCGACGTTGATGCACCTTCATTGATTGCCTGCAATACAATCGAAGAAAATGGACAATTAGTGTTAACGAATAACCTAATCATTGCAATCAAATGAAAGTAGGAATTTGAAGAACAATCTCACCTTTCTCTTTCGCATCTCCTCCTCCATCTTCCTGTGGGCAGCTTGTTTTTGTTTTTCTGTCTACTCCCACCATGCATCCCCGTCTTCCAGGCTCTCGCTGGGCCAGCAAGAAGGCCTTGTCTTCTGGGTTTTTGATTAGAGACAAGGCATCAGCATGTGCCATATCAAATAGGTTCCGAAGTGTCTCCTTGAATCCCTCTTCGTTGTACACCTAAATATAAATAATAAATATATATAATATATATATGATAAATGTATTGACTATTGTACAGTATAATATGTCATACTCTCGAGAAACTATTTTATTTATCATTGATCATCCAACTTCACCTGCTTCTGGCTCCTCCTCATTCGTCTTTTTTTATTTTGATCCAATCTTGGTGAAGGTCCAAGATCTTTTGGATTCCTTTGTATTTTTCCCTTGTCGGGATTCGAGCTTTGTTCCAAAATGTTTCAAGTTGACCCCACACTACTTGAGCACTTTCCTTCAACTCCTCCTTGAGATTAGTGTGGTGATGAAGGAAGCATGACAATACTTCTCCACGTGATGGTAATTTGCTTCCAAGAAGCTTGTCCTTCACTTTATCTCCTTCAAGGAGATAAAAGCAAGAGCTTCGAACTTGAGTCATCATATATCCAACCACTAAACACAACCAATGAACACTACACCAATAATCTGTCAAGGAAAAGATGTATTACTGGAACTGGAACATAATATACAAGTAAATCTACTAGGTAGTGCAAAAGTGCAAAAATGAAGTACTGTGTGCTACCCCTAAAAAGTGATTGATTTGGGAAAAAATTGGCCAGAGGTGTTTTCTCATTCATCCTCACAAGTTACCGCCCGGCAATAACAAAAAATCAAAACTTCAATTTTATGGACCACCCTATAATGTCCATATATATCAAATGGAGTCAAATATTTATTAATTCAAAAATTTCAGATGGTTTGGGTTCCTCAAGAAAAGAAGCAAAAGCTATTCAAACAATAGAAAAAGCATGTCATTCTTTAAAATGAAAGCTAGAAATAAGTTAGAAATTTAGATCCCAAGCCCATCAAAAGCTACAAAGTTGGATCATGAAACTCAAAGGTATGAATTTTAAAATGATACACTATTATTAAGTAGGAATATACCTAAACTAAAACTGAAGCATAAAAACAAAATGTAGGTATTTACTTTGATAGTAGAAACTAGAAGCACAACTCCCTAAAGATTGGAGATCAATGTGCCCATTAAATCATTTGGAATTCATTTGGTCACAAAATAACTTTTGGTTTAATTTGACTATCTCAAAGAATGTTCATTTTGTTACACTTGAAATCAATATTATAATCCAAAAAATTTAATATGCACATGTAATGTTTTGTTTATAGCTATTATACATTCATGAATTTGTTTCAGGTCAATGATTCATCTCATGAATGAACTGGTTGAAGCTTTCCATTCTACTGACAGTTACGAGAGGAAACTCAAAATATTGACATTATCTCCATTTACCATATCAAAAACTATAAATCTATTTCAGACAACTGAATATTTACGGTAGTTAAGAGAAGCAGAAATATATAACAGACTTGGAATTATTCCTGAAATTGGACCCCATGTCAAAAGGAAAAGTAATAACTAAAAGGTACTAAAGATTCTGTTCAGAAATTTTTCAAATCGGATGAAATTAGTCATTTGTGCCCAGGTACAAAAGACTGCCTGAGTATCAGAAATGAAAGTGGGTATGAAGAATCTGTGCAGAAAAGACTGGTGTTAATGAATCTGAAAGCAGCTTTTAGTCTCTAGAAAAATAATCCAGATAGTCCCCAAATTGGCTTCTCTAGTTTTGCCAGCCTTCGCCCCAGACATGGTGTTTTAGCTGGAGCTTCTGGTACCCATTCTGTGTGTGAATGTACATACACCAGAATACCAAAATACAATTCTCGGCTTTGGGTGTCAAAGGGTTGGAATACACAACTCTTATGGAGAAAGCAGTGTATGATGTCACCAACAGGAATTGCATGATGCAAATATGTAGTCTCTGTCCAAAAGAACAAGGTATTAAGAATTTTTTGCTCACTTTTCAAAGTGTTAATGATCCTGAATGTGAGGAAATAAAATATAAACAATGGGTTACTATAGATCGATGCAATATGGTTGAAAAAACAGAATCTGTAGATGATTTTATAAATTCATTAAGCACAAAAATTGTCAAATTGACTCATCATCACTTTATAGGAAAGAATCAGAGTTCATTTCTAAAAAACTTGAAGAATAATTTAAATAGCCATACAGCTGTAGTTCTTGATGACTTTTCAGAATACCACTCATTTGTAGTACAGGATGCAGCCCAAGGTTTTCATTGGGAAAATACCCAATGCACAGTGCATCCCTTTGTGTTATATTATAAGGAACCAGAAAGTAATGAAACAAAACATTCAAGTTATTGTTTTTTATCTCCAAATACAAAACATAACACTACAATGGTTTACACTTTTTTAAATACACTCATACCTATTATTAGAAAATCCCACCTTCATATCAAAAAATTACATTATTTTACTGATGGATGTGCAGGACAATATAAAAATTGTTTCAACTTTAACATTTGTAAACATGAAGACTTTGGGCTGGAATGTGAGTGGCATTTCTTTGCCACAAGCCATGGTAAGAGCGCTTGTTATAGGATTGGGGGTACAGTGAAAAGATCTGTAGCCAGAGCGAGTATGCAGAGAACATTCGCAAATCAAATATTAACACCAGAAGACGTTTGAATTTTGTTCAAACAATATAAGTGACAGTATAAATTTTTTTTAATAAATTCTGAAGAAATTGAAGCTATGGAAAAATTTTTAAGTGACAGATCTGTATGAAAAAAGTATGCGGCTAACAGGAACACAAAAATTCCACAGATTTGTACCTATTAATGCAAATAACATAAAAACATTTGAATTATCTTCTGATGAAGTTGGTGAGGTGAGGATTATTAGCAAAGCTTTTCTGGGTGAAGATAATGTTGAAGTTAATCCAAAAATAGGAGAGTACATAGTTTGTACTTAATGATCAGAAATGGTTGGGATTTGTACATTCCTATAATGAGGAATTTGATGACATTGAGGTTAGCTTTTTGCACCCATCAGGATATAGTGTTTACTATTACTTTCCTCAAATTAGAGATAGATGCCACATATCAAAAGATAAAATTATAGGTTTATTAAGCACACCAACTGTAAAGCCACGGACAGTGCATATTCAATATGTTTTCCCAGAAAATGAGTTGAAAAAACTCGTGTAATTATGAATCAACTTGATGTAATGTGTGTTCAATTTGTATTTTTGCTGTTTATTTTCATCCATGTGAATATATCATTTGTAGTTCTCTATTTTAGTTTGCAGGCGTAAAAATGTCAAAATTTCACAATGTACATATTTTTTCAATAATTTTTAAAATATCTTGCAACTTGATACCCACATTTTTTATTGTTTGTATCTTTTAACAATTAATGGAAGTTTAATAAATGACCTGGGGGTCAAAAATAAAAAGGGAAAATTTTCATTATTGTTTTTCACATTTGAATGTGGTATCATTTAATAGATCTCTTCATGCTGATTCAAAAAATGTATAGTTTTATAGGTCTATAGTAAGATGTTTGGGAGTTATTGCCCATTAAAGTTAGGTGGTAAAGTGGGGCCATATCTCAAAAACTATGGGTCATAGAACTTTTTTATTTTGACCAGTGAAATCAGCACCTGGAAGAACCCCATATGTCAATTTTCATCAAAATCCGAGTTGGAGTGGTGACATTCATTGGGTGATCTCTCCTGGAATGCCCCTCTTCAGAGCTCTTCCCTGGGGATAATAAATACAATATGATTATGATAAAAGATAGTTTACTAAAGATGCAAAAATAAAATTTCATAATTTGTAGCTCAATCATTTCAAGAAACCCAGATTTTTGGTGGCCATTAATAGTTTTTTAATTTATATAGATCAAATTCAGGTTCTTTTCTTTTGCTTGCTCCTGCTGTACTACTCTCCTTTTGTATCTGATGTAAGGCATTCCTTAAAACCAATGCATCATCGTATTCTAGCTGTTTTCTGGTCCTCATAGAAAGCATAGTCTCATTATCTGTCATTTTGAGTTGATACAAATGTTCCAAATCTCTTCTTGATTTGAGTCCTCACAGAAGATGTCAAACAACTTGGAAGTTTTTTCAATGAAGGAAGAAAGATCACTGGAACTTGTCACCACATTTCTTTGGATATCTATCAAACCTACACAAATTACCAAAACTTTAATGTTATGAATGCAAATTTTAATTATAAACCCTAAGTTAAGATCTAGTGAAAACGGAATTTATTACCGATTATTCTTATGATTTGTAAATCACTGAATCACATGATTGTTAATAAAATTACTGTCACAAACAAATAAATGTAACTACAAAAATTTACAAAAGTATGACATATTTTAAATCTTTTTATAAGGGACTGAAAATTTGAGTCTTACCTCAAAAATTCTTTGACTAGATCCTGAATCTTGCTGCTGACACTGGGGTGTGAAATTGGATAGACATGCACCAAATCCAGTGTTCAATCAGACTTGGTGCAACATATCAGCTGGTTGTCCAGTTCTCTTCTGCCATTACATATTGGATGACATCTTTACCAAGAGGAAGCTTTCCATTGGGGAATGAGTCTGTGCTTGAAAATCTGTGACCTCTATCAAGAATTTTAACTGTGTCACTGTCTTAACATCCTACTATGCAATATTTTTTGGCAATAAGGTTATCAAAATACATGTATTTATCAATTCTATAAATTCAACCTGAAAAGAAAAATATAAAATATAATTTCAAATAAAAAATAAAATATTTGGAGTTGTATAAATTGGCTGGTAGCAGTCAGTTTTGTATGCAACCACCCAAAATTGGTTTTAAAGTTTAATCCTGGACAAAAGACAACTATCTAGACCCCCTCAATTTTGATCCTGGCACTTTTGATTTTCTCACTCCACCCTATAATGTCCAGCACCCTCGCCACTCCTGCAAGTGCATAGGTGTTACACTAATTGCTAAGAATATCTTTGATTGGCTGTTGATTCTTTCCTCTAAAGTCCCATCATGGTAAAAAATGTGTAATTTCTGGAGATTCCTATTGGGGCTTGGAACTTTGTAATAATGCATTTCCACAGACTTCAAGATAGTTTCATGCATTCCAAATCATGAAGAATCCTATGATAATACTCATTACTCTGGATTCAGGTTGCAAGTTATACTGAAATAGCTTTGCCCATCTCCAAAAAATTATAGTTAACTGACTGGTCAGCCAATTACATTTCATTTGGAAAGCATGAAACTACTTGGCTCTAACAAGGTTATCCAAGTTATAAGCTATGTTTTGCAATCAAATTTTTCAAAATATCCATTTTAACTTGGCTAATTATATAAAACTATTTCTAGAACTACCAAAATAGCCTACATAACTTCAGTTAAAATATAATTGTATACTATTTAGCTATATAATTTATAAACTATCTCCTCTTGAAAGCGTCCATTATTTTATTTTTTATTTTTTTAACTAAGGAGCTACTATTTATCATTATATATATAATATATTATATATATATATATATATATATATATATATATATATTAGGGTCTCTCTTATTGGGTAGTCAAAAATTGAAATGTTGAATTATTTTATCTGCGCCCCCTAAAATAGTTCCATTTAGCATAAAAACTAAAACTTGAAAGTTTGACACAAATTGGCTCATATTTAGGGGTCGCCCCCGGCTAATAAAAATGGTGACCATGGCATAATAGCTCCTGACATATGATTATGCTCATTATACACATAATTCATTCCTTCCTTTTTTTAGTTTGATTCATTTTTATAAGTATAGGCCTTCTTATTTATCATTGATCCTTTTCTAACCTATCCTTGATGTTGTTATAATCCATCCTTTGGTCCTCAATCCTTCTTTATCCCAATCCTTTTTCTCCTATCCAAAATCCTTCCTGGCTCTTTTTTATATACAATCAGCAATGAAGCATTGCTACAAAAAAAACCCATTAGTTTATTATATAGAGATAAATTCAAAATGCCAGTGCTATTTACATACTTTAATTAGCATTATTTCCTTATACAACATTTATTTAATATACAATGATTATACAATATGGTGTATTTTAAGGTGCGACCTCATTGATGGTTATTTTTTGAGAAGAACAGTTTTTGATGGAACTGGGTGACTCTGGCGGTGTTTTGCAACAATTTGGAGCAGGAACTGGAGCTGCTCGTCCCCCACTGTCAATTTCTTATTCAGCTCTTGAACTAAAGCTACTGCACGTTCTGCCCAGTCATTTACAACAGATAGAGCTGCAACAATAGCTCTGGCCCTTAAATATTCACAGTTGGATGTCCAAGTGCTGGGTGCCTTGTTCAGAAATCCTTCTGGCAAATTCAGCTTAGTAAAGAGTTCTCTAGTATTTCTTGTAACAAGTTGGTGTAGTCCTTCACCAGAGCAGAATGTTGATTCAGGAATCCGAGGACGCTTGGGTGGTCTATCAGTGGACTCATCTTCTAATGCCTTTACCATGCGTTTCTTTACATCTGTAGTAATTCGCTCATCAAAGAAAGCAAGACCAACTGCTTCTTCAGACAGGTACCATAAGTAGGTAGAGAGCTTTTTTTTAGTTGCATCAGAAATCTTTTTGTTAGGATAATTAGTCAGTGACCTCATAAGGAGCCAGTCATTAAATGGGGTTTCAATAGGGAGTGAGGATGTTGTCCAAGCCTTCATATAGATGAGAACAGAAAAAAGGGAAAGATCTCGAATTCCTCGTTCTTCAGTCTTAGTCATCTTGAACTGGTTTCGAAAAAGCCACATCTTGATAGAATAGAGCGCTTTAGACATCCAGCGAGCTCGATGCATGGCACCTGGTGCACGAAACTTGATGCCTTTATTGGGGACACCTCCAAGAAAGATGATGGACAGATCCAAAAGTTCTTGATAGTCATCCCGTAGCATAGGTGCCTGGGATCTAGCAAACTGAATTAGTTCAGTTTTAGACTGGATAATTGCTTCTTTAGTAATCGTGTCTGTCTCACCTGTTTGGAACTGGCTTTGATCAACAGAAGTCCAATTGTCACGAAAATGCTTAAAGATCAATATCTCTGGACCAGTTGATGTAGATCCCAATGTTGCTTCAAATGCAGCTCCCAACAATAAATCTAAAACATGGTGTCTACAAGGCAAGTACAAAACATGTCCCAATTTTGCTTTGATGAGAGCACAGGCTCCACTATATTGACCCGTGTTTGAAGCTGTTGTATCGAAACAAATTGCTTTTACTCTCTCTGTAATTCCCCATTCATTCAGGCAGTTAAAGACGGCTTCAGCTTGTGCTTCTCCAGTTGAGTTTGGGATTTTGGGGACACCAAGCAGCTGTTCAACACCAGGTCCTGACACAAGTACTGGGAGACGATCAATGTGCTTGTGCGAGGTGAGGTCATCCATCATCTTGCCATCCCAGTGGACTGTCATAGAACATTCTCCATGGAAATGCTCCTTAAGTTCTTTAGCATGATGAGCTCGGTTCTTATTTCGAAGGCGATGGATAGAATGTTGGTTTATGTTGTAATCTGAAGCGTCCAAACCAAAGCTTTTAGCTGCCTCTGCGAGGATAAATGTTGCCTTTCTAGAGGAAATTTGTGTACGATCCATGGCAGCAGACATCTGAATAGTCATGATGTTTTTCATGCCTCGTTTTTTCTTAGATTTTGGTAAAGCACAAGCTCCTTTGGGCTCCTCCTCATTCTCACTTTCATCAGTGTTGCTGGAAGATGTGGAAGAAACCAGTACAACTTGACTAGTAGATGCCTCCATCAAAGATTCTGACTTTCTTTTTCTCTCTGCCTCAGCTTCCAACCGTTTGACTGCATTTTTTGTGCGGTGAAGATGTACAGTGTTGATCTTGTCTTATCAAACAATATTTTCAGCTACAAACTTGACAATTATCTCTAATATATTCATTTAATTGAATTCATCATAAATATGATGATTAATTAATTAAAAACATGTTTAGTATACTTGACAACTGCTAGTAATTTCAAATATTAATTGCATAAATAATAGCTATATTTTATGAACTTTAATAAGCGGGGGCGACCTCTAAAAATTGTTCAATCCAAAAAAAAATTTATGTGTGATGTTTTTTCAACCAATGGAACTGGTTGAGGGGGCGCAACCTAAAAAAATCAACACTTCGTCAAAAATAAGAGAGACCCTAATATATATATATATATGAGAAGTCATTTCAAAAAATCTACTAGCTACTATGATTAAAAAAGTATTTTTGTTGATCCAGCCCACAAGTCTTTCTAATTTCTTATTATGCCTTAGCATTCTTCCATCAGACTCTTATAAGAAAAAGTTATGTATTACACTATCTAAGCCTGATTTCAAACATTTTGAACATCTGTATCATATCTCTTTTCAAACAGTGTCTTAAAACTAAACATACCAAATTCCTTTAATCTTTTACTGTATTTCAGTCTTCTTAAGCTAGGGATAAGCTTGGTTACCCTATGTTGCATATCTATGTTGTACCTATGGTCAGGAGACTGGACTTGAATGCAGTATTTTAAGTGAGGCCTAACATAAGAATATAATTTACAGATGACTTCCTTTTGTAATTAACATTCCTCTTAATAATACCTAGTAACCTGCAAGTCAATATCCTCATTCTGCTCAACAGTTGTTTTAACAACACATCCTTTAATTTATTTTAATGCTAACTTTTAATTGAAGTGCTAGGAATAGGAATTGAAGTAAAGCGCTTGGAGCTAGAGTGGGAAGCAAAGCTAATCTCACTTACTTCATACTTATCTGACACTGACTGAAATGACTTAGAAGTAGATGATGATGCTCAGCTTTCCCCATAGCTGACATGATGAAATTATTCTTCATTTATTGATATTGGTTCATTTGATGAAATTGGTGCAGCAGATTTTCTTTTTCAATACTTACTTAAATGACTTGTAATTCTTTGTTTCCCTAATAATGTCATCATTGCAGTAATTGCAAAACACTGTTAGGCTGTTCACTCCACTCGCTGCTAACTTGGTTGAAAACTTGAAATTGAAATGTTGACAAATTATATGTGGACTCTTGACTCACCAATCAAAACATTCCCAGAATCCTAATAGAGTTCTAGAAATTCAATGAAAATAGTTTCAAGTTTTCAGATGATCTCAGGATTAACTTTGAAAATACTGTATATTATCCAAAGCAAAGAACAATAGAATTTATTACTTTTAATGCTGGTAATACAAGATAGGGTTAGGTAGATTGGTGAATTTAAAACATTTTAAATAAACACTTAAAACTACAAAACCATTGTTATAGGCCCTATCAAATAATTTTATAGGTTTAGCTATATCTACCAAATATAGGCATATATTTCATTTTCCTAATAGGTCCTTAGGCCTTAATTCTACTATATTTCAAAAACAGCCAAACTCCATCAAAAACCCTCTTCCCTAAATCATAAATTGGTCTTAATTATATCTCCATCCTTTGGATTCTGATGTTACCAATTAAACTGAACAACTTTTTACTGGTCACAGGATGCTTCTTTAATTAAAAAATTCATAAAATACTTTTTTAAGGAGCTCCAAGGTACAGGGGTGTTTAAAGTAATGTAGTAGAAGAGAGAAATCCAATTTGAACTGGTTTAAACTATATATAAACCTTACAAAACTCTTATAAACCTTACTATCCAATATACAGTTGTTATAAGGTATTGTGCATGTAATAAATATTACCTGTCCATGTTCAATTGCATTTCTAAGAGAAATTTATGATTTTATATAAAAAAGTGAAAACAAATTTTTTTGCTATTACCATAATTTGTAGATAAACTTTCCTGAATAACTCAGTGTCAAAATGTATCTCAAAGGCATAAATCTTAACTGAAAACCTAGTTATGTATCATTATTAATCATTTTTACCTGCAAAATGCAACCCATATTTGAGGTGAATTCTAGTAAAATATACACATTTGGATTCATACTGGGTAAAAGAAACAAAAGTGTATTCATTCAGTTATTATTTTGCTCTATATATATGAAATTTGAATATAAAATATACAAAAAGTATCATATAAAAATAAAAGTTGCAATGCTTCATTCTGGAGAGAAAAAAAAAAAAAAAAAGCAAAACAGTTATATATAGTACTGTATGTGCAAATGGTAAATATACAGTACACAAATCATGAGAGCATTACAAAATCTGAACACTTTTCTTGTGGAAATCATAATAGTTCATACTCATATCAGGAACTTGGGATGTCAACTTCTATATATACTTGAAACAATATCTTGCAGTTTGTATTTTATATCTGTGAACACACTATCTTGTCTATTCTCACATGAAAGAAATTGAAATATCACTGTACTACATTATTTATAAAGCAAAATAAATATAACACAATATATAAGCCTTGGTCTGGCAACATTCGAACAATACAGTTCACAAGACATTGTTCACGTTTATCACCAATGCCAAATGGTGGGCCATAGCCAAAAAATAGAATATAATTCAATATATACACCTGCTTTTTGTGTGTATTTGTACACTTAGCACACTCGCAATGCCTATCTATAGTGAAGTAACAGAATCAGTAAACTGTAAGAAAAGAGCACAGCACATTTCAATCAGTCACCACTGGGTGCACGTGTCTGCCTCCTTTGTTGATTGTTGTTCCTGGGACTGGTGGTCTCAAATCTGAGGGAATGCAGTCACTGAATGTGGTTAAGAGAAATTTTTTTTACGGATGTGGACTACAGTCGCTTTATGTAGTTAAGAACAAAAAAATGTCTGTGAATAAAGTTGCTGAATGCTGTTAAAGGGTTAATATAATTCAAATCAGATTTCTCTCTTCACTTGCAAGTGTTACTTTATACACACCCAGTATATACTATTACTTAACACTGCACTTGGCAAGCCATTCCAAAAATTCCTCTCTAAAACTGAAGAAAAATATTCATGTTGATCTAATCTACAACCCTTCTTTCCAGTTCTATTGTCATTTTCTAACAAAAAGTTGTTCATACTTGCCCTATTTATATGCCTGCAAATTTTTTTTATAGTTTAGTTGTGTCACCCTTAATACACCTTTAGTCTATCCCTTTAATCCTTTCCTCTCAAGCCAGGGACAATTTTAGTTCTGTGCTGAATATGCCATATCTCTATCATATCTGAAATGAGGAGATCTTGTCTATATACAATATACTAACATATGAATTAAGTTTAGTATTACCTATGGGAAAAATTAGCACCCAATATGTAGGCAATGGGAAAAATTAGCACCCAATATGTAGGCATTGGGCCTGCATAACAAGAAAAATGTATTTCGTATAGAAATTTTCCATTGCTCACTCATGAAAATTACTTCAAGAGAAGAAATAATGAAAAAACAAAAATTAGACAGATTTATATTAGCTCATCTCAGGGTTGTCTAGTTAAAAGCAAAGCTTTAAGCAAGGAAGATGTGCTTAATCTTCCTATAAGTTCTGAGGTGAATACCTAATAATATAAAACTAATAACACAAAAGGATAGGCCTATTCCTTCAGGTATTTAAGCATAGTGAATTGCCTATATTAAACTACTTTCACAACCCCATTGCCTACATCGAAAGAGAGGCGGGATAGGCAGCTATACACCCTACAACTAGGAGGGAGGTTCATTGAAATAATTTCCTTCTTTACCATTCGGCAGCGCTAAATACCAAAGGCAAATAAATTTAACATTAACCAAAAAACTACTTAACTGAGGTCCTTTGAAGACCTCCACAAACACAACTTTTTAATGAAAAGATGTAGGGTTTTTGCCATGAACTCTGCAACTGTATCTGGTGGAAATTTTCACCGGATCAAGTTGACAGCAATCATCCATAACCCTATATAGTTTTTTTACATTACCACTTTGTATTTGTAGCTTGCATTCCAGTTTATGATGCCCAACATTTTATTATGTTTATTCCTAGCTTCTAGGTAATGCCTTGAAGATTTTAAATTTTTGGTATGATGGTAATTATTCCTAATCTACAACCTCCATCCTCCACTCATTTCATACTCAGATTCTAAATCTGTTTTAAATCTAAATCCCATAGAAAATAGGGAAAAGTGACACAAATACCCTATCCTAATTAGTACTATTAATCTAAAAAAGTGACTGAAACTAATATTTTTAGCTTTATATAAGTAACACACCAGATCTGGTAAATTTTTGCCAAAGTTCTCAATTTGGCTATATACCAGAAAGGTCCATGAAGTTTGGGACTAACTTTACAGGCAAAAAGTAGCAAGAAAATGCTTTAGCATTAGAGGTCTTAATATTATAGAAGTAGGCCTATATGAGAAGTTTTTGATGTCAAACAGTATATGACTTATTTTCAATCACAAAAATTTCCATTCCAACTTATAGATTATATAAGTGACTTATTTTTTAAATTAATAACATGTTGCTTTTACTTTCCAGATTGATCTTGACACAATAGATGTAAGCAATTTAAATCGGCAGTTCCTTTTCCAAAAACATCATGTTGGGAAAAGTAAATCTGAAGTTGCAAGAGAATCAGCTTTAAAATTCAATCCAAAAGCTAAAATAATATCTTATCATGATTCCATTATAAGGTAAAAAGCTAAAAATTAAATTTTTAAGTTGTAATGAAGTCAGTTGGGAGCTAAATACAGCCTGCTTGGTGGATGTACTGTTAAGGTTTGCTTAAAGCAGAATTTTTCTTTGATACTGTATTTATTATTGGAAAATTACTCGTACAAGTACAACATTGTGTATCCCCTGCAGCTTATTCATACTTGTTTGTACTCATTTTTATTTTCTATCTTTTTTCTCTAGCCCTGATTATGGTAGTACATTTTACAAGAGATTCAACTTGGTTATGAATGCTCTGGACAACAGAACTGCGAGGAACCATGTGAACAGAATGTGTCTAGCATCAAATATTCCCTTGATAGAAAGTGGAACTTCTGGATACTTAGGACAAGTTACAGTAAATAAAAGCTTGCACATATTTTAATATAAGTCCTAAGATATTAAAATAACTATTCTTGAATACAGTACTGTACCTATGTCTTATCTCAGAAAATTTAACTAGAATTTTCATTTCAGAAGGTAATTGCCTGTTCTATCAATTTTACTGTTTTTCTGATAGTGAGTAACTCCTGTTATCTCAAGTTTATTTTGCCACTTTTAAACAACAGGTTATACAAAAGGGATTAACTGAATGCTACGAATGTCAACCCAAACCAGTCCAAAAGACATTTCCAGGTTGCACAATTAGGAACACACCATCTGAATCAATTCATTGCATAGTTTGGGCAAAACACCTATTCAAGTATGTTATAAGACTGATTACGTACCATATTTTGAAAGTTTTTTGGTAGATGTATTATTATAGGTTAGACCTGTCTTTAGGGTGGTGATTGATATTGGTTCATAATTGAAGAGTATGAAGTTGTTCGATATAGTACCACACTGTAGAAGAAAGTCTCTTGAGAGGACTTAAGTTGATCCTTGAAATGTGTTTATTATGTAGGCTAACATTGGTGCTTGGCAGTAGATTCCTAAAGGATTGAGTAAAAGAATGCTAGTTAATAAAGGGTTTATTATTATTATTCGTATCCTTATGGTGAATGTGGGATTTAGAGGTTTAAAAATATCTGTAATTTCATTAAGTAAACCAATTTTACCATAAGAAAATGAAATAAACATAATGTATGCTTGACTGAGGAGTGGGAAAAGAAAGTACAATTTATTCCATTTTCCTCATGGGTCACAATGTGACATCCCTATAATAGATCATGGTAAATTTAGAAAAGAAGATATAAAATATTTAAAAGATTTTACGAAAAGGCTTTGATTTTGTCAAAAGAATTATTATGGCTTGGTTTTAAATATTGAAACTATTTGTATGCTAAAGTTTAGTTAGTAAAACTTTAATTGGAGTAATCAAAGATTTTGTTTAATGGCTAAAATTAAACTTTCTAGTCAATTGTTTGGAGAAGCAGATGCTGATGAAGATGTTTCACCAGATTCTGCAGATCCTGAGCAAGTTGGAGAGGCAGGGAAAAGTGCATTAGACTCAGAGTCTAATGATAAAGGAAATATTAACAGAGTATCCACAAGAGCTTGGGTTGCTTCACACAATTATGACCCTGAGGTATCCATCTGTTTGATTAACAACTGCCTTTGATTGGCTTCAAATTTCTGTGACATTTGAAATCTAATAATAGACATTCTACTAGTAGTACCAATTTTGGCAGTTGAGATTGGATAGAAGAAAATTAAATCTCGTATATACTGTTGCAGAAAATATTCCACAAACTCTTTCATGAAGATATTCAATACCTTCTTTCCATGGATAAACTTTGGCAGAAAAGACGATCTCCCACACCCCTCCAATGGGATCAGCTCCCCTCAGGTACTGAACATGTACCATGAACCTTTTATCTTGTGCCTAAGTTTGAAATAGCTTAACTGAATCAGTGAGCAACTTCTGACTTTTAATAGCATTAGAAGTCATGCTACAAATGGGGTACTAACTGATACCTTTCAAGCAAGTAAATTTTGCTTCCTGACCTTTCGGGCTACATTGTCGCCAACATCACACAATGCTGCTCCCTGTTCAATCAGTGAAGTGAAACTACATTGGGTCTGTCCAGCAGTTAGATGGGTGGCTGTCGTCTTTATTCAGATTATGTAACAACCCGTAGATACTCTCATAAACTGTAGGTTCCCCTCCATCACATGACCTCCATTGTTATGGAGGAAGTTAAGTAACCCAAAACATCATATTCCTAACCTTTCAGACTCCAATCCCTTGACTTCAGAAGAAGGCCTTATAAAAGACCAAAGACTCTGGACCATTTGCCACTGCCGGAATATATTTTCCTCTTCCATTGATGACTTAAAAGTCAGGTTACAGGTAAGCAAAAAAAAAAAAAAAAAATATATATATACAGTGAATACTCGATAAGTCGGACTGTGTAGGGCTCTAGCCAGTCCGACTCATTGAAAAGTCACTCATCGCGAATTACCTTAATTACCCCACTTATTTACCCCTAAAGAGGCATAAATACTCTCTAACCTTTTAAGTTTGATTAGTGAGAGTCTAATACAATGTTCAAAATAAATATTAAAAAACAATAAAACTTTGTTTCACTTACTGTTGCTGGAATTATTTTGAGCGCGAAACACACACAATTTTATTGTTTACCTTTTTGTACAATACCTGTAGTATTAAAAAAAAACACTTCATTTAGTAAAAGAAACAAAACAATAATGGCACTTGACATAGGAAATAAAACACTTCTCTCGGTAAAATAAACAAAAGAATAATAGCACTTGACAGAGGACAAGTCCGACTCATCGAGTATTTACTGTATGTGTGTGTATATATATATATATTCATTGAATACATTGTAACATAGGGGTACGTCATAGTCAATGTCATAACTCCGCTTCCCGTCGATCAGCAAAGGTTAAGCAACATTGAGTCTGGGAAACTGTCCTCTGTTCAGATCATGTTGCGACCCATGATTCGGATCCCACGTAAAGCTGTATACCCTCGCCATCATATGATCTTAGACGTTGCGAAGGAAGTTAAGCAACCCCATCATCCAACATTGTAACATTTACTGTGTGTATTTCGATATATGGCTTTGAGCTAATAAGTGTAATGAAAGAATAAGTGATTTTTTTATTTCCTCAAATGTGGTATTAAAAATGTATCATTTGAAAACCCTTTTGACAGGTCCATTTCTGTTCATAATTTAGTAGGTTAATTTTCCTATGTTTGTAGTTTTAGTTTGTAGAGTGGAACTGTGGAGAAACTATACACGCTTATTATACACTTTACCATTACAGTTCACAACAAGGCCTAATTCAAACCTAGGCTTAAACACGCTTACAATATGGTATCGTATATGGTACCTTTTTCATAGTTAAATACAAAATATTAATTTATTGTGTTAAATAACTACAAATTGTCTCGGGATTTGCGAAAGAGCCTATTGGGAATGGGAAATTGTCATAAGTATAACAAAATACTGTATGTAGCCATTGAGCCTACATTAACAAGAAGCAAGAACATATTTTTTTGTATCAAAGTTTTCCATCCCTGATTTGTGAAAATTGTTTTGAAGAGAAGTAATGAAAATAAAATATTATACGTGTGGTGTTTTTCCGTTTGCGGACTTAAACAAAATTTAAGACCAAAGATTTAGCTGAGAGTTGTCAAGTTGTAAGCATTGCTGTGGGCAAGGAAGATGTGTTTAGTCTTCCTACAAATTCTGAGTGAAAAACACTAATAAAACTATAGGGTAGGCCTATCCCACATGTGTATTTAGGTATAGTGAGTTGCTTGTGTTAATCAGACGTAACAAACGCCTTGTGTAACCTAGTTGCCTACATTGAGAGAAGTGTGGTAGGCAACCGCGCAAACTACAACCAGAGGTGACCTTCAACGGAAAAAGGTATGGTGGTTTTCTTTTTACCAATGGGCTGCGCTAAATACTGAAGGCAAATAAATTTAATAATTTAACCCCCCCCTGCTCACGGTGACCAACGATTTTTCGATTGCGTTTGTTTGCTCCTATATATGAAAAATAAGACCTGAAGACTTAAAATGGCTTAAGGTACATGTATCCCGGTTGCCACAAAATTAATTTCCTTAAAAAGAATAAAGAAAAAAAAAAGTTTGTCCGATCCTGAGACATTTCATATCTGGCCTGGGTGTGTGAACAAGCAGGATTTTGATAACGGGAATATACTTCAAATCCATCTAAAGCTATCTTCAAATATGAAAATTTCCTACCGAGGGGGGAGAGACCCCCCCCTGCGCTCGCTTCGCTCGCCCGTCCTCGGCCTTCGCCCGAGGAGATATCAGTAACGAGCCCCACCAAGACTGGATCCCCCTCCTTAAATTCCTGGATCCGCCCCTGCAATCGTTGTCAACTATACGCCCTTGACGATTGGTTAGGTAAGTCGTGATATTTTCGTTAGTTAGCCTTATAAGGCTAACTAACGTAGCTGCTGCTAATCCGAATAATCTAAGGTAGATCACGTATTGGAATGTAAATTTTCGCGGTAGAGCACATATTGGAAGAGCACCGAAAATTCTTCTCGTGTTTTTTCATAGGATCGCAACAAAATTGTGTTGAGGCATTTTAAGGGTTAGGTAAATTTACGTATACTAGAAAATTAGGTATATACTGAAAATCTGGAAAAAGTAAAAAATTGTTAAAATTTGGAGGATTTTTTTTTGTCATTTTTTTCATAATAATCGTCGATAAGCTGACTTTTTATTATCTATTATGGTGTACATACATCAAATAAACATTTTTCATTCCTGGTCTTTTTTTTTCGAAAAATATATCTTCACTGCCAAATCGCCAAAAAAAAAAAAAAAAAAAAAATTCCAAAAAATCATAATTTTATTTTTGTTACCTTAAAAAAATGATACATATTTAGAAACTACAGTTAATTTTACATATTTTATCGTTCAAGACTTCCTACACTACCACAATTGGGAGCTGAGATATTTACGTTTGAAAATTATTGGTCTTTTCATTTGACCAAAATTTGGTCAAGCCATACAATTTGACCAACTTGACCAATTTTTAAAAAAATTCAGAAATTTGCAATTTGGACCTAAACCAACCCTCACACCAAGTTTCATGAATTTTGAAGAGGTGACCGTGTACTTCATTTGTCTCATAGAATTACCCTATGGTTTCCCTGTTCTTGTGGGATAAGTAAAAATATGGTGCTTGGAAAGGATGTTAGTGACTGAAAGGGGCATGATAGGAACCCATTTGGTTGGTCTCGCTCTCTATTAAAAGTCTCGCAATTGCCCCAAGTATCTCTAGGAACAGTCCTCAAGGTTAGGAATACATGAAAAGGAGTGAAAAAATTACATCAAGTAATTGGTATATTGAGAGTAAAGCAACAAAGACAGAATGTGACTGGACAACCTTATTACAAGCTGGAAGCATGAACCAAAGACTGCTGCATCAAAACTTTGTTCAGAACTTAACAGTCTGCAAAGAGCAGTATCGGTCAAAACAATGTTAAGGGAACTAGTAAAACCCCTCAAAACACTAACCAATGCAAAAGCTCGAGTGAAGTTGGAGATGGAGAGAATAATGGGAACACCATTGTGCTTGTGTGGTGGTTTTTTCATTTATTTCCATGTAGTAATAAACTTGTGGACTGTTCTTGTGGATGCAGGGACAATCATAGGACTTTTAATACTGAAAAACCAACCAACCAAACAACCTCCTACTATCATGCCCCTTTCACAGTCGGCAACATTTTTTTACCCTGCAAAAACAGGAAATACCAATATCATTGTATTAAAATAGATGATTTTCTCATTATAAGCATTCACATACCAATTTAAAATATGGTTTGTAATGCCATTAATAATATCACAAAATACAGCATTGAAAATGAGATATATATATATATATATATTTTTTTTTTATTTACTTATTTATTTATTAGGCCGGGTCGAAAAGGGGTCAAGGTCAAGATTTTTCTTAGGTACATATTGTGAGGTTGATCATTTTGTAATTAGTAGTATCCACACCAAAAATCAAGGCTGTGGGACCTTTGCTACCCCCCCTACCGATACTCACTTTTTGCCATATGAATTTGTATGGGAAATAGGCCGAAAATCGAAAATCGTAAAAATTGACCCTAAATATTAATTTTTTTTGCTTTCGGATGGCCAAAATTGGGTTCCCCGGCACGAATTACAATCAGAATAGACCATTCACCAACTTTTTTGAGATCGTGGGGTAGGGGGTAGGGTCTTAAATCCAGTGCTGACTCATAGCACCGGATATAAGACCTAATATTACATTTTTTTTTTTTCTTTCCAGATTCCTATTTAGGTACTTAGAATGTTAAAAGTTTGTATTAAAATACGTTATTTTATTTTAAAATATCAGTAATAAATAAAATAGTTAAAATCTTATTAAATTAAATTATGGGTACTAGAAAAAGAAGCCACAATGCAGCCTTCGGATATCCAGCAAAATTTTCATCTGCCATGACGCCATCAAAAGCTGATGATGTAAGGCACTTCCATTTTATTGTTAGAGAGGAAGAATCTAAAGCATAGGGTAAAATAAGTAAAAATGATTGCTATAATGTAGTTGTTCAAGATATAAAAGAAATTTGGCAAAAAAATTTTTCCCAACAATTGATACAAAGGGAATTTAGGTTACTAGACTCATAGAAGATGCTGATAAGTTTAACTAAATGCCCTATGATAAAAAATGAAAAATATTATGAAAAATTAAAGAAATATGACGAGATGTTTGACATATCTTCATGCTGCTGTTATGATAAAGGCATAAGGGATAGAAAACTTTGTAGGTGTGAACATAAAATACCAATTATCGAATGGGAAGCTTTTATTGGTCAAAAAGAAAGGGGAAAAAAAAAAAAAAAAAAAAAGTTAGTAAAAATTGATAAAAAAAACTACTTCAAGTAATTTGAGAAAGTAGGGCAAAATCCAAAAAGCACAGGAAAGGGAAAAGAAATCGAAAGAAAAATTAAGAGAAGCGAGGGAATTTGTATCATCAGAAGTGAGAGAGGATGAAAATGAAGATGTCGATTTTCAAGACAAAGAGGACTTAGATTATGAAGAAGACTTAGAATTAATAAAAAAATTTCAAAATAGATATACCTTTTAAAAATTTAGCCAAAACTTCAGAGAGATATAGGGTAAGCAATAGGGCCACAGCAGCCCTTATAAACACTGCCTTAAAAGATATGAAGATTTTAAGTTCAGAAAATATGCTTGGTCCAAAAAAAGTTGAGAAAAAAAAAAAGAATTTGTATGCATTTTTGTATTTTTTAAATTTTTTTTCATTAAAAAATAAATATAACTGTTTTATAAGCGAACTTTTGTTATAATAAAATTTCCAAGTAAATCGCAAATTATCTCGACTTTTACAAATTTTCTGAAAAAAATGAAACCGGTAGGTGGGGTAGGGGTCCTCAGAATTCAAAAATATTTTACCAGGGTGTTACTATGATTGATTGAGCCACCTCACACTATGTACGTAAGAAATAAAAAATTTCGACCCGGCTATATATATATATATAATATATATATATATATAATATATATATATATATATATATATATATATATATATATATATATATATATATATATATATTCCCAAAAAAATGTATACACACTTTAACAGCTAATAGCTCAATTGATGTTTCTTTCTTTCCAAGTTAAACCCATTAGAATTAATAATGGCAGTCAGACTAAGCTTTGAACAAAGGAAATTCATTCTAAAATGCTACTGGAAGTGTGAAAACGCAGTTGAAGTGCAAAGACAGTTTAGGAGGGAGTTTCAAACAGATCCACCAACGCGACTTACCATCACTCGAATTAGAGATAAGTTTGAAGCCGATGGAACTGTTCAGAATGTCCACAAGAAGCGTTCCGGAAGACCACGGATATCGACAAGCCCACAAAGCAAGAAAGAGTACTGGAAACGTATCACCAAAGTCCAAGAAAATCTGTGCGGCAAGCGAGTCGTGAGGTAGGAATTTCAGAATCGTCTGTCCAACGCATTTTGAAGCGTTGTCAATGGAAAAGTTACATTCCAAGATTAGTCCATGCTATTAATGAAGATGATCCGGACCGAAGAGTGGAGTATTGCGAGTGGTACTTGGCACGATGTGGATGTGGATGTGGATTGGACGAAGGGGTTTCGTAGAATACCCTCCGCGTTCACCAGACCTCACACCACTAGACTTTTTTTTATGGGGATACTTAAAAGACAAAGTCTACGCTATAAAACCTGCAACAGTCGCTGAATTGAGAGCAGCCATTGAACGAGAATGCACACAAATACCAAACGAAATGTTTCGTGATGTTTGCGATTCCATTGCTTCGCGTTATCAGCAGTGCCTGGACCAGAACGGACGTCAGTTTGAAAACAGGCGTTGACAAAACAATTAAATAATGTGTGTAGATTCTATTACATTTTGAAAATGAAATGTATTTTAATAAACACTGCCTTTATAAGTATTTAAAGTGTGTGTACATTTTTTTGGGACGCCCTGTATATATTATATATATTTATATATATATTTATATATATTTATATTAATATATATATATATAATATATATATATATATAATATATATATACACGGTGAACCAAAAGTAGGTGGACAGTAGGTTGAATACGGTTTGTGTTATATTATATTATAACTATGGTGTTCATTATAACTATGGTGTTTGTGTTATATTATATTAAATATTATAACTAAATTTATTTAAATTTTATTTTGTATTATAGTATACAAAAAAATTAAATATGTATTCTCAAAATAAACGTTATCATTTACTGTCCACCTACATTTGGTTCACCCTATTATATATATCTTTCCTCTCACTTTTTCTTTGTTTTTCCGCTGAGATATGCCCTTTTAAATAGAGGCGAATCGGTTCTTCCCGAACTTAAAAAAAAATAAAATAAAATAAATATATTATGTATATATATATATATATATATATATATTTATATATAATATATATATTTATTTATATATATATATATTTATTTATATATATATATATTTATTTATATATATATTTATTTATATATATATATTTTATATATATATATTTATATATATATATATATATATATATATATTTATATATATATATTTATATATATATATATTTATATATATATATTTATATATATATATATTTATATTTATATATATTTATTTTATATATATATATTTATATATATATATTTATATATATAATATTTTATATTTATATTTATATATATTTATATTTATATATATATATATTATATATATATATATTTATATGTATATTTATTTTTATATATATATTAGGGTGACAATAAAAATCGAAAGTTGGAGTTTTTTATTGGCCATTTGTTCAATGCTGCTACTACATGAGAAAACAATGTACTGTAAATATTAGGTCATTCAGATAATATTTAAGGGTGTCTCAAGTGAGGTAAATAATTCTCATAACAAAAATTAATTATTCATTACCTAGTAAAAATAGATTAATATTTTTTCTAATTAATGTAAATAAACGTTAGTTTTAGTTCATAAGGTTTAAGTGCAGGCGTACTCCAATCGTAATAAGTAAATAATATATTTACTAAATATATTCCAGGGTGTGTGTCATTCAATTGTAGACCACCCATTAATTCTTGCTTTTCCTCAAGCCATACCCCTTTTTCAATGTACCAGGCTGAGACTTCCTATGATCCTCAACAACCTGCAAGAGATGTTCGCGCTGTTCTTCATTCTTCGTAATCTTTGTATTGAAGGCCTGGATCAAGGCAATTCCCCTCTCTGCCATGTCATTGACAACTTTTAGTCCTTCAACTATAGTCAAACCAGTCTTGAAATCTTCGTCGTCCGGCCAGGTCTCTGGTTCCTTGGACAAGAAACCATCATTAATTTTTAGAAGTTCAAAGAGAAGCTTTGATCCTTTCGAGGCAAAGTCCGAGAGCTGCTTTGTTGAAATGGAAGAAACAGCAGGTATTGGGGCTCGCTTTGGAGGATCTTCAGCAGCTTCTTTTTGGAGGATTGATCGAGCGATATTCTTTTTCGTCGTTGCATTGATACCTTTATCAAAGAGTGCGAGACCAATCAAGTACTCGCTGAGGTACCATAAGTGACGACCGAGGACACTAAGGCAGGATGTTGAGATCTTTTCATCGTGGTACTTTGCTAGGTCTTGAAGAAGCTTCAAATCGTTCGCGGGAGCAGATGAAGGACTGCTGGCCGTGAACCACGCGCTGACATATAACTCCAGGGCAAAAAATACAAATCGTTTTAAGCCAGACATTTCACGAGTTGTAAGTCTGAACTGATGGAAAGCAGCAGGATTTTTAATGAATAAATTACTTTTGCCATCCAACGTGCTCGGTGAAGTGCTCCAGGTCGCCGAAACCTAAAGTTAGGTAAATTACCTCCAAGGATTGTAATCGACAACTCCAAGAATTCACGGTAATCATCCCTCGGCTGATGTTTTGTCAGATATAGATTCCAGCAAGCGATCAGTTCTTCTCGATTCTCATTCAGACTCGATGGAAGGTCTGACAGGGTCTTGTACTTATCTTGGCAAATTGTATTCCACGTCTCTGAAGCGGGAGAATAGGAGGATATCTGGACCAGATGATGGTCCCATGCATTCCATGTACGCCTTCTCAACGACAAGTTCTAGGATGTGATGGCGACATGCAAGGTATAAGAGTCGGCGGCCGAGTTTCTGCTCCAAAATTACGCATGCCCGTATAACTTTAATAATATAATATTTCACTTTATAAAAATTAAGTAATTCAATAGTTCAAGTGTTTCAAACCTCTTCGTGCAACACCCAAAACACAAGTGAGAGATTTGGTTAAATATTTCTCAAGTTTATTGACCTTGGCTACTTTCGATCATATCACAAAGCGTGAGAACGGAAGCTACATTTGAAAAAATGTGTCAGATTGATGAATTTTAGTGTTGACTTTTAGGATACTCAGATATTACATGTAAGAAATTACATGTAAGGAGCTCTGAATGAAAAAAACGTCACAATTTCTTAATGATTATTATGATCCTTATTTATTTTTTACGATTTTTTTTATTCTCCTGCGGGCCCCCAGACACCCGGGCCCCGGGGCACTGGCCCCCCCTGACCCCCCCTCTCGACGGCCCTGTATATATATTTATATACTCGTATATATATTATCATAGGAAATCAAATTCAGTTCCAAATTTATATAATTTAAACATCAAACTATGCCAACAATTAATGAAACTTTTCTAGAACAATTTCCAATAATAATATAATCAATGTATGAAAATAAAAAATATTACCTTAGATATCTTAAAAGAATCGGGAGAGAACTTCTAAGCGTTGTTTTCAGTCAGGCAGTCGTATGCAAAATGAACTTGAAGCACCAAAAGCTGATCATCCAAAGATTGATACACATCATATTATTTAACGATTTATTTATGAAAATTTTAATTTAATGAAATGAATTAATCGATTTGCATAATCTATAGTATGAAATAAAGGAAACAATTCTATTAAATTATATACACTTGCATTCTCGAAACATTTTTGTTTTTGAAGCGTTGTCGAAACTCGTTCATTCTTGAAATTTCTTCCGCGCGACAGTTTCATTCATGTGACTCGAGGCACCCTTAAATGCTTTCCGAATTCCATGAGATTTCGTCTACGGTGTTTCCTCATAGGGTGGCAGCATTGGACAAATGGCCGGCAAATTTTTTTGAATTTCAAATTTTATCCCTATAAGAAGTCACCCTAATATATATATATTTATATATATATATATATATATATATATATATATATATATATATATATATATATATATATGGAACATTGTGTCGAGGACAAAACATTGATGTAATATACTGATTTTGCTGAAGCCTTCGATAAATGTGACCATGGAATCATAGCACACAAACTTAAGGATACAGGAATTACTGGAAAGCTAGGAAGGTGGATATTTAATTTCTTGACGCAAAGAGTGGTGGTAAACGGAGTTAAATCGGAAGTCGTGAGCTCTGTCCCACAAGGGACAGTATTAGCTCCCTTGCTGTTCATAATAATGATTGCAGATATTGATGCAGATATTAAGGACAGTATTGTATCATGCTTCGCAGATGACACGAAGATATGTAAGGAAATATTGAACGAAGATGACACAAGAATACTACAAAACGACATTGAAACATTATTCCAGTGGGCAGAAGACAACAATATGAAGTTCAACGAAGAAAAATTCCAACTTCTAAGATATGGTAATAACAAAGAGCTAGAGAAAAAAAGAGTACAAAACTCCGCAAGCCAAACAGATAACACCAAATCCACAAGTCAGGGATCTTGGAGTAATAATGTCGTCGGATGCGGAATTCAGAGAGCACTATAAAATCAAAATCACAACGGCTAGAAAAATAATGAGAATCATCTGGAGGAGCTTCCGCAGCAGAAAAGCAAACATCATGCTCAAATTATGGAAGAGTCTAGTCCTACCAATAATTGAGTATTGCTCAGTACTCACAAGCCCACACAGAAAAAGAGACATTGCGAGCATTGAAACTATACAAAGGACTTTTACGTCTAAGATAGAGGAAACGGAAGGTGAAGACTACTGGTCTCGACTACAATCCCTGGAACTCTACTCTCTTGAAAGAAGGCGAGAGCGGTACACAATAATATACATATGGAACATACTTGAGGGCACTGTCCCTAACCTCAGAAATGAAGTAGAAACAAACTGGAATGAGAGAAGAGGCAGATTTTGTACGGTCCCAGCTGCGGTGGGACAAGGAGCCATGAAAACTAGGATGGAAAATACCCTCAGAATACGGGGCCCAAAGCTTTTCAATGTCCTTCCAAAAGAAGTGAGGAATCTCCAGCACACCAACCTGAATAACTTCAAGAACCAGCTGGACAGATTCTTGTGCAAAGTCCCTGACCAGCCATGCGTGGCTGGCTACGAGGGCAGGAGGCGATCAGAGAGCAATTCCCTCCTTCACCAAGTCCCGCAAATGAGGCGGGATGCTGCAGAGGGGTCGACCGCAGGTCGATCCTGAACCGTCGTTCAAACAACAAAAGTAAAGTAAAAAAATATATATATATACAGGGTAGTGATGTAGGTCACATCCGCATCCGCGGAACATCGGCACATTTCCTCGCATCCGCATCCGCACTTTGGACTGCGGATGTCGTGCGGATGTGGACCGTTGAGATAAAACGTCATTAATAAGCGGAAATTATCAAATTCTACTATATTAATAGAACTAGTTCATTGTGCGCAAAAGTGATGCAAGCGACAAGACGAGAGGCTGTTCTTGTATGAAGTTACTCTCTTGCAACCTGCTTAGATCCACGTTACAAAGCTAAGTTATTTTCACCTAGTACATTAGAACGAGTTAAATCATCACTTGGCAAAGCAGTTGAAGAGCTTCAATCTCTTGAATCTGTCGCTTCGCCACCCACTAAAAGAATAAAAGTTTCAGTGACAGAACCAACACCTTCAACAAGCAAATCTATCACAGAATCTGTCTCTCAGTTTCTTGAGTCAAGCAGCAATGACGAGACCTACGCGATGTCAAAAGATGTAGTAAAAATGATCGAGAGCTATCACCAAGAAAAACGCCTGGCTGCATGTGACAATCCTATTAGTTGGTGGAAAAATACGCAGAATATCTATCCATACTTGAGTAAACTTGCAAGGAAACATTTAGCCTGTCCTCCAACAAACGTACCAAGCGAGAGATTATTTAGCAGTGCTGGATTAATATATGATGAAAAGAGAAACAGACTGGCAGCAGAAAAGGCAGAAAAATTAATGTTCCTTAAGCATAACCTTCCTATAATTAAGTTTGAACATTAAACGATGAACATCTTAGTTTACTTTATTTTAATTACTCATTTATAAATATGCCTAATAAAACTTTAAACTTAATATAAATAGTTATCAAGCTAATTAAAGATCTCTTTCTATAAGGTGGAGGTGCATTTGAGTTGGGTTCACGTCCCGCATCTTGGTAACACAATTATGGTTTCTAATTGTGGCTGAAACTCAACAAAATATAACGAATTTATTTGCAGACGAATTCACTGATTGATTTCTATATTAGTTAGATGCTTGATATTATTTTATATGTTCAGAGAAAAGTACAGCAATTATTGTACAATTAATCAATTATACTACATTATAGCTACAGCTCTCTCTGTATAATAACTTATTATATACGTTAAACACAACAAATCTCGAATATATCCTAAAAAATAACGAAAATGTAGACATCCGCGGATGTTGAAATCAAACATCTTCATCCGCATCCGCATCCGCGGATGTGAAAAAAATGACATCCGCTACATCACTAATACAGTATATATACTATATATATATACAGGGTGGGCCGTAAGTTTCCATACATAGGAAAAATAAACATTTTTTTATGGACAACCATTTTTATTTATATAATATGCTCTACATGGTTGCCATTGTTTTGAAAACACATTTCAATACGTGTTCCCCACTGTTGATGAACACGCATTAGCACAGTTGACGTTATGCTTGTAATGGCGTTGGTGATACGTTCCTTTAGATGACATGTCTCGTATCTTTTCCTGATACACCATGGCCTTCAAGTGCCCCCAAAGATAGAAATCAAGGGGGGTGAGAT